>JAYESA010000010.1:152228094-152650594 GCA_036927795.1 Iris macrosiphon | reverse complement strand
ATCTGAGTGTATCTGCAATCCCCACATCTGTATAGCACAACCAGGAACAATCACCTCAATGCCCAATCTCTCCAAGTCCTCCAACAAATATCGATCCTGTGTCAAGAACATAGCTACCGGATACCTGCTCAAAGCATCGGCAACTACATTAGCTTTCCCAGGATGATATTGCAAAGAGATATCAAAATCCTTCATCAGTTCCAACCACCGACGCTGTCTCATGTTCAACTCCTTTTGCGTGAAAACATACTTCAAGCTTTTGTGGTCAGCAAAGATCTCCACACGCTCTCCATACAAATAATTTTTTTATAACTTCAGAACGAATATGACTGCTGCCAACTCCAAATTATGGGTAGGATAGTTCTTTTCATGAGGACGCAATTGCCTGGATGCATAGGCAATCACTTTTCCATGCTGCTGAAGAACACAATCCAACCCTTTCCCCGATGTATCACTGTAAATAGTGAAACCTCCGGACCCTGATGGCAACGTCAAAATAGGAGCAGACGTCAACCTCTTATTCAACTCCTCAAAAGCAACCTGGCAATCCTCTGTCCAAACAAACTCCACATCCTTCCTTGTGAGTCTAGTCATCGGCTCGGCGATCCTTGAAAAATCTTGCACAAACTTTCGGTAGTAACCTGCCAATCCCAAGAAACTCCTCTGCTACCAAACTCAGGGTCTTCCAAGATTCCACTGCTAAAATCTTCTTTGGATCCACTGAAATACCATCACCAGTCACAACATGCCCCAAGAATTCTACCTTGTCTAGGAAAAACTCACACTTGGACAACTTTCCATACAGCTTCTCCTTCCTCAGCACATCCAACACAATTCTCAAATGCTCCTCATGCTCCTTCGGTATCCTCGAGTATATGAGTATGTCGTCGATGAATACCACCACGAACTTGTCAAGGTACTGGTGGAACACCTTGTTCATCAAGTTCATAAATATCGCTGGTGCATTAGTCAAACCAAACGGCATCACCATAAACTCGTACTGACCATACCGAGTTCTAAAAGCAGTCTTTGGTATGTCCTCCGGCTTCACCTTCACTTGATGGTAGCCTGATCTCAAATCTATCTTAGAAAATACCTTCACACCACTCAACTGATCAAACAGATCATCAATCCGTGGCAAAGGATACTTATTCTTTATAGTGAGATTATTCAAAGCCCTGTAATCAATGCACATGAGCACCGATCCATCCTTCTTTGGTACAAATAATACCGGGGCTCCCCATGGTGAAGAACTCGATCTGATAAACCCCTTATCCTGTAATTCGTCTACCTGCTTCTTCAACTCGACCAGTTCGCTGTTGTTTACTCTATAGACATGCTGTAAAATTGGTTCTGTAGCTGGCACCAAGTCTATAAAAAATTCAATATTTCGATATGGCGGCAATCTTGGCAATTCCTCAGGAAACACATCCAAGAATTCTGCTATCAACAGATGTGGCAACTCCTTGTCTTCCACTATAACTCCACAAAAAATGCCTTCTCCCTGCTCTGCAGCTCCTCTAGCAAACTCGAACTCTGGATCTCCTGGCGGACCAAACAAAACTCTACCTCCTCTACAATCTATGCTAGCATGGTGCCTACTCAACCAATCCATCCCGAGTACAACGTCGTAGCTCGAAAGTGGCATTATAAGTAGACACACACTCAACTCCCGGCCTCCCAAAGTAACTCTCCAATCTTTGCAAATATCATTAACCAGGATAATGCCTCCCCCGGTCATGATCTTGCAAGTCCTAAGCAAAGACTCAGCTACCAAACTATGCTTCAGAGCAAAAGAAACAGATACAAAACTATGGGAAGCACCACTATCAAACAAAGTTAAAGATGGAATGGAATCAATATGGCACAAGATGTAAGACATTCAAAGAAATGACAGATTAAGAGATCAAGTATCAATATCAAAGGAGAATAGTTGACTCCAAAGAATTTTTCTAGATGTGATTGAGTATCTCAGCCTATATTCTATATTCTATCGCAGGCTCGCAGTAGTACAACTAAATTGTCGTACTACCATGACATCACATACTTTGTGAAGCTAGACCTGCATGGGCCACCACCAAAAATGTGTCACAACCCGCACCCGGTGTAAGGGTACAAGTAGGAAATAATGCCCAGCCTACGCCGGAGAATCGGCGGTAGAACGCTGTCTAGATATCTATCTAACAATATAATGAACCACCAATAATGATAATATACTCAATCACAGAACTAAGATGGAAAGCACGAATCAGATAAATAATAGAGTAGTCACAATACAACTCATGAGTCTAAAATAATACATCAATGAGTCTGAAAAAATAACAGAATAAGCTGGAGACAAATCCAGTACAAAAGAATACTACGAAGCTACAACTCCTGGGTCAACTGTCTCAGTTGGGATAAGTCCCTCTTGAGCCAGGGTCTCAGAATCTAAACCCACAACATCCTGGGGTCCATAATAGGTACGGTACCACTCCTCAGAGTTATCTGGAAAAATATATCCCGTCAGGAAAGGAGCAGAGTACATCTCTAACAACAGTTCTAATCAATGATAAAAACTATGCAACAGTAAATAGCTGTGGATAAACAAGATGCACAATAGATACAAGAGATATATATATACAATAAGAAAATACTAGAAATAAATACAATAATGAACAATATGCCAATGAAACAATAATACTAATGACTAAGTGTGTGAGTTCTAGCTTAACATGTGATCAGCTTGGGCAAGATGCAATACGGCCTGACTAATCATACGTGCGGTGTATAATCAACACTATTCAGTAATTAGTACTTGATACAATAGGGATATTGATCACATATCTATACAAATACTCTCCATGCCCGACTGGTATAATAGATCCAACCACGGTATGCTATGGCACGAGATTCCCCAAGAAGATAGCTAGTCTTCCCGAGAATCAGTGTCTGTACATGTACAAGATAACCAATGAAACAATATTTGTACCATATACACCATATACCAAGGAATAACATCCCATGACGAGATCCGGATATAAACACATATATATAAATTTGCCTATCTATTGTTGAAAACTATGTTGAAGAACACAAATACACTGATACCAGACTTTTAGTGACAGTTCTGGCTGTCACTGAAGCCGCCGTCGATGCTACTGTTGGAATTATGCACTGCTGCTGCTGCTTTGGTGACGGTTTGCAACCGTAACCACTCCCACTGTCGCTACTGCTGCTATTTCCCGCCGCTGCTGCTGCTATTAATGACTGTGGCGGCTGTTATTAAATGATGTCGCCACTGCTACAGCGGCTGCTGCTAAATCCACTGCTATTAATGACAGCAGCTCTGTCATTAATCCCTGTCGCTAAAAAAATAGTAATATATATATATAACCCAAATACATATATATATTATCTATATATATATCTATATATATAAATACCAAATAGCTATAAATACACCCCTTCTATAATAATGTACATATTACAACATAGCCATATGCACACATACATAAATATTATAATTACATCTATATATATATCTACATAATCCTATAACAATTATATATAAAATAATTACCCAATTAAATATACATGTATATATATAATCAACATATACATATATATCCATACAATATATTGTAATATATATATATATATATATATATATATATATATATATATATATATATATATATATATATATATATATATATAAATGCATGTAGAAGAAAGCTACATAATATATATATATTCTATTAGTACATATATAGTAGATAGATCTATGATACAATAAACACTATAATAAATATACATAATACATATATAATAATATCTATCTATATATATATATATATATATATATATATATATATATATATATATATATATATATATATATATAATTATAACTCAAGAATTAAAAGTACAAATAATTAGATCTACACATACATACACAACAAATGGAGAGTATCACACCGTATCCCACTAGATCTAGGATACGCATTCGACACGAGTCCACCACACATCCAATTGCACCCCGAAGGACACAAATAAGTCACATATAATATTTATAAACAAAATAAAGTGTCAAATATAGATCTACGTATCTGTGTCAAAATACGACATGTACCAAGTCCCGTGTCGGAGGAAAAACTCCCAAAACAACACGTATCACCAAATTATTGGGATACGACCTACACGTACCCAATTTTGGATATGACACTAGCCCCAAACACATAAACACATTCCAAATTGATCTATAGGATCAATTGACATACACAACATTTGTCATTCTCGGAATTCTCCCAAAATTGACACAAAAAGCACCATAACTTTCTCAATAGGCCTCCTATGAACAAAAAACTAAATCTTATGGGTAGTACATGCATATAGGTTTATTTTCCATAATTAAATATCCAATTTAGAAGCTATTTTAAGGGGGAAAAATTGAATTGTACCTATTGGGAGATGGATTCCCAATGAAACCTCCAATTGAGATGAAATTGCTTCCAACTTGTAGATCATTGCTCCTCTTTGTAGATCCTTGCTTCCTCCTTCTAGATCCTTACTTCTCAAGTCTCTAATGGTAATTTGGGAAGGAATTGGAATGAATTTAGTAGGGAAATAAAATAAAAATGAAAAAAATTTGGTAGTGGAAAATTCTAGATCTAGATTTGAAATAAAAAAGAGGAGAGAGAATTTTCTCCCTTTACTTATATAGGCCAGCCCCTATTCCTCTCCCTCAAATAATCATGTAATGTCCATTATACCCCTTGGGGCCTCTCATGAAGAAATAATTAAGGAAGGAAGCTTATAGTCTAATAATTTAATTAATTTAATCCATCTCTTTAACAATGGGCTTTCTAAATGGGCTAAGTTTAACTAATTAATTCATGTTGGTCCATGGGTCCAAACTAAACTAGTTAGGTCCACTAACACAAGTCCAAATTAAATAAATAACATCTAACAACAATTAAATAATACAACAATTAATTATTTATCGAGCACAATAATTAATTAAATAGGAAATTACTAAAATACCCTTTCCTAGAAAATATGGTAGTGACATAAGTCAACCCCCAAACCTAAAAATCCTACATGTATAAATAATCCTCTTCCTAATTTTTCCCAAAACTCAAAACCCATCCCCAACCCTATACCTAGCCGACACAACTGTTCATCCACTCCCCCATCCCTGTTCAGCACCTTCCCCGGCCATCCTCCTTCGCCGGACTCCGGCGAGCCGACCTCCTCTCCCCTACGCCTGCATTCCTCCTCGACCGAGCCACACCCGAGCCCCCTCTCCCTCGTCGACTTCTCCTTCTCCTCCTTCCATCTCCGACTAACCCAAGCCGTCGACTCCACCGTCCCTCCCTTAGCCATCACCACCACACTACCAGCAACACCTCCAGCAATACCACTGCCACCCGAGCCTCCTTCCTCCACCACTGGACGACCCAGATCCTTCATCTTTCCTCCGCCTTCCATACAAACCACCACCACCATCGCCTCCGTTCCCTCACGCCGGAACCGAACCACCAGTCCCTCGACGGAGCAGCCCGTCACCACCAGAGGCCGACCAAGACACCACCCCCGCCTCTCCTTCCTCTTCCCAACTCATCCGCTGCCATCCCCGACTTAGCAACCGCCTGCACGAGCTACTGTCTGCTCGTCGACGACCACCGCACGCGCCTGAAGCTGACCCCCTGACCACCAGTCGACTCCTCTCCCTCGCTTCTCCTCCTTCCTCCTCCCTGTCACCTTCCCTCTCCTGGCCTTAGCTCCTTCTCCATGGCCGGACCCCTGGCCGGAGTTCAGTCACCACCACCTACATTATTAATACCACCCCTACATTATCAACACCACCACCTATATCATCATACACCTCATCATCCACATCATCAACCTAGTCATCATCATCATCCACATTATCAACCTAGTCATCATCATCATCCTCGTCATCACCATCATCCACATTATCGTGCTCGTCATCACCAATGCCCACATCATCGTCTTCGTCATCACCATCGTCATCATCAATCACCACATTATTACCCCTGCACTATTATCATCCACACATCACCATCGTCCCAATCATTATCCACGTCACCACCATTATCATCATTTCCGTCATCATTACCATAATTATCACCATATAACCATCATCAATATAACCACCATCATAAGGCCTAATCATCACCTTAACCATAACTTAATTATCTCACCATCTTTATCCTCGCCATCGTCGTCATCGCGAACCCGTCACCCTCGCCAGACAAACCGCAGCAGTCACCCCAGATTCCTGTGCCTGTATCCGCTGACCCCGAAGATCGATTGGATTGTTTTGTGCGACTTCCGAAGCAGGTTATTGGTACTGCGCAGTTTCCTTGCCAAGCAAGTATACCTTGCCTTGCTGTACTTTTTAAATTCTGTATTATTAGTTGCATGTTTATATTATATAACTGTGCGCGTCTGAGAGAGACTCGGGTGCAATCAACGGAGGCGTTGACGTTAGGACTTGTATTTGACCTAGTGTCTAGTAGACCCACATAAAGTCGTGAAGTTATTGGTATAACTTTCCAGGCCTTGACACATTTCTTACACGTGTTGTGAGTCTCATGTAGGGCACAAACTTGCGTATGCGGTTGGCCACCTGTACGTATAAGTCGAACGACGGATAGGGTATAACTGCTAATAGTGATGCATGTTAGAGACTTAGCAGTTATTAGTAGTCGGCGCATAAACTATTATAGTACGAAGGTCCAATCCTTGTCCTTGTTTGTTTGTGAGGTTGGACTATTATTCTAACAATAGACTATGAGCCAGAGTTACAACACCGATACTTGTACTCTGTCTCGGTGTAGTAGCTACTGCGTATTGTGGATACAACAGGCATAGATCATTGGGCAGGAAAGACAATTAGTAGGCGTATGGGCCAGACAATTTGGTTGCCGTAGTTTCAGAGTGAACTGCGGGGCCGTGAGCCTCAGTGTTGCCCGGGTATGGGATCAATGTTGCCCGGTTATGGGAGTATATGCTTGTCGATACATCCGACAGAGGTTACTAGCTACGCGCTATCATAATCGGTGATGTAGTCAGCATATACATCTGGCATCCAGTTTACAGCTAATGCCAGATACATAGCCTCTGGTTTGACACTACGTTTTATACTTTTTACCTACCCATACGTACCAAGGTTGTCTTCAAAGTGCATTTCACTTAGCTGGTTAGGTCACCTTTGAGTTTTCACAGTATTTACTTTATGGCATGCTTTTATGTATCTTGTTATGTCCCTCTGAGGACCTGGCCCTTTCCAGGTGTATTGTTCTTGAGTATTCGCAGGAGCGCAGATCCGAACTTGCTACGTATATCGCGATGAGATCTTCTCTTCGAGCCGTGACTGTTAGTTGATATTCTTATATTGCAATTATCTTGTTTATCTATATTCTGGTTCGGTAGTGAATTTGTTTTCATCCGACTACCATCATTCGATACTTTATATTGAGATCTAGTTATAAATATTGGTTATTCATTTATATATAATTTTTGTGGATGAGAATTAGTTATGCCCTGTGACATATATGTTTACCACTTGTGAATTGTTATTCAAATTACAGCGTACGTATGTTATGGTTTCCATATATTGGAGTTCCATACTCATACGGCTGGCATGCTTACGCGTCCTGGTCCTACGTATTTTGGGACTGGGGCGTGACAGTGGTGCTCAAAAAATTGCCTTAGATATGATGCAGGACAGGACAGTAGCTTGACAAGTACATTCAGGACATGAGCAAGCAAATCAACCACGGGAATTTATCTTATCAATTCAAGCATTTTAGTTCAGGAAATTTTAGCATGTCAGGAGTGTGCCTCGTCGAGCCACTATCAGGAGTATCGGTACATGTCAGGTTAACTCGATACGACGAGCTATTATCAGGAATATTAGTGCAAGTCTGGTATCGGGAGTTTAATATTAACAGTGTCAATACAATCCATGTTCAATTCTAGCATGTCAGGAGTGCGCTTCGCCGAGCCAATATCAGGAGTATCAATACATGTCAAGTATCAGTAGTTTAAGATTAACAGTGTCAATACAATCCATGTTCAAGAAATTTTAGGTTCTGGCAGATTGTTATACATCGGGTTATAAGGAATTTAGAGAAAGCTTGCATTCATAACAATTAAAAAAAATAGACTAAATAGTGGAAACAGTTAAACCATAAGAGAACAAATCATAAGAAACTAAGCTACTACAAGTATCATAGGCACATGGGGTAAACTGGTCGCATGCAAGAGCTGGCGACATGCAAGAGCTGGCCGCATGCAAGAGCTGGCCGCATGCAAGATGCAAAGTCCAATCCATAGGATAAGGTGATTTACATGCAGTAAATGCAAGGTCAGGGAAGTGACTTATGTGACTGGTCATGTCAGAGATGTGACCGATGTGACTGGTCAAGACAGGGTGTCAGAAGAAAAATATAAAATTATGGAAAGTCATGCCAAGGCGGTGGCGAGTCATACGTTCCAAGGAAAGAAGAACGCATAGCTCCGGGCCGCATGGACGACTCAGCCGTATGCTCCTCTTGGCCGCATGAAATATTTTGAACTTAGAAAAATTTTCATTCGTTCAAGTTCCATACATTCAGCCAAGGGGCGCATATGCAGATTCAATCATGCGTCCAACAAGATGGCCACATGCTGACTTGTTGCGAGAAGTTCAGGCCTCATACCAAGCGGGGCGCATGGAACTTCTTCGTCCCAGAACAACACGTTTCAGCCATGGAAAAGTTCCAAGTCTTAAAACTTATTTTTTCCATGAAATCCTCATTTCAAGTCTAAATCCAGCAAAGTAATGTTAAAAATCGCATAAAAATAAGTGCTCATCAACATGGCACTACTGGTTTTTGAAAACATCAAGTTTTAAGAGATCAAAACCAAGTAAACTCATGAACACCCAAAAACTATGAATTCAGATCTACTCCTACAAAGGTATCAAAACCGAAAATAATAAGAAGTAAACATGTAAAGAAACTAATAGAGAACAATATAGAGCAAATAAAATGAAAAAGCTAAATAAATGCAATATAACAAGTTCTTCCTCATTGGCAAGATGTACTTGCCTAAATCCACTACTAAACTACTACCACTACTACCAAGGCAAACTCACGGCTTGGGCTAGGGTTCGGCCAAGGAGAGGAGAGGGAGAAGAAATGAAGAAAGAGAAGAAAATGAAGAACAATGAGGAGGAGAGAGAAAGGTAAGGCTACATATATCAAAGGATGACTAGCGCTATTCACAATTCTAGAAATTACATGAAAGCAACTAGAAAAATTCATAAATTATAGGGGAAGCAATATACATCTATAACACACATGTTCCAGATAAAATATAACAACACTAAAATAGTGAGATGGGCCTCACACGCGGCGGGGGCAACGGGAGGCACGTGCCTCCCCCTCCGGTCATATCCCGCCGGAGATCGAAGGAGGAGAAAGAGAAGGGGGAGGAGAGAGAGGAGGGGGGGGGGGGGGGGGGGGGGGCTACGCCTACAACCGACGGGGACGCGCGACAGGCAGCAACAACTAGCAGCCGCGTCGAGGAGTGGGCAGGGGGATAGGGGGACGTACGAAAAAATTGGTTTGAAATGAAAAATGATATTTTTGTCAAAAAGTTTTGGTCAATAGGTTGACCGTAAGTGTGAGACGATTTCCGACAAAAGTGAGGGATAACGTACATTATGGTAAAACAGTGTAGGTGCACATTGAATTAGGATAAATAAAGTGGAGGTGTAACTCAAATTTTCTCTATTTTTATTTTGAAACTTGTCAAAAGCATGTAGAAGCATCTTTTACAAAATACACATATGTGATGCTTTTCCAAAACAAAGAATTAAAAAAAAAAAAAAAGGAGCAGCTTTCAGAAGAGTTCGTAAGGGGATTTATACATATTAAAGAAATAGCCCCAGCTGGATCTCCCATGGCACATAGTGATTGGTACATTTACTGGCAAAGAACAATACAGTGCAGAATGGACCAAATAATTATAAGAAATTGGGCTCATGAAAGTACGAACTGAATGTCACTCAAAGTAACAACTGGCAAATCTCACTCTCTAGAGCCTTACAAATGTTAATTTCTCTTTTGTTTAATTTTCTTTTGGCCACAGCTGAAACTGCCTCCAGGAAACACCCAAATAAGAAATTCCCTTTATGCATTGTATATTTTGATAGCTCCATAAACAAGAGACACTATATTGTCAATATTGGGATTAAAACTATAAAGCGTAAGCGAGATTTAATGTTTTGTCGGCTTATTTTCATAACCAAGGAATGATATAGAACGATTAAATGACAAATAAGCAGATATGAACGAATGGAGGCTACAGAAGGAGAGCCATTACATTTTTCACATTAGACTCCTCAGAAAAAAAAGGCAAATTATAAGGGCACTATACATTTTACTCCGGACTAGTCCATTGAAAATTTACAAAAATTTACAAGTTTGTCATCCTAAAAGTTACTTGGGACTAGTCCAAATTGTTATCATTGATAATTACAAGTTTGCCACTCCCAAACTCGGGACTGTTATAATCAGGACTGTCAAAATTTTGACAGTCCTACCACTGGAAGGACTGTCAAAATTTTGACAGTCCTACAAATTGTTAGGACTGTCATAATTTTGACAGTCCCACAAGCTGTGGACTGTCAAAATTTTGACAGTCCTAATTTTAACCCACTGAAAATTTTATATAAAACTAGCACTGTCAGGATTTTGACAGTCCCACAAACAATGAGGATTGTCAAAATTTTGATAGTCCTCATTTTAATTGTCAGGATTTTTTTTTTAGTTTTTTTCTATTTAGTTAGTTTTGGATTTTGATTTTTTTTTATTTAGTTTAACATCCAAAATAAAATATGTTAATCATTGAACCAAAAAAAAAAAATCTACCGTACGAATATTACGTCTGCCGTCGTTCAGACTTCGAACGGCCATAACTATTTGTTTTCAAATCATTTTTCGTCACACAATAGGTCGATTTGTATGTTTTCGACGAGAGTAACACAATTCGTGTAGAGAGAATTTTCATTCGAAAAAAGACGTACATAATATAGGCAAAAATATAAAACTTTAAAGTATCATAATTTTTGACTGGGAGATCGAAACAAGGTCCAGTTTGTGCCAAAATGACCGTATAAAAAAGTACTTCGGGATAAACGGTTTCACCATTTGACGGACTTTTCAAATTTTTAGAATCGCAAAGAAACGATGTTTCGACCTCCAAATTTTACTTTTGGTATTTTTTTTTTACAAAATATTTAATGTACCAATAATAAATTTACTATTTTAAATAACAGAATACTTTAACAAATTTTAAGGATAGAAATTTGGGATTTTGATACATATCGACAACTGAGTTAATTTATTTTAATTTTTTGTTAATTTTGAAATTTCGATACAGTAAATTTACTGTTAATTTATTTTAATTTTATTTCGTTAAAATATATTTTCTTAAATAAAACATAAAATTAACAAAATAAATTGGCTCCCCCACCATAACAAAATAAATTAACAGAAAATAAATTTTAGGACTGTCAAAATTTTGACAGTCCTAACAATTGGAAGGACTGTCAAAATTTTGATAGTCCTAAAAATATATGTTGAATTTTTAGGACTGTCAAAATTTTGACAGTCCTTCCAATTGGTAGGACTGTCAAAATTTTGACAGTCATAAAAATCAACATATATGTCAAATTTTGACAGTTCTTCAATTTTTTCTTTTTCTTTTTTGGTTTCCTGTGTGCTGTTATTTTTTTTTGTCATTGTGTTATTATTCATGTCTTTCGGCGGCGGAATGGAGGACCTGGTGGTAGCGACGGAGGAAGGAGGGGAGGGAGGAGCGGCGGACGGGGTACGAGACGAAAATGGGGTACGAGACGGAGGAACGGGAGAGGAAGGAGGCGGTGGGAGGCGGGGCAGAAGGCAGAGGCGGCGACGGAGGAGGAGGACGAAGTCTCGGAGAACGGTCGGCGGGAGGAGGGAGGGCTCCGGTGGGGTGGGGAGGGTTTGGGAGTGTTTGGGATGAGGGTTTAAATGTGGGCTAGTATGAGTAAACTAATGGACTAGTGTGAGTAAACTTTGTTCATTAATGGGCTAGTTCCAATCCTAAACTAGTCCCAAGTAATAATAGTAGTGCCCTTATAATTTGTCGAAAAAAAATACAACAATTCAAATAGTTCTTGTTCCCAATTATTGTAGACTACAATTAATTAATTGTCCTTGTGGATTCAATGCTGTTGCTCGATCGCAGGGATGCAAGCAAATTATAATGTAGCTTCATTGCTTGCTTAGTGCATTATGAATGTTGTGTGTTTACTTTTGGACTCCATTGTAACATATGATGACTTTTTTCTTCTTTTTTTTGTTATTTTTTGGAAATTATAATTGCCAAGTTTCTAAAATGTTCAAAAAAAAAAAAATTATGTTGGATTATCAAAATTATCCTTAATTTATAAGAATAATGATAAATTTTATTTTTTTAAAACGGTGATAAATTGAGACTAGTCTTGATAACTGATATTGAAAATTCTTGTACAAAGTATAAAATCTTTTTTGACGATTATAATTTTTTTTTTTTACTACTTTGATATCTGATATGACATTATTAAGTGGAATATGATGGGACCAAGCAGATCTGTGAACCAAACTTCATCCATTATATACGGATCAAGTTTTGGTATAACATTACAACCTAGGAAATGTAAGAGAACGATATAGTCGATGTATGTGGGCATCGTATACAAAGCAACCAACGAATCCCTCGATATTTTGTCGACGACACACTATCGATCTCAAAAATCAAAGATGAGTTCTTTGGAGGATACAAACTAAGCCGACAATTTTGTGGTGGTGGTCAAGAAGATGGAAACGTACTTGCCGACGTACATAATGGAGAAACTCGAGAAGAATAAAACTACAATGGAGCACTCCATCAACAACTAATCCAACGACCACAAAGAACGCCAATATTCCTTCCAAAGCACAGGTGACTCCCACGAACACATGGGAGATGCTAGCATAATCAGAGGATCCAATGGGGACGACATGGAAAATATTGCTAGCCAGTGGCCGCGAACCTTTTGCGTTGAAACCAAGCTACGCATTCCCTCCTTCAGTGGCAAAGATGGATGCAAAAAAGATGAAAGCCTTGATCGCCCAGCTGGAGATCTACTTTACCCATAAAGTAACGAGCAGAGAGACGCATTTGTACAACTAAGCCTGATGATCCATGCTTTGGTGTGGCGGTACACCTACTTTGCGACTTCAATGAGAAGATGACTTATAGCATTCACCAAGAGAACTACCGGATGAGGTACTCCAAAGACCGGTTGACACGTTGGCATAACCTGAAACAGTGTCATAACAAATTAGTGAATGATTACAAAATGGACATTTGTCGCCTAACAATCACTCTTGGCATCTCTCGAATTAGCTGCCATCATAACCAAGTTCTTGTTAAACTTTCCTAACATATTCAAAATGAACTCTTGCTTTTCTAAGTAACTAATATCTCCAACGCCAACTCTAGCACAATGGAGATCGATGGCTCCTCAGGGTGAAAGGAAGGATCTTTCAAGTCACCAAATTCGCGACACGAAAGGTACTTACAACACTACCAAAATATGAGGAGATAGCAACATTTTTAGCGACGTTACTCACTGATGTCGCTATCATTTATGAATTTAGCGATGCCAGAAATTAAAATCGCAGAACATCGCTGTTAGCGACTGTCCGTGACCCTTAGCGAATACAAAAAATATTACGGAAGCAGATGTTGCTAGATGTTGTAAAATATCACCATTATTTTTATTATAGCGATGTTTAGCAACGTTATCTTCCAAACGTAGCTAAATATAATAAAATCTGCGACATTTAACGATGACATATTCCATACGTCGCAAAAATATTTTCATATAGGTTTACAGACATTTTATTTTTCCCCCTCAAAAAATTTACAAACCCGATTTTCCCCTTCCTTCCCCGCACGACCCCTCCGGTGCCGATTGTTCTCCCCCCTCAACCCCCTCCGGCTCCGATGGTGCTCCCCATCCCCCCCGTGACCCCCTCCGGATCCGACGGTAAATCCTAACCCTCTCTCTCTCTCTCTCTCTCTCTCTCTCTCTCTCTCTCTCTCCGAAACCCCCGCGACCCCCTCTGGTGCTGACCGACTAAGGGTTAAGGTTTCGACCGTGCTCCCCCCATGACCTATCCGACCCCGATCGCGACCCCCCTCAGTCAGGTAACCCTAACCCCCTCTTCCCGACACGACACAGGCACACTAACACAGACACACTGACACGATACACACACGCTAACACAAATACTAACATAGATATGTTGTGTAAAATATGTGTATATGTGACACGACACAAGCTGACATGACACACACTATCTGTAATATATATATATATATATATATATATATATATATATATATATATATATATATATATATATATATATATGTGTGTGTGTGTGTGTGTGTGTGTGTGTGTGTCCCCAAGGCAAGCCTTGATTTTATATATATGTGCATAACAAGTTTGTTAAATAATCTCTTACATGGATTTTTGAATTGAAAACTCTTACTTGTACTTATTGTGTTTGGATATGGGTAGTACCTTGTGTGTGTGTGTCAAGTGTTCGCTTTATAGTTTATAATTAAGCTTAATACACCTACTTCAATACTCCAACACAGAACAACTTATATTGATATAAATTTGGATATGTGTTTTAGTCAAGATATTGTGTGTCAAGTGTTCGCTTTATAGTTTATAATTAAGCTTAATACACCTACTTCAATACTCCAACACAGAACAACTTATATTGATATAAATTTGGATGTGTGTTTTAGTCAAGATATTGTGTTTGGGTATGGGTAGTACCTTGTGTGTGTGTGTGTCAAATATATGAGAGTCCACGTGTTCCTTGTGTGCGTGTGTGTGTGTGTGTGTGTCAAATGTACGAGGGTGTGTAACTACCTAATTCTGGAATAGGAGTATTTTTGTCATTTAATAATATTGGATAATTATATTAGTATTAATATTTATCATTATTGTTATTAGTATTATTTATTATTTAGTGTCTTTTAGAGGGCCTTTGTATTAGCTAGTTAGTTGAACTAGTGCATGGACCTAGTTAGCATCAACATGTAGGTCCATAACTCAATTGGTTAGTCATGACATGGTTAGTAGACTAGACTATTTATTAAACTTATGTTATTGGACCAAATTGGACTTGACATGAACCATGGACCCAACAATTAGACTAGTTCTAATTAGGCCTATTTTTAGTCATCTCTTGGTTAATTAGAGTTTAAACTAATTATTTCATTAGGAATAGAAGCTTCCTACTAATTAAACCCTCTTCATGACAACCCAACAAGGGTATATTGAACTTTGTACATTGCTTGGAGAAGGGGATAGGATAGTCGGCCCTATTAAGTAAGGGAAACCTTCTCCCTCTCCTCTCCATTTTCGTTCATTGTTCCTTTAGATTATTGTGATTGAGAACATGATAGTATGATTGATAGCTAGATATTGATGACCTAGACAACGTTCTACCGTTGATGCTGCGACGTAGGCTTGATGTACCCACGTACTCGTGCCCCTATACTGTGTGCAGATTATGACACATTTTTATGGTGGTCTATACAGGTCTCGTATTCGCAATTAGCGCGATATCATGGTAATGCAATGGCTTAGTTGTACCACTGCGAGCCTGTGATAGGATATAAGAAATATGATATTAGGAAGATAGAATACTCAATCACAAATTATGATTCCTTGAGAGAATCCTGGGATGACCCTTGAGAATCTTATTATAATCTCTAATTCAAAATTTGTTTCCACTTTTTTTTGTTCGCTCTCACTTGTTTGTTGTTGAATTTGATTCTTGATGTTGTTATTGACTATGATTCTTGTATCGAGATAAATTTTATGTATTGAATTGAGATATATTCTGATAACATAATTTGATGATGACAGTGATAAAGGTAACCATCTGTCTTGGTTATGGAGCCTAGAGTTTATTGCTGTCATACTAGCTGGCGTGACAGAAACTTAGAGACCAGATTTTGGATGTATATATCTTAGTTATAGAATTTAGAGTTTCTCGCAACTATACTAGTCGTCACAACGAGGATTCTAGATAACATGATTATAGAGGTATATACCCTAATTATGGACTCTATAGTTTATCGCATCTATGCTTATTGGTGTGGCGAGGATTCTGGTTAACATGATTTCAGATAGACGTGTATGATTATCAGATTGTATCTTAATTGGTTCTCGATATATAGTCTCTATTATTCAACTTTTGTTATCGTTGAATTATGTTCCCTCACCTTACTAGCTCAGGATAGAGATATCTTTAGTTCCTCTAGTTCAGTTCTTCAGAGAGTTTTAGCTTCATTAGTTCAACATGCAGCTTCCTTGATAGTGCAGTAGTTTGGTAACATGCATATATGTTTGTGTCAACTGAGTATCAATGATGATTTGTTGGGAGTGTAGCTTATGAAGTCTGTGAGTGGTTCCTAGTTGGACATGTGAGCTTTATGCATCAGTCTAGAGATAACTCATAGTACAGTACATTTGTAGCAATAGTTCTATGGTAGGTGTCAGTATAATTAGTATTGGTATAAATGGTAGAAGGGAGAGTAGAGTATCAGTTATAAATCAAGGAGTTGGCATCAGTGTCATCATGCATGTTCTAGATAGATATAAATTTATATAGTTGAGTGATCCATGTATTAATTAAGTATCATAAAAATTTGTGTTTAGATATCAATGGAGCATGATATTCTATTTGGTGCTTGATACTTGGTGTGTCAAGAGTAAGAGAATGTGTATTTAGGAGAGGTACTAGTGAGTATGCCATGATAGAATGGTACCCATAAGTATATAGGTGAGTGTGATAGTGTTAGAAAGTTTTGTGCTAGTAATAAGACCTATGCTATATATTGAGTATTGGGCATCGGTGTGGGTAGATATGAGTGCACCTGTATGTGTCTAGTATGGGTATATCACCTAGTACTCGGGAGTGTTGAAGTATTAATAGGGATCTGTGAGAGAAACATGAGTGGTGAAGGAAAATACTAGTTTCGTGAATATTATGAAGTAGGGATTTAGTATCAGAGGTACCAATAGTGTGCCAGTGGAACAGGTTAGTGTTAAGCAGGAAGCAGAGAATATTAAGTTTATGAGCCAAGGATAGTTATGGAGTAAGCAAGTGTGATGGGGTGATCTAGTGAGTAAGCTAGTGTCAAGAGTGGTGATAGTGTTGTTTGTGGTATTAAACGAAAGGAATGAAATTGTATTTCAATGACGGGGTTTATGCGAAACCCGCGCCCTTCTGTTTACAAACAAACTTGTACAATGTAATCCTATACGAGGATGTGGGAGTACAATTTATTTAATCTGGATATAAATTGCTATAGGTGTCTGATCTGCGGTCGATCACTTTAGCCCTTGGACCACACGATGTTGAAGAAGTGCCGTGGAAGACAAGTAGCAGCTTCGAAGGTTGCAGAAGAGGTTGGACGCACGAGGCCAAGGTCGTCGATCCCTGCTCTTTGCCTGCTCTCCGGGCTCTCTCTCTCTCTCTCCCTCTCCCTTTCTCTCTCTCTCTCCTTGGACGATAATTCTCTCCTGGATGATAATTCTTTTTTTGCCCCCTCTTCCCCATTGATAGGGGTCTCTATTTATAGAGTTTTGGTGACAGTGACCACTCCGTCGGTGTAAAAACCAAGGAGTGGGAAGTACAACACCATTTTACACAACGGTTAAAGTAACCAATGCCTGCGTATGGATGATCTTTTGAATGAGCATATGACGCGGGTCCAACTAAGGGAACACAACGCGTACTATTGCTACGAAGATCACGGCGTAAGAGCCACGCAGGTAGGTATCCCATGTGTAGAAACGGTTGGCGTAGAAGCCAAATGACTGTCACCCTGGCACAGAGGCCAGATAGGTATAGAAGCCGAATAGGCGGAGAAGCCGGATAGGCGTAGAAGCCGGATAGGCGTTGAAGCCGGATAGGCATAGAAGCCGGAGAGGCGTTGAAGCCGGGTAGGCGTAGGAGCCGGAGAGGCGTAGGAGCCGGAAAGGCGTTGAAGCCGGATAGGCGTAGGAGCCGGACAGGCGTTGAAGCCGGATAGGCGTAGGAGCCGGACAGGCATTGAAGCCAGAGAGGCGTTGAGAGGCGAAGGGGCACAGGTCTTGAATGGGCGTAGAAGCCGCTGCGTACCATGCCCGAGTGCTGACGGGGACGTCTTAGCCGGAATCACGGCTTTCGAAGATGTAATCAAATCTTCTACAGAGATTTGCCATCATCCTGTGCATTAAATGCGAAGACGTGTTTCGAAGGTCTGCAGCCCTTCTGTGCATCCGTTGTAGAGACGTGCCTTGACTGAACCTGTCACCGCTCCGTGCAATTAGACGTAGAGACGTGCCTCGAGCCCCGTACGATGTGCAGCTTTTGACGTGGCAGGCGATTTGTCTACTGCGGAGCGTAAACCGGCTTATGCCTGCCTGTGTAAAATAATGCAGCGTATCCCTCTGTGCAAAAAAGAGCAGTTTATGCTGAGGGGACGTCAGTAAACGACGGTTCGGTGGTATCTTAACCCAATCCTCTGCATTAAATACAGGGATCCGCCATCATACTGTGGTGTGCGTCCCGAGGGGTCTGTGCCTGTTTCCAGCCGTCGTCTGGGTCGTCGTGCAGCACTTTTTGTCAGGAGTCAGAGGCCAGGTTCACTGCGTGACTTGACAGGTTCATTTCGGGGAAGACGAAGCGTTCCTCGTACGCTATTTTAACGCTGCTTTGAGAGCGGCTGAGTTTTTACGCCCTGGAGGCGATGGGGGGGGGGGTCCCGTCTACGCCGAAGCGGTTTTGGATGCGCTGCACCCTTGAGCTCTTACGCCTGATGGCACTGAAGGCCTTTGTTTGCGCTGCTCTGTATCAATACGCCGCGTAGCTTTTGCCAGCGTATATTTCATGCTTCTACAAGACCCCCTTCAAAGCTTTTAAATTCCTTGGAATTTGAAATGCTTTGAATGAAGCATGAATGGCCCCTCGTGACTCGAAATGTTTCTGAATGGAGCGTTGAAACGGTCGGTGCGGCCTTTATGGCGGATTTATTGGGGACTGTTTTGGATAAGCGGAAGGTCGCGGAGTGCGAAATCCTCAGCCTGTAGCGTCTGGGCGTAAAATACCGTTGAGCGCGAAGTCGTAGACTTGTGGTTCCTGAGCGTGAAGTCGTAGGTTTGTCGCCTCTCGAGCGTAAAAGCTACCGAGCACAAAGGCATCCGGGCGAGAAAAACCATAGACTTATAGCTGCTTGAACATAAAGCCATAGAATCGTTGCTGTTGAGTGTAGAAAGCTCCTTTAGCGTAGGACTTGTGGATCTGTAGCTCCTGAAAAGAGAATTTCTTCGAGCGTGAAGTTCTGTGGATCTGTTGCTTCTGAGCGTAAACTGAGCGCCACCGAGCGTGAGATCATCGATTTGGTATCTGCTGAGCGTAAAGTCGTAGGTTTGTCGCCTCTCGAGCGTAAAAGCTACCGAGCACAAAGGCATCCGGGCGAGAAAAACCATAGACTTGTAGCTTGCGAGCGTAAAATCGTAGATCTGTTGCTGTCGAGCGTAGAAAGCTCCTTTAGCGTAGAACTGCTGAACTGTCTTGCGCGAAGAATTTTTCGAATTCGCTGACTGTCCGTCTTTCGAGGGTAGTGGTTTGACGTAGCACCCAATCATATCCGACTATTAATGCGAGACTTGGTTAGGGCGAGAGTGGTATCAGAGGTAGTATGGACGTGATAAACTCTCGGTAAACTTCAGCAGGGCACGTCTATCCAGAGGTCATACGGACATGATAGAACGTGCTTTGGCCAAGTTTTGTAGGTAAAGTACTATCAGAGGTGAGATAGACGTGATAGGCTTTACTAGAGTTTATAGCTCAGAGGTAAAATAGACATAGCTGTTTTGTGGGCCTATTACTTGTTGCGCACCTAGGTGCAAGTAAATAGGTTTGAGGACAAGCCCTGCTAGAGGTAATATGGACGTAGCAGATTTTGTGGACCTAACACCACTGGCGTACTTAGATTTAGTACGGGTGTTAAGTTGAAGTGACGATCGATATCAGAGGTGATAATCGATGGTCAGAATCTTGAAAAGCCTGTTCAGAGGTGATATGGACATGGCAGATTCTCCAAGGAAATACAGTTCAGAGGTGATATGGACATGACTGATTTGTGGGCCTATTGCTTTTTGCGCACCTAGGTGCAAGTAATAGGTTTGAGGACAAGCCCTGCTAGAGGTAATATGGACGTAGCAGATTTTGTGGACCTAACACCACTGGCGTACTTAGATTTAGTACGGGTGCTAAGTTTGAAGTGACGATCGATATCAGAGGTGATAATCGATGGTCAGAATCTTGGAAAGCCTGTTCAGAGGTGATATGGACATGGCAGATTCTCCAAGGAAATATAGTTCAGAGGTGATATGGACATGACTGATTTGTGGGCCTATTGCTTTTTGCGCACCTAGGTGCAAGTAATAGGTTTGAGGACAAGCCCTGCTAGAGGTAATATGGACGTAGCAGTTTTTTGTGGACTCAACACCACTGGCGTACTTAGATTTAGTACGGGTGTTAAGTTGAGATGACAACCGATATCAGAGGTAATATGAACATGATAATCGATGGTCGGACCAGGATGGTTTGTTCATAGGTAATATGAACATAACAAACTCAGCTGGGGGTTACAGCTCAGAGGTAATATGAACATGGCTGATTTTGTGGACCCATCACTTTTTGCGCACCTAAGTGCAAGCAATAGGTTTGAGACAAGCCCTGCTAGAGGTAATATGGACGTAGCAGTTTTTTGTGGACTCAACACCACAGACGTACTTAGAGTTAAGTACGGGTGTTGAGTTGAGATGACAACCGATATCAGAGGTAATATGAACATGATAATCGATGGTCGGACCAGGATGGTTTGTTCAGAGGTAATATGAACATAACAAACTCAGCTGGGGATTACAGCTCAGAGGTAATATGAATATGGCTGATTTTGTGGACCCATCACTTTTTGTGCACCTAAGTGCAAGCAATAGGTTTGAGACAAGCCCTGCTAGAGGTAATATGGACATAGCAGTTTTTGTGGACTCAATACCACTGGCGTACTTAGAGTTAAGTACGGGTGTTAAGTTGAGATGACAACCGATATCAGAGGTAATATGAACATGATAATCGATGGTCGGACCAGGATGGTTTGTTCAGAGGTAATATGAACATAACAAACTCAGCTGGGGATTACAGCTCAGAGGTAATATGAACATGGCTGATTTTGTGGACCCATCACTTTTTGCGCACCTAAGTGCAAGCAATAGGTTTGAGACAAGCCCTGCTAGAGGTAATATGGACATAGCAGTTTTTGTGGACTCAACACCACTGGCGTACTTAGAGTTAAGTACGGGTATTGAGTTGAGATGACAACCGATATCAGAGGTAATATGAACATGATAATCGATGGTCGGACCAGGATGGTTTGTTCAGAGGTAATATGAACATAACAAACTCAGCTGGGGATTACAGCTCAGAGGTAATATGAACATGGCTGATTTTATGGACCCATCACTCTTTGTGCACCTAAGTGCAAGCAATAGGTTTGAGACAAGCCCTGCTAGAGGTAATATGGACGTAGCAGTTTTTGTGGACTCAACACCACTGGCATACTTAGAGTTAAGTACGGGTGTTAAGTTGAGATGACAACCGATATCAGAGGTAATATGAACATGATAATCGATGGTCGGACCAGGATGGTTTGTTTAGAGGTAATATGAACATAACAAACTCAGCTGGGGATTACAGCTCAGAGGTAATATGAACATGGCTGATTTTGTGGACCCATCGCTTTTTGCGCACCTAAGTGCAAGCAATAGGTTTAAGACAAGCCCTGCTAGAGGTAATATGGACGTAGCAGTTTTTGTGGACTCAACACCACTGGCGTACTTAGAGTTAAGTACGGGTGTTAAGTTGAGATGACAACCGATATCAGAGGTAATATGAACATGATAATCGATGGTCGGACCAGGATGGTTTGTTCAGAGGTAATATGAACATAACAAACTCAGCTGGGGATTACAGCTCAGAGGTAATATGAACATGGCTGATTTTGTGGACCCATCACTTTTTGTGCACCTAACTGCAAGCAATAGGTTTGAGACAAGCCCTGCTAGAGGTAATATGGACGTAGCAGTTTTTGTGGACTCAACACCACTGGCGTACTTAGAGTTAAGTACGGGTATTGAGTTGAGATGACAACCGATATCAGAGGTAATATGAACATGATAATCGATAGTCAGACCATCGTTTACAGATGCAGACTGATGACCTTGGCATCGATCAACTCCTGGATTCTCTTTTTTAGTACATAGCATGTCTTTGTAGGATGATGAATGTACCGATGAAAGAGACAATAATCTGGGTTATCAATTTTGCCAGCCCTCTCAGGGTATCTGATGTTGGGAAGCTGAAGTTTGTTTTCCTTCATCAACGTATTGAAGATTCCACTGATGTCATCTTCATTGAAGGAGAAAGTCCCTTTTGGCCTTCGGGCTCCTGATGCTTGAGTTCCATGGTCTTCTGGGAAGATCGTCATCGTTGCATCATCTTCAGATTCTGAGAGAATTCTACCCCCAGCTATGGATGTTGCTCGGTTTTGTCGAGGGAGACTACCCCCAGACTTGTCGTTGCACTTGCGGAGATCACAGCGTTCATCTGGTTCTCCGTAGAGGTCAGATGTTGTCTTGTGCATGGAGCATGATTTGTACTTCCGTCTTGGCGCCGAGGCACCATCGGAAGTTCTGTCTGTACCGCGCGAAGCGGGAGGCAGATTTCTACGCGTAAAGCGCAGTGAAGGCTTCTGGGTTAGCGCTGAGGCTTCGCCCGAAGTTTTGTCTTTACCGCGCGTAGCGGGAGACTGTTTCCTACGCGTAAAGCACAGTGGATTCTTCGGGGTTAGCGCTAAGGCTTCGCCCGAAGTTTTGTCTGTACCGCGCGTAGCGGGAGACTGAATTTTACGTGCGGGGCACGGAGGGAGCGTCGCTACAACCTCGTTGGCCGAAGAGATCGGAGAGATCGGAGAGATCGGAGAGTCCGGAGAGATCGGAGAGATCGGAGAGTCCGGAGAGATCGGAGAGTCCACAGGAATAGTAGAGGATGTCTTGGGCATCCACACATTGTGCAGCTTTCTGTTATCCTGGACGAAGAGAGGGCGAGAGCTACCCCCGGCTCGAAGCATGTCTTCGTAGGCTGACTGGTCGAAATGAACGACCAGCGTCTTCTTCACGGTTCCCATGGATACCGTATCGTGTTGAGCAATTACTTTCTCGTCAGAAGAGAAAGATGTCCCCAACAGAGTCGCCATCTTGTTTGTGGTATTAAACGAAAGGAATGAAATTGTATTTCAATGACGGGGTTTATGCGAAACCCGCGCCCTTCTGTTTACAAACAAACTTGTACAATGTAATCCTATAAGAGGATGTGGGAGTACAATTTATTTAATCTGGGTATAAATTGCTATAGGTGTCTGATCTGCGGTCGATCACTTTAGCCCTTGGACCACACGATGTTGAAGAAGTGCCGTGGAAGACAGGTAGCAGCTTCGAAGGTTGCAGAAGAGGTTGGACGCACGAGGCCAAGGTCGTCGATCCCTGCTCTTTGCCTGCTCTCCGGGCTCTCTCTCTCTCTCTCTCCCTCTCCCTTTCTCTCTCTCTCTCCTTGGACGATAATTCTCTCCTGGATGATAATTCTTTTTTTGCCCCCTCTTCCCCATTGATAGGGGTCTCTATTTATAGAGTTTTGGTGACAGTGACCACTCCGTCGGTGTAAAAACCGAGGAGTGGGAAGTACAACACTATTTTACACAATGGTTAAAGTAACCAATGCCTGCGTATGGATGATCTTTTGAATGAGCGTATGACGCGGGTCCAACTAAGGGAACACAACGCGTACTATTGCTATGAAGATCACGGCGTAAGAGCCACGCAGGTAGGTATCCCGTGTGTAGAAACGGTTGGCGTAGAAGCCAAATGACTGTCACCCTGGCACAGAGGCCAGATAGGCATAGAAGCCGAATAGGCGTAGAAGCCGGATAGGCGTAGAAGCCGGATAGGCATAGAAACCGGAGAGGCGTTGAAGCCGGGTAGGCGTAGGAGCCGGAGAGGCGTTGAAGCCGGATAGGCGTAGGAGCCGGACAGGCGTTGAAGCCGGATAGGCGTAGGAGCCGGACAGGCGTTGAGGCCGGAGAGGCGTTGAGAGCCGAAGGGGCACAGGTCTTGAATGGGCGTAGAAGCCGCTGCGTACCGTGCCCGAGTGCTGACGGGGACGTCTTAGCCGGAATCACGGCTTTCAAAGATGTAATTAAATCTTCTACAGAGATTTGCCATCATCCTGTGCATTAAATACGAAGACGTATTTCGAAGGTCTGCAGCCCTTTTGTGCATCCGTTGCAGAGACGTGCCTTGACTGAACCTGTCACCGCTCCGTGCAATTAGACGTAGAGACGTGCCTCGAGCCCCGTACGATGTGCAGCTTTTGACATGGCAGGCGGTTTGTCTACTGCGGAGCGTAAACCGGCTTATGCCTGCTTGTGTAAAACAATGCAGCGTATCCCTCTGTGCGAAAAAGAGCGGTTTATGCTGAGGGAACGTCAGTAAACGACGGTTCGGTGGTATCTTAACCCAATCCTCTGCATTAAATGCAGGGATCCGCCATCATACTGTGGTGTGCGTCCCGAGGGGTCTGTGCCTGTTTCCAGCCGTCGTCTGGGTCGCCGTGCAGCACTTTTTGTCAGGAGTCAGAGGCCAGGTTCACTGCGTGACTTGACAGGTTTATTTCGGGGAAGACGAAGCGTTCCTCGTACGCTATTTTAACGCTGCTTTGAGAGCGGCTGAGTTTTTACGCCCTGGAGGCGATGGGGGGGTCCCGTCTATGCCGAAGCGGTTTTGGACGCGCTGCACCCTTGAGCTCTTACGCCTGATGGCACTGAAGGCCTTTGTTTGCGCTGCTCTGTATCAATACGCCGCGTAGCTTTTGCCAGCGTATTTTTCATGCTTCTACAAGTGTGTGTGATGAGTTGTTGTGAGTGTCAAGAATTTAGTGTCATAGAACATTAAGTGCATTTATTATGTATAGTTAGGAAGCTAGTGTTTCTGTACCATGATGCCTAGAGGGTACCAGTGTTTAGGGTATATCAGGGTTAAGCTAAGTATTATGTTAGTATCAGGGAATATCTTGTGTAGGATAGTAGTAGATGGGTATAGCAGTTAATATAGATGAAGGGGCGTTTGGGAGTAAGGATACAAGTATTCCAGGCAGTGAGTAAGAGGAGTAACCTATATAGAACTAAGTTTAGTAGGCATCGTACCTTGTTAATTTTGGAGTGTAGAAGTAGTATGAATCAGTGAACAATATAATATTTATGTATGTTATATTGATACCAGATACAGGTAAATATCCTAGGGTGGTTGTTAGGTGTAAGATATGAGTTTGCACCGGATACCATGATAAGAGGAGTACCTTAGTGGCAAGATCCAGAGTACCTCAAGTATTATGGAGGGTTAGGATACAAGCATCCTAGTAGCTAGTGTACTAGGTATAGATGAGGGACATGAGTAACCTAGTATGGGAATATCATCTAAGTGCCATATATAGAGTTAGTATCTTATGTAGATAGTGTCACAGCTGGGGTAGGCATCATATAGATAGTATTCTAGATTGGTAAGGGTGTACCAATAGGATACATGAGCGTTAGTGTATACAAGTGTTATTTGCAAGTAGAAGGTGGTTAAGCAGTATTCATGTGCCGTAAGAACTGAGGCAGATATGAGACTTTATGTGTGTTAGAAAGTGAGCTAGAATAAGAGTTGACATATTAGTAAATGTGTTCATGTGTCTCAATAGGAAATCTGATTATTGGTAGAGAACCCTTCTAGTGCCAGAATATAATATCCTAGGAGTATTAGTACAGTATCCTAGGTAGTGTGTGCCAGTAATTTAAGTGTGTCCATGGCTTAGAACCATAGTATTCCATTAGTATCAGAAGTGGTAACCCTTGATATTAAATATTTTGGCTAGGTTGATGCTTAGTGAATGCTTGGTATGAGATACATAAGACATCCACCTATGGCTCATATGGCACAACAAATTGCTCTGCACTAGCAGAAGGAGACACCCCAGCGGGGTTGGACTTTTGCAATGACGGTCGAGGTACTGATGCTACATGTGTTGGGTTAGTGGGTTTTGATCTTCTATTTTTCTTTCCTTTCCATATATAGATCTGGGTGGTTCTACCATATTCTATTGTTACATTAGTAATTTTATGTTATATAGTATAGTTAGCAAGTAACCTGATTAAGACTGCAATATCAGGACTAATAGGATTATAGCCATACATGTTTAATAAGTCCCTAACTCCTTTTAATATACTTCTATATTGTATGAGTTTAGGTAGGACTTCCTTACACCATGACTAGATGGGGGATTAGACTATAGTGAGGTTATGAGTAGGTTATGATCGTTAGAAGGAAAGATACGAGATGTGTGAGGGATATCTATCTTTGAACCATGAGATATTCTTTCATTCGTGCCTACTTCCATCCTTAAATTTCAAGGACAAATTTTTTTTTAAGGGGGGTAGTATTGTAACTACCTAATTTTCGAAGAGGGTTGTTTTCGCCATTTAATAATATTGGGTTATTATATTAGTATTAATATTTAACATTATTTTTATTAGTATTATTTATTATTTAGTGTATTTTAGAGGGCCTTTGTATTAGCTAGTTAGTTGGACTAATGCATGGACCTAGTTAGCACCCAATATGTAGGTCCATAACCCAATTGGTTACTCATGACATGGTTAGTAGACTAGACTATTTATTAGACTTGTGTTAGTGGACCAAATTGGACTTGACATGAACTATGGACCCAACAATTAGACTAGTTCCAATTAGGCCTATTTTTAGTCATCCCTTGGTTAATTAGAGTTTAAACGAATCCCTTCATTCGGAATAGAAGCTTTTGACTAATTAAACCCTCTTCATGACAATCCAATAAGGGTATATTGGACTTTCTATATTGCTTGGAGAGGAGGAAAGGTTGGTCGGCCCTATTGTGTAAGGGAAGCTTCTCTCTCCTCTTTATTTTAGTTCATTCTTTCTTTAGATTATTGTGATTGAGAACATGATAGAACTAGTTGTATTAGTATAATTGATAGCTCGATATTGATGACCTAGACAGCGTTCTACCATCGATGCTGTGGTATAGGATGGACGTACCCACGTACTCGTGCCCCTATACCGGGTACGGGTCGTGACAAAGTGTCCAAGTGAGAGGTGTGTATGTGTATGTGTTTGAGTGAGGGATGAGTGAGCTAGTGAGGATTAATAATCTATATAGATAGATACATATATTACGGTATAGAAATATACAGTTATAGAAGTAGGTATAAAAATGTTTGAGTGTCAAGAATGAGTTATCACGCCCCGATCTCCCACGGGCTCGGCCGTCTCCGCTAGGTGCAAATAACCGCGCCAACGCTCCCGGTGGATGATCGTTCCCATTAGGACGTGATGTCACACGAGCAAAGGTTGTGCTCGTGCAAGGCCATGATCTAAACATGCAGATAAATATCTAAGCCACAGAGTCGCACTGATAGTCCGAATGCAGCAAAAAATAAACCGAACATGTGATTGGTAACAAGTTCACAGAGTCGCCATAGCGGAAGAATTAAAATGAACAAAAGTATGAAAGTAAAACAAGCACTTTATTAATATTGAATCAATATTACAAGTGACGCTAGGCCGAGATTATAAGTCCCTCAAGCCCTCTCTCTTGAAACAATAAAGGCATGCCAAGTAGCTTACAACAGAAAATGATACATAGGCGATGTTCTAACATTATGTTTTGTATATGTGCTTCAGCTCCTGATGCAGCACTTCAAGGCTCCAGAGCGAACTCCATGCCTTAGCGCACACGAGAGATTTTTGCACCGAACGAGGTTCTCCTGCACCTTGCAAGCAATCTGGTGGGTTATCAGTACATGAATGCACAGGTAGGGAGGCTTCTCGCCCGTTCGACAAATCCAAACACATTATAAAGGTTCTGTGCACCATCTATTAAGTTGTCTTTCTAGTCTTTCCTTAGGATCAGTTTCAATGGCATAATGTAAATTCTAACTCGTGTGGCAGTGCACCGTACGATATAAGAGTAACACGGTGAGACTTACTAACTTATCATTCGTCCTTCCCTATCTAAGGATAAAACTAAGTTTAACCAAGCACGAATATATACAATAAAATCCAAGGAATCCCATAAGCAAACACAAGTGTCACGAACGAGGATCTGACTCAGGTGCACGAGTTACACGGATTACTCAGATGGGCTACAACAGATTGTCCAGGTGTTCAAATGTGTACAGATTTCTTATACTCATATTCGTTCAGGTGTTCTAGATTACTAGATGAGATGCAATGACTCACACACGGATTGCCGCTAAGTGAGGATGACTTAATCTATATGAACAGGAGGTCACTGGCATGATGCCATAGTGGACGGTATAGTCTCAGGGCAGAGATGGTCAGCAAGCAAGAACAGGGGGATTATACCCCTCCCGCCCGACGCTGGCGACTACAATCAGGAGGTTCTGACCGATCGAATCGGCTCTGGTGCTCCAGTGACCGTCCGCGGAACGAGATTCAAAAATCTTCCTTGTGCACCAAGTTTTCCGTGACCATGCAAGTCTCTAATCTTGCTGGTCTCTTGTTAGGTACAGGTTTAAATTAGAATCTTATCAAGTATACGTTCAATTCATGATCTTATCAGGTACAAGTTCAAGTTCAATGCAGGATTCTTCACAAATATATAGACTCCCCGAGCCATCAAATTCAGTACAGGACGAGTGTTGCTTAACTTGACAGGATATAGTCCCCTTATTTGGGAACTTCCTTGGCAACCTAACGGTCCGAATACTTTCAGGTTCAAACTTGTATGGAACAACAATTATATAGTCTTTCGACGAACTAGATGAATGCAAGACACGGATCGTGTTTCCTGATCGTGGCATAAAATTATGTGACAAGCATTGAAACCAAAGAGCGCATACTAGTTAGCATGTAAGGCAAGCAAGCATTGAAATAGTAAAACATAAGCCTTTACTCTAGCGTGGGTCTAACGAGTGCGAGTATTGAAATCGTGCAAGGCATATAGAGCGGCACAATCTATAAGACGAGTAGTGTAAACATGTGAAACAGCGTACTACGAAAAATATATAATGATCTACTCGAAGCATTAGCGGAGTCTAATTGCACGAAGCTAAGGTTGCATGCGCGGGTCCAACTATAAGCCATATTTTATTTCCATGTTCTAACACAAGCAAAACAAGAAAAAATTATTCCCTTAGCAAGGTGCGTTGTATTCTTATTAGCATGCAAGGGGTGATTTGTCTAGAGACTAGCATGTATTGTCTGTATTTTAAGTGTGTAGGCTAAGAAAAGAAAAGTTTATCCTAGCCACCCACCTTAGCAATGATTCGCCTCAGCCGAGGGATACTCCAAGCGCGTCATTAAAAGTCTAAGTCTGAACTCCTGAAGAGCCAAGTCTGAATCCTTTGTCTAAAGCAAGTCTTCTCACTGAACAAAGCGAGTTGAGTCATCGCACTTGTGTCGTTTGAATCGGTTCTCCGCTTGAGCAGAACATTTCGTTACATCATACACCACTCAGAACAAGTCTCGTCCTCTGGACTTCTTGAGCGAAAATCGTTCTATCGCATACTATCGAATCTATCTCAAGCATATCAATCCATAACACTAGACCCGTTTGAACACAACTTCCTACCCGTTTTCTCATTATGTGTCGCGTGTGTGCTGCTTCTGTCTCATTGAATGACTCTATCATTCAATCCAAGTTATGAATCGGTCTCTAATGCGCTTTAACGTGGAACATATATCGCTTAACGCAAGGTACGCTATAATCCATCTTGAATGACGGTCTAGGGTTGAGAAAAACTTATCAAAATCGTTATACTCGTCCATGCGTATCTAACACATTCCCTTGTAACAACATTCGAGTTCAGTACATTACTGAGTTTGGATAATACACATATTCCAAGCGTCCCCGAAATACTTGTATTTCAACCAAGCTTAACGATAGCGGAGTCGGACGAGCTATACAAGAAAGTCTAAGTATTCTCGTCTTATAAATCATGATGATACCTCCAATGGGGTCAATTAAAATCTAAGTTATTTTCAATCCCACTCAAACCAAGCATTGCACTACCATCAAGCACGATATGTTCAATCTACAGACTAGCGTCCAAGTCCTATCGTCCATTTCGTTCGTGTCAAACATAGCATACACTTACCATTCCAAGTCTAACTCTAGTTCTTCCTACCCCAGTTCTATGGCTTGCTCAAGCAATACTCTAAAGTCGGTCATACAAGTTTTTTCACTCAGCATAGGTTCGTCTACCTAATTACTAGGTCAGCTCACAAGGTCATAGGTACAGTTCATGCTCATGACTCATCGTACAAATTTGTCGCACGATGCTCGCCCCAATTCCTAAGGTCAAACCATTATTCCTTTGCACGAGATATTTTACCCAAGCTCGTTTTACTCAGATTTTTAAATATCGAGCACAAATTATCCTACTCACATCAACACGTTCATTTAGCACAGGATTCGGGTCCATTCAGTCAAATCCATGATATAACCATGTCGTACGTCAAGCCAAGCGATTAGTATAGTCTATCTCCTCAAACATGTTGATAGAACCCACATATCCATTCTTTTCTAAGTCTAGACCACCAAGTCACGATTCAATTCTAAATCTTTGTTCTCAATCATAACTCTAAGTCATCCAACATGCTTCACGTAACCGTTCATAAAACTATCAAGCATGTCTTACTTCATGTTCTAGACTAATTCATCCTTGAAACACTATTGAGTCACTTGCATTCTCAAACTCGTCTTATCGTGTCAAACCACAAGTCAAGATGATCATTCAATGGTCATGCTCTGGTCTCCCGTAAGTTTGATCATCCCCGCTGGACATGAGATCACCACACCAATGCTCACGCTGGATAATCGTCCTAATCCAGAAATGACGCATGTGCGAGTATGGAGTTACGCTCGCACAAGACAAAAATGTCAAACGTTATGGTTATCACCAAAATGATCAAGATATATTTTTATTATACTTTGTTCCATCCAAGTTATATATATATCCATCAAGTCATGTTTATCTAATAACCGTTTATGCCGTGATTATAATTCATCTGGCCAAATCATCTAACTTCAATATTACTATTCGGTAAATCCATAGTCTACATCTAGCATTTCTTAAATAACTAAGTTCAATACTCAAGACAAAGTCTATTCACCTTCGTTATGTTCTATTTCATCGAGTTCGTCTGAATAATCATCAGACATGTTCCCAAGAGTTTGATCATCCCCGTTGGACGTGAAATTACCATGCCAGTGCTCTCGCGGAATAATCGTTCTCAGCTGGGCCTGATTGTCTAGTGTTATCCTTTGAACTAGATTCAAGATCATTCATCCAATTCAAGATCAAATTCGTTATCGCTTAACTCTTTCATCAAACCATAATATTCCTTTACTTGTATCAATCTGTGTTATCTTCCAACTATCGATACCATATCAAGTCTATTTATTCGAAACCATAATATTCATACTCAAGCTAACTTCTATCGAGCGATATCCTACTCAAGTTTTAATCCGCTAGATTAAATTCGAAATTGCACGAACGATCCACCAAGTTTCCTCGACCAAGATATTGATTCTATTACTATGAATCCCTATTCGATATAAGCCTTATTACTTGTTCAACACATTCTCAATTGTTCAAACCAACTATTGTACGAGACCTTCGAATTCGCTCGAACATTTCCCAAATGATCCATACACCACTCAAGGGTTGAGCTACTCCACAATTTCTTAAAACTCCATCTCTATCCTCAAATCGATTATTTGTTCCTGAGCTATCACATACACAACTTAGGAATCGAGTCATCCAATAAATTTTTAATCGTGTTTGCATCACTCGCTCGCATATCTACCAAGTCATTCCTTAGAACTCCTACGTGATACCTAAGCGTCACCTCGATAAATCTTAGTCTCGTATATGCCCCTATTGATAGTCATCCAAGTAAACTATATTTGTTTTTTATCTGCCGACATAAAATACCATCCGAAAAATTTCTTAAAATCCAAACCCAATTTTCTATATTCGCCTTAACGATAAACTGATAACATTTCTATCAATTGCCATTCTAAGTCTGACTTATACTCATCTAAATGATATCCCAATCTCGCTCGCAAACTAGCTCACACCGAAGGGTCTTAACGCACGATACTCAACACAACTTAGTCGAAAGGCTGTATGCATAGCTATCCAAACGAGATTCTATCTCGCTCAATAATCTGCTAGGTAACACATATATGTATTCTGGTTCGCACATAACTTATCAATTCTAGCACGAGTCTATTCTCACAAGGTCTAACACGGGTCAGATCAAGGGTCTTCTCATAACTATTCCGTTCAAGCAATCATATCAATAAAATGCAATTTTTTAAAATATTTAGACTCATTGTAAGGAACATCCCGTTGGGACATTGAGAGAGAACGTATATACATAACCCATGAATGAGCTTTTAAAATTGTGAGATTCGATACAAAGTGTAAGGACATAAATTCGTGCTCTGATACCAATATGTCACGTCCTGATCTTCCGTAGGCTCGGTCATCCCTGATAGGCGTGAATCACTGCGCCAGCGCTCCCGTAGGACAATCGTTCCCATCAGGACGTGATAACGCGATAGCACAGGCTGCACCCGCGTAGGACTATGATCTCAATAGGCGAAGAAATAGCTATACCACAGAGTCGCATTGATAGTCCGAATGCAGCAAAAAAAGAAACCGAACAGGCGATTGGTAACAAGTTTACAGAGTCGTTATAGTGGAAGCATTGAAATAAACACAAGTATGGAAGTAAAAAAAGCACTTTATTGATATTAAATTAGTATTACAAGCGGTGCTAGGCCGAGATTACAAGTTCTCAAGCCCTCTCTCGTGAAACAAGAAAGGCGTGCAATGTGGCTTACAATATGAAATGATACATAGGTGATGTTCCAATATTATATCTTGTATATGTGCTTGAACTCCGGATGGAGAACTTTAAGGTTCCAGAGTGAATTCCATGCCTTAGAGCGCACGAGGGGTTTTCGCACCAAACGAGGTTCTCCCGTACCCTACAAGCAATCTGGTGGCTTATCAGTACATGAATGCACTGGTGGAGAGGCTTCTCGCCCGCTCGATAAGTCTAAATACATTATATAGGTTCCGTACAGCATCTATTAAGTTATCTTTCTAGTCTTGCCTTAGGATCAGTTTTATGGCATAATGTAACGCCTAACTCGTGTGGCAGTGCGTCGTGTGATATAAGAGTTGTCACGCCCCAGTCCCAAAATACGTAGGACTAGGAATACGTAACACGCCCAGCCGTATGTATATGAACTCCAATATATGGAAACCATATACACACGTACGCTGTAAATGAATATGCAATCCATCAGTGGTAATATACTGTCACAACAAGTCACACACAATCTATATCTCATCCACGACACAAATACTCAGTAGGAATAAAACTAGAATATAACTGGATACCAAAATGTATCGAGGCTGTAGTCTGGTGGAAACAAATCTACTACAAAATGACTATACTAAGCAACAACAAAATCTATAAACAGTAGTCATAATCACAGATACTTTGAGGGTAAGATCTCCTCAGTCTCGTAAGTAGCATCCGGTCCAGGCCCATACTCTTGTGGAAGCTCCTGCTCATCCATATCTGGAAAGGGACCAGGTCCTCAGAGGGACATAACAAGATACATAATAACATGCCCATAAGTACTGAAATATAAACATCCATCGGGTCACCTAACCATCTAAGTGAATGCAGTTTGAGAACAACTTTCCACCAAGTGGGCTATCTGGCTAAAAATATGGGATTGGCGTGGCTCTCTCGGAGAATCAGAGGCCTCAAAGCATGTCGTCTTTTGAACGGCAGTGGCCGCCAGTAATATATAGTGGTCATCATCACCCGTTTCTCCGGTGGAGAATCTGGGCGTACAGGAAAAAGTGCAAAGGAGCCCAAATGTTTTACTTATTGTTCTCCCCACCCCATGCTCTAAGCATGCCAAATTCATGACATGATAAATCTTCTAAATAACTGTCAGGTCTACTAGCATACAAAGTTTCTATCAGCAGTTACTCCTAACGCACGGCTTATACATACAGGCGGCCAACCCAATATGTAGTCCGAGAGCTATATGAGACTCACAACTCGTGTAGCCACTGTGTCACGGCCAATGAACCAATTAATGCTCCATAATACTGGGGTGGTCTCATAAACAGGTCCAATGCAAATACATAAATAAAATAGAATCATGCATCATTTGGAATATAATAAGAGTACTGTGGCAAGGTATACTTGCCGAGTAAAGTCCAGTAAAGTGTTCGTCCAAAGAAATGTTAAGTGTGATAAGAAGAAGGGTTAATGTTTGGGAGTTATAATTATATTTAGGAATAAGGAGGCGGTGGAATTTACTTAATGTTTAAGAAACTATTGTTGTTGTTTTCTTCTTATTGGTTTATGTGCGCGGTTGAGAAAATCTTTTAAGGAGTGGTAGGATGAAATTCTTACACGTGTAGAATGGCAAAGCAAAGCAAAATTGGGTTTTGCTTCTGCTGCTGATACTATGCGCGGGGAAGGAAGTATACGCATGATTTTGGTTTTACGCTCAGAAAACTTAAGAGTTTACGCGGGTACACTGCTGCTTATATTATATGCGCGAAAGTGGTTTTGTGTGTAGAGAAAGGAAATTAGGCGGGTTGGGTTTTTACGCATGAAAGCGTTTCTGCAGGGTTTTGCTAAATGAGTTTTTACGCAGGGATGATTAACGGGTTGCGGGTTTGGTCCAGTAGGAAATATCTGTTTTTCTTTTCTTTTTCTTATTAATATACTTAATAAATAAAATAATTATTTAAATAATAACTAATACAGTTTTTAGGAATGGGGGTTTATATTCTATCCAACTTATAAAAATTTTGTCCTCGAAATTAAAACTAAGCCAAGTAAAAATAAAAGTCAAGGATTGGTAGAAGATATAAGTTAACAAGGTAATTCATACCTTGGTCTATGAATAGGTTCGAAAAAGTTGGCGCATGTCATCTTCGTGTTCCCAAGTAGATTCTCATGGCGAGCCATGTTTCCATGCCACGCGGACTAAGGGAATAGACTGGTTTCTCAATACCTTCTCTCTACGATCAAGGATTCCTACGGGTTGCTCTTGATATGTCAAGCTTGGCCCAATGGTAATTTCCGAATAGTCAAGAATATGACTGTTATCTGCCATATATTGCCTGAGCTGCGATACATGGAATACATCATGTACTCCCTCAAGTGAATGTGGTAGCACAAGTCGATATGCTACTTCTCCCACTCTCTCTAGCACGACAAATGGCCCAATATACCTTGGACTTAACTTGTCGCGCCCTCCGAATCGAATGGTGCCTCTGGTAGGTGATATCTTTAAAAAGACATGATCGTCTTCTCTAAATTCTAAAGGACGACGATGAAGATCTGCCCATTGCTTCTGCCTATCTTGTGCTGTTCGCAAGTGTCCTTGTATTTTCTTTACTGTCTCCACGGTGTTAATTACTAGCTATGGTCCCAGGATTTGATGTTCTCCCACGTCACTTCAACATACAGGAGACCTATATTTTCTCCCATACAATGCTTCAAACAGAGCCATCCGGATGCTTGCCTAATAACTATTATTGTAAGAGAACTCCACAAGATGTAGGTGGTCCTCCCATGATCCCCCAAAGTCTAACATACAGGCCTTTAACATATCTTCTAATGTCTGAATAGTACGTTCTGACTACCCATCTGTTTGAGGGTGATAAGATGTACTGAACTTCAGACGAGTTCCAAGGCTTTCTTGCATACTTCTCAAAAAATGTGATGTAAAGCGCGAATCTCTGTCTGACACATTGCTAACTGGTACACCGTGCAATCTTACGATCTGCCTCATATATAAGTTAGCCAAAATTTCTGTAGATTGGCCAACTCTGAAAGGTAAGAAATGGGCTGACTTGGTGAGTCGGTCCACTATTACCTATACCGCATCTCTTCCACTGGGACTCCTGGGAAAGCCCGTGACGAAATCCATAGTGATGTGTTCCCACTTCCACTCTAGAATTGGGAGTGGTTGCAATAACCCTGCTGTTCTCTGGTGCTCCGCCTTTACTTGATGACATATTAAACATTTAGCTACAAAGCGAGCTATTTCTCTTTTTATTCTATGCCACCAAAAATGTTGTCGTAAATCACGATACATTTTGGTGCCTCCAGGATGAATAGAATATAGCGAACTATGAGCTTCTGTCATCAGCTCTTGTCGAATTTTTTTATTGGGAACATATATACGGTTACCATATCGTAATGTCCCGTCTTTATGAATGTGCAGTCATGTTTGCTCTCCGGCTTCTGTTTTTCCTTTAATCTTCTGAATCTGGCGTCGGTAGGCAAGGCTGCCTTGATTCTCTCTACTAGTGATGATTGTACTTGTAAGTTGACTAGTGTCTCGTCTGCTCCGGGTAATATTACTTCAATGCCAAGACCTTGCAAGTCCTTCAATAATCTTTCTGTGTTGTCAAGAAGTAAACTGTTGGCTTGCGGCTTAATGTGTCTGCTACAACGTTAGCCTTGCCTGGGTGGTAATGTAGCTCTATCTTAAAATCTTTCATCAACTCGAGCCATCGATGTTGCCTCATATTTAACTCCTTCTGTGTGAAGACATACTTGAGACTTTTGTGGTCTGTATATATTTCCACTCGTTCCCCATATAAGTAATGTCTCCATAACTTTAGAGAAAATACAACGGCTGCAAGTTCCAAGTCATGAGTTGGATAATTTTTCTCATGTACTCGTAATTGCCTAGATGCATATGCAATCACCTTGCCATGCTGCATCAATACGCATCCCAAGCCTTTTCCTGATGCGTCACTGTAGATCACATAACTTCCTGATCCTGATAGAATGGTTAGCACTGGTGCTGAAGTCAGCCGTTTCTTCAATTCCTCAAAAGTGGCTTGACACTCGTCAGTCCATATGAACTCTTGATCTTTACATGTCAACCGAGTCATATGTGTTGTGATTCTTGAGAAGTTTTCCATGAACCGTCGGTAATATTCCGCAAGTCCAAGAAAACTTCTCACCTCCGCTGCTGATTTAGGAACATGCCATGTCTTGACTGCCGAGATCTTTTCTGGATCAACAGAAATATCATCTCCTGTAACAACATATCCAAGAAATGAAACTTTATCAAAGAAGAACTCATATTTACTGAGTTTCGCATATAACTGCTTTCTCCTCAAGGTCTCTAGAACAATTCGTAAGTACTTCTCGTGTTCCTCGTGGCTCTTTGAATAGACAAGTATATCATCTATGAAGACGACCATGAACTGGTCCAAATATTGATGGAATACTCGATTCATTAAGTCCATAAAAATAGCTGGAGAATTGGTCAATCCAAATGGCATGACCAGAAACTCGTAGTGCCCATATCTTGTCCGGAATACGGTCTTTGAGATGTTCTCCTTTCGTACCTTTACCTGGTGATATCCTGATCTCAAATCTATATTTGAGAACACCTTGGCTCCACTGAGTTGATCAAATAAGTCATCAATACGTGGTAGTGGATATTTATTCTTCACTGTTACTGCATTTAAGGCTCTATAATCAATGCACATACGTACTGACCCATCCTTCTTTGGTACAAACAATACTGGTGCTCCCCAGGGTGATGCACTTGGTCGGATGAAACCTTTATCTTCTAGTTCTTTCAACTGTGATTTTAGTTCATCCATCTCCTTCTTTGCTAGTCTATAAACATGTGATGCTATAGGTGCTGCTCCCGGTATTAATTTAATCAAAAATTCTACGTCTCTATCTGGGGGTAGTCCTAGTAATTCTTCTGGAAAGACGTCTGGGAATTCTGAAATAATGGGATGATAGACAATATCGTCCATTGCGAGCTGCATACGATTAAGGATTTCTGTGGATCCTCGTACAAACTCAAGTTCAGACTGGCCTGGTACCTTAAAAAGAATGTTTCCTCCAAAGCAATCAAAGAAAGCGTGGTACTTGCTTAGCCAGTCCATTCCAAGCACAATATCAAAAGTAGGCAAAGGAAGGACTAGGAGTCGGGCATTCATCTCTCTGCCACATATTACTATAGGACATGATCTACAAATTCTACTAACGGGTACAACTCCTCCCCGGTAAGAATTCTAAAACCACTAGATAAAGGTGTAGAAGTAATGTTGTGTTTGACAATAAAACTAGATGGTATGAATGAGTGGGTGGCTCCCGTATCAAACACTGTTGTAGCAGGAAAAGTAAAAGCAAAAGTGATACCTGCTATGACATCAATCTCCTGATTTATATCATCTACTTCCATCACAAAAGCTTGTCCGTTCCTCTGTGGCTGTCCATGATTAGCTCTCAAGTATTGATCCTCCTGGGTAGGTAGTGGTGGTCCTCGCTGAAATCCCCCTGCTGTTGGAGGTCGAGGTGCTCCTGGTTTCATCATTTGCTGAGCTGACTTGGGTGCTGGAAGTGCTAGTCTCTGTGCTGATGTTTGTTGCATAGGACAGTCCTTCAATATATGTTGTCCGGAACCACATCTCATACACTGTCCCAAGCGGACTCGACAGTCCCTTGAGATGTGCCCGCGTCTCCCATAATAATTGTATTGTGGTTTCTCTGGAATCTGGTATGGTCCTGATCTGTGTTGGTACTGTTACTGCTTGGCAAAAGGACGTCTAATAGGTCCTCCTTGATGTATCCTTGCCGGTCCTTGTTGCGTCCTCAACTGACTTCCTTTTTCCTTGCTGATGGTTTCTTGCAATCTGGCTTCTGTCAGTAACTCGGCATAAGAGATTCGGGACTGGGAGCTAGTATAGTGCTGGAGCTCTTTAGTCAGTCCACGATGAAACCTCTTATCCTTGGCCAAGTCATCTGGTATCAGTGCAGCGCTATATTTACTGAGGCAACTAAACTCAGCATCATACTCGTCCACTGTTCGATTTTCCTGCTCCAGGTGGAGAAATTGATCAAATAATGCATCTCTGACGGTGTCCGGAAAGTACTTTCTTTCAAAGCACTCCAGGAACTGTTCCCAAGTCTGGTATGTACCCAGCTGGTGCTCCATGGATTCCCACCAGTGATGAGCATTACCATCTAGAAGCATCCTCACACCTGTCATCCACAGCTCTGTAGGTAGCTGCGATGCTTCTAATAACTTTCGAGTGTGAGTAATCCAGTTGGTAGTTTCTTCTGGGCTCTCAATGCCTTTGTACGGCCTTGGACCCATTTGTACAAAGTCTTTCACCGAACCAACTCTAGCTCGAGGTTCTAGAGCTAGTACTTGAGCTGGTGTAGTAGTCTTTGCAGCCATCCTTTCAAGTGCTGCTAGAAACTCTTGTCTCTGTTCTGCTACTTGCTGTCTCTGTTCTGCAGCTAGTGTGGCGGCCTGTTGTTGCTGTTCTATTATTATCATCTGGAAGAATTGGAACAGTTGTGCCTGGCCATCCTGCGGTGTCGACGATACTTGAAGGTTCCCATTAGGTGGAATGGGAAAGTCAGTTGGAGCTGGATTATGAATCCGTTCATCTGGTCCTGAAAATCTAGGGTTCACTGAAGTCCCTCCTTGAGTCTGACCATTAACTCCAGGAGTTACGTCACCATCAGCGATAGTACTTTCTTTCTGCATATCCATCCTTCTGCAGTTGATGTATTCAACGTTTAGGCAAAGTATGGGATTCAAACAGGGTACAAGTATTAAATAGGATGTAGAAGTATGAGATACGCTGGAGGGTTATTCGCGTAAAACATAGCTTCAGAGCTAGCTACGTAGAGCAGGGCTCCAAGGAAGTTGAGCGTAAAGTAAATATTTCAAATCGTCGGCGTAAAACATAGTTCAGGACTTATCAGCATAAGGTCTATGCGTAAAATCTGCGTAAAATATGCGTAAAAGTTCTGCGCATAAATTTGAGCGTAACTACTATTTTCGTAAATTTATCTGCGTAAAGTATAGCATACTTGGCAGCGTAAGAAACTTTTTGTTTTCTTTGGATGAATTTGTCAGAAAACCTGACATCTGACAAAAGTACTGCACGATATTCAAGAGGATAGCTGTGATGGTGATTTACACAAAAACCCGGGTTTTGTTGTCTAGTGATTTGACAAAATCAAACGCCTCGTCAAAGGCTGTTGCTGCACAGGGCTCAGAGCATATCTCTGCATTAAATGCAAAAGATTGGTTTCTTAATGACTAAGATAGTGACAAATACAATTATCATCATCCTTATATTTATGCCTGATTAAACTATTTACGCTGGGTTCAGGGATCATCAGGTTTACGCTGTGTATTTACCTATGTAATGGCATACACAGATTTAGAAAGACTAAGGGATCGTGGGAAAACAGTTTGTTATAACTGCAGCGTAAAGTATACCTAATTATGGCGCAAAAATAGGTAATCTTCTGCAGCATAAAGTATATGCCAACAAGAGTAAAGGATCTGTGGCGTAAAAATAAAATATAGGATAGTTGGAAGGATGAATGAGGTTTTAGTCAAGTGTGGATGAGATCCTTGAAATCTTTCCTATACACAGGCTTGCTTGGTTCAATTATGTAACCAAGACAATATATTCGAGGACCTGCAAGGGCCACCACCAAAAACATGTCACGCCCCAGTCCCAAAATATGTAGGACTAGGAATACGTAACACGCCCAGCCGTATGTATATGAACTCCAATATATGGAAACCATATACACACGTACGCTGTAAATGAATATGCAATCCAACAGTGGTAATATACTGTCACAACAAGTCACACACAATCTATATCTCATCCACGGCACAAATACTCAGTAGGAATAAAACTAGAATATAACTGGATACCAAAATATATCGAGGCTGTAGTCTGGTGGAAACAAATCCACTACAAAATGACTATACTGAGCAGCAATAAAATCTATAAACAGTAGTCATAATCATAGATACTTTGAGGGTAAGATCTCCTCAGTCTCGTAAGTAGCATCCGGTCCAGGCCCATACTCTTGTTGAAGCTCCTGCTCGTCCATATCTGGAAAGGGACCAGGTCCTCAGAGGGACATAACAAGATACATAATAACATGCCCATAAGTACTAAAATATAAACATCCATCGGGTCGCCTAACCATCTAAGTGAATGCAGTTTGAGAACAACTTTCCACCAAGTGGGCTATCTGGCTAAAAAATATGGGATTGGCGTGGCTCTCTCGGAGAATCAGAGGCCTCAAAGCATGTCATCTTTTGAACGGCAGTGGCTGCCAGTAATATATAGTGGTCATCATCACCCGTTTCTCCGGTGGAGAATCCGGGCGTACAGAAAAAAGTGCAAAAGAGCCCAAATATTTTACTTATTGTTCTCCGCACCCTATGCTCTAAGCATGCCAAATTCATGACATGATAAATCTTCTAAATAACTGCCAGGTCTACTAGCATACAAAGTTTCTATCAGCATGTCACGCCCCAGTCCCAAAATATCGAGGGACTAGACACGTGGCAATGGCCAGCAGCACACACCGATGGACAAATCCAATTTAATGGATCCATCGGGGCATACTTAAGCTGTATTACAACTATCAGGGCCTACTAATCTCATCCACAGAATGAATATAACAAAGTCATCAAAAGGAAATAAAATATCATCCAGCCACAAGTAAGTAAATCGGGGAACAACCAGATAATCAAGTCTGATACAATTGTTAATTTAAACAAAAATATAAAGAACATCACAGACTGAGTATGGAAGAAACATATACTCAGGAAAATCTATGGCAATCACCTAGTCCTCGGTTCCTGGTTCTGCTCCACTGTATGCACCTGCTCCTGCTTCTGCTCCTGCAAATGCTCATGTTCCGTATACCTCGGGATAGATCTCGTCTGCAAATCCTGAGGACATAATCCGGATCCAGGTCCTCAGGGGACATAACAAGGTACAAGAAACAACATGCCAAAATAAATACAGTATAGGAAATAAATGAGTAAATAGAGTAATACTAAATAACCAGCTAAGTGATATACAATTTGAGAGCATCACTAAAACTCAGGCTGAGACCACTACAAGCTCTGTGTCGGGGAGCCGGTAGCAGTGATATCACTAGTAGAGTGCCTAGCTCTAATGTAGAGTCTAAGGCCTCACAATAATATCTTTCTAGTAGAGTGCCTAGCTCTGATATAGAGTCTAAGGCCTCACCATAATAAATATATATAAATCAGCCTGTAGCATGTGTGTCTCTCCCCACCCAATGTAATCACACGTCTCATGTCCATGTCACGTGAGATCATAGCTAATGCAAACAGTCATATAATATCTATGAATATAATATCTATGTCAATCCTATATCCTACACAGAATCACCATGAATATCTCAGGAAGATTCTGTCACATGTATAGTGTCAAGTATCCTGGGTTATAATGTACTTGACAAGACAAGTAAGAGAGTGTAAATGGTCACGATTGTCCATCTCTAGATGACGTACACAACTCCGTGTACGGGGTTGGCACACGACTATAATCGGACGCTAAGTAAGTCACACGGTCCTAGGTTTAAGCATGCACAATAATTATATATGTCAAGGAAATAAATAACAAAAACTGCAGGATTTGGCAAGGTACACTTGCCTGGGTTCTGACTCCAACTGTAGCTCTGACTTCAGCGAGATTTGCACGGACTCCTCCGTTTGCTGAAATAGACATCACCATCAGATTTAGAAAATATCAATTAGCTAAAAATGCCTGTCCTTGAGTCCAATTTGGACACAGGGTCGAAAGTGACATTTTCAGGTCAAGGCGGGGTCCACATGTGGGCCGCTTTGCACCAAAAAATGTGTCAGGGTCAAAGGTCTCCAAATTCATCCAATTTAGTGTTAACAAGTCAGGAACGATGATACGAACCCAACGGAACTTCCAGAATTGGATTCCGATGAGCCGATCTCAAAATCGCCCGTCAAGTAGAGCATATGGGGCCACGACACGCGATTTTGTCAACGTTCTCAGAATCGAACCAAACTTGGGTCACAGGACCAGCGTATTGCTACGAGTCCGATGACGCAAGTTTTGTTTCGATCCGACGTGTGTACACTAAGTTACAGCGAAAACAAAAAAGGACGGATATGGGGCATTGTCGGCGGATACGCGTTGATTTCGGTGTGCACGCACATCCAAATCAATTTCTGCGAAATCTCGCACGTCCGTATCAACGATGCACACGTATCGGTGAAGACCGCGTGCAACCAAGTCGTCCTGTTTGGCGGGGCGTACTCAGTTTCGGGGTAAAATAGGACGTTGTTTTTTCCTATTTTTGGATCGCGGTTCGCGATGACCACAGGACGCGTCACAACTGACAGAATCAGAAATGGGGCAGCGAGGAGAGAGAAATGGGTACCTGAACAGGGCTCCAAAACTGAGATTCTTCATATCCTCGCGTGTCGACACGACACACTGCTGTGTCCGGGCCGTGTCCGTGTCCGGGCTGCGGGTTTCGGTTCTGTACACTCGCCGGAGAAGCGCTGGCAGACGGCTGCTAGCCGGGGGCGGCTCTGGCCGAAGGCGGCTGAGGCGGCTGCGAGGGCGGTGGCTGGGCCGGGAGAGGGTGGTGGAGAGGGAGGCCAGGGGAGTGGTGGCAGCGCTGGTGGAGGCGGGCTCGGGCGGAGGAGCCGGCCTGCGGGTTCTGGGGCGGCGAGGTCGAGGGGAAAGGAGGGCGGACGGAGGCGGAGAGGGGTTTCAGGCGGGGAGTCACCGGAGAAGAAGGAAAGGCGACGGAGCTAACGGAGGGGACGTCGGAGGAGGTCGACTGGGGTCGAGCGGGGGAGGCGGAGACGAGGGGGAGGTGTGGCTGAAGGGTGGCGCTAGGAGAGTTGAGGCGGGAGGCAGGAGGTAGGGAACGGGGCCGAGCGGGCAGTGCTTGTGGGCGGCTGCGGGAGCTGGGCAGGGGATGGCGGAGGCTAGGGATCCGGTGTTGGAGGCGCTGGGGAAGAAGGGGAGCCGGGCGCAGGGGGTTCGTCTGCGTCGGGCGAAGGAAAGAGGGCTAGGATTTTTATAGGAGAGAGGGAGGAGGAGGAACGGTGGCAGGTACGGGGGAGCCGGAGTGGCTGGGAGGCGAGCGAGCGGGGACGCGAGGCGGCGGCCGTTGCAGGAAGCCGGAGCGGCGGCGGGTCGGCCGGCGGAAGCGAGAGGGTTGAAACAGTTGAGGAAGAGAGAGGGCTCGGCGGGTCGGGTCGGTGACGGGTCGGGTCGGGTCTAGCAGATCCGGCCCGATCCAATAAAATGAAGGCGGGTCGGGTCTCGCGGGTTTCGGGTCACGGGTCTGACCCGGATTCGACCCGAAATGCTGAGTTGGGTTGGATTTGGTTCAACAAAGGGGTTGGTTTATTTAAAATAAACCCGGTTTAATTAGGGTTTAAATTGGTTTAATTATAAAATAGTTTTTAGGGCTTTAAAAATACTTTCGGGGTCCAATAAATTTCTGGAAAATTACCCTATGTCTAGTTTTTCATTTTACACCATAAAATATTATTTTCATAATATTTTAATATTATTTAACATTATTTAAAAATCATTTAAATTCAAAATACCTTAGTTTAATTTTAGAAAAATCCCCGAAAAATCCAGAAAATTGTGAAAAATTCCAAATTTAAAATTCTTGAAAATCAGGGGGTTTACAATCTACTCCCCTTAAGAGGATTGCGTCCTCGCAATCAAAGAATAACCGGTCAACAGAGATGACACGGTTACAAATATTATTCGAAGCACATTACAATTAAGGAGATCAAGTTGAGGATTAAAACACATAGGGAAAATTATTTCCCTAAGCAAATGGAAGTTATAAAATTTCCAGAAAAGAAAATCTAGAAAACTATAGTTTTTAGAAAACCAGGTTATCCTTTATAAAATATATTAGACTAACAATTATAAAATATTCTAGGTTATCACTAGGTTATCTATTATTAGCAAATTAAAACTGTCAGGTCAAGTCTAAGGTCACGAACCAGTAGGCACGAATTAAAGCAAATCTAGAAACAGAAAACTATAAAAACTTACGCGCATTAGCTATTCCATAAGTCTGCGCGTTCTCCAAAGTCATCACTGGAGCTTGTTCACGTCCTTGCGGTCGATTCCTCTGTTGCTGTTGGGCCCGCTGGAAGAGTGCTGCTTATGGTGCCAAGGGTGGCCTCGGCTGATACCCTCCTGGGGCTGGTGGTCTGACTCCTTGAACTCCCGTCTGTGGTACTTCCAATGCTGGATAGACTGGCCTTGGTACTGGTAAAGCTTCTTGATGAATCATCAGTGTTTCTCCTTGATGTGTTGTATAATTTCTTGCTAAGTGTTGTCTGGATTCACAAATTAAGCACATTCCCAGCTTGCGTCTGCATTCTCTTTCAATATGGCCTATCTTGCCACAGTAGTAACAAGTAGGAAGGAATGAGGCTCTTGGTGCTGCTCTCGGTGGTGGATTTATTTGTTGACGCTTTGCAGACTCCCTTTGTGCTGCTCTGGTTGGTGCGGATGTGGAAGGTCGCTTCAGGTTGGTCTCTCTCCTGATGACGCGCTCCATGCGTCGGGCTGCTGCAAGGACGTCCGAGTAAGAAGTAGGTGCAACGGATCCGATCAGTCTCTGTAGCTCAGAGTTTAGTCCGTCAAAGAACTTCTTTGCCTTCTCTTCTTCTGTCGGGATCAAAGTAGGGGCGAAGCGACTCAGACGAATGAACTCCGCGTTGTACTCTTCCACTGTCATACTGTCCTGAGTGAGGCGATTGAACTTGTCCCGAAGTTCTGATCGAGCGATGGCTGGAATGTACATCTCCTGAAAGAGTCTAGAGAACTCTTCCCAAGTGACTCGGTCTGGTCCGAGCCGTGTCTCCACGGATAGCCACCAGTGATACGCATTACCCGTCAATTGCATTCTAACGGCAGTCATCCAACGTTCCCGTGGAAGCTCAGCTGCTTCTAATTGATGTTGTATGTTGGTGAGCCACTCCTGAACTTCTGTGGGCTCCTCTTTGCCTGAGAAGGTATGTGGCTTCAGCTGGCAGAAATCGGTGATAGAGCCCGTCGTTGGCCGTTGTGCTGGTAAATCTGCCTGCTCTAGTGCGGTTACTAGGCTGCGACTCAAAGCCTCTTGTTGAGCTTGTATTATTGCATAAATCATTTAAAACATTTGCTGCCCGTCCATAGCCTGCCCTGGTGGAACAGTAGGCATCGGTGTAGAAAACTGCGTCGATGGTGGAACGTCATCTTGCTAGATTCTCGAGGCATGTTGATTCGCTTGACTGCGTGGTTGAGCTGATTGACCAACATCCATTAGTGTTACTTCTTCTTCGTTGGTTACCACAGCATCTCGTGGTGATCTTGCAGGAGTCTCGTCATTTGCTAGTGGATCCATAATTCTGTATCCAAAATAAACAATGAGAGGCGCACAGGAATCAAGGCAAGATGTACTTCAAGATATTGACTCAAATCCGATATATATATCAAGAATGTTTTAAGCAAGTGAATGAGATCCTAAAAACTTTTCCTATTCTTATGGCAGGCTTGCTCGGTCCCTAAGTTGAAACTGAATAATTTAGTCGTTGACCTGCATGGGCCACCACAAAAACTATGTCACGCCCCAGTCCCAAAATATCGAGGGACTAGACACGTGGCAATGGCCAGCAGCACACACCGATGGACAAACCCAATTTAATGGATCCATCGGGGCATACTTAAGTTGTATTACAACTATCAGGGCCTACTAATCTCATCCACAGAATGAATATAACAAAGTCAGCAAAAGGAAATAAAACATCATCCAGTCACAAGTAAGTAAATCGGGGAACAACCAGATAATCAAGTTTGATACAATTGTTCATTTAAACAAAAATGTAAATAACATCACAGACTGAGTATGGAAGAAACATATACTTAGGAAAATCTATGGCAATCACCTAGTCCTCGGTTCCTGGTTTTGCTCCACTGTATGCACCTTCTCCTGCTTCTGCTCCTACAAATGCTCCTGTTCCGTATACCTCGGGATAGATCTCGTCTGCAAATCCTGGGGACATAATCCGGATCCAGGTCCTCATGGGACATAACAAGGTACAAAAAATAACATGCCAAAATAAATGCAGTGCAGGAAATAAATGAGTAAATAGGGTAATACTAAATAACCAGCTAAGTGATATGCAATTTGAGAGCATCACTAAAACTCAGGCTGAGACCACTACAAGCTCTGTGTCGGGGAGCCGGTAGCAGTGATATCACTAGTAGAGTGCCTAGCTCTAATGTAGAGTCTAAGGCCTCACAATAATATCTCTCTAGTAGAGTGCCTAGCTCTGATATAGAGTCTAAGGCCTCACCATAATAAATATATATAAATTAGCCTGTAGCCTGTGTGTCTCTCCCCATCCAATATAATCACACGTCTCATGTCCATGTCACGTGAGATCATAGCTAATGCAAACAGTCATATAATATCTATGAATATAATATCTATGTCAATCCTGTATCCTACACAGAATCACCATGAATATCTCAAGAAGATTCTGTCACATGTATAGTGTCAAGTGTCCTGGGCTATAATGTACTTGACAAGACAAGTACGAGAGTGTAAATGGTCACGATTGTCCATCTCTAGATGACGTACACAACTCCGCGTACGGGGTTGGCACCCGACTATAATCGGACGCTAAGTAAGTCACACGGTCCTAGGTTTAAGCATGCACAATAATTACATATGTCAAGGAAATAAATAGCAAAAACTGCAGGATTTGGCAAGGTACACTTGCCTGGGGTTCTGACTCCAACTGTAGCTCTGACTTCAGTGGAATTTGCAGGAACTCCTCCGTTTGCTGAAATAGACATCACCATCAGATTTAGAAAATATCAATTAGCTAGAAACGCCTGTCCTTGAGTCCAATTTGGACACAGGGGCGAAAATGACATTTTCAAGTCAAGGCGGGCCGCTTTGCACCGAAAAATATGTCAGGGTCAAAGGTCTCCAAATTCGTCCAACTTAGTGTCAACAAGTCAGGAACGATGATACGAACCCAACGGAACTTCCAAAATTGGATTCCAATGAGCCGATCTCAAAATCGCCCGTCAAGTGGAGCCTGTGGGGCCCACGATATGCGATTTTGTCAATGTTCTCAGAATCAAACCAAACTTGGGTCACAGGACCAGCGTATTGCTACGAGTCCGATGGCGCAACTTTTGTTTCAATCCGATGTGTATACACTAAGTTACAGCGAGAACTAGAAAGGACGGATATAGGGCGTTGTCGGCGGATACGCGTTGATTGGTATGCACGCACATCCAAATCAACTTCTGCGAAATCTTGCACGTCCGTATCAACGACGCACACGTATCGGTGAAGACCGCGTGCGACCAAGTCGTCCTGTTTGGCGGGGCGTACTCAGTTTTGGGGTGAAACAGGGCATTGTTTTTTCCTGTTTTTGGATCGCGGTTCGCGATCACCACAGGACGCGATGCACCGAGCAGGTTGCACGGGCATCGAGAGGGTCACGCAGGGTTCGCGTCACAACTGACAGAATCGAAAACGGGGCAGCGAGGAGAGAGAAATGGGTACCTGAACAGGGCTCCAAAACTGAGATTCTTTAGTCCTCGCGTGTCGACACGACGCACTGCTGTGTCCGGGCTGCGGGTTTCGGTTTTGTACACTCGCCGGAGAAGCGCTGGCAGACGGCTGCTCGCCAGGGGTGGCTCTGGCCGAAGGCGGCTGAGGCTGCTGCGAGGGCGGTGGCTGGGCCGGGAGAGGGTGGTGGAGAGGGAGGCCAGGGGAGTGGTGGTAGCGTTGGTGGAGGCAGAGAGGGGTTTCAGGCGGGGATTCGCCGGAGAAGAAGGAAAGGCGGCGGAGCTAATGGAGGGGACGCTGGAGGAGGTCGACTGGGGTCGAGCGGGGGAGGCGGAGACGAGGGGGAGGCGTGGCTGGAGGGTAGCGCTGGGAGAGTTGAGACGGGAGGCAGGAGGTCGGGAACGGGGCCGAGCGGGCAGTGCTTGTGGGCGACTGCGGGAGCTGGGCAGGGGACGGCGGAGGCTAGGGATCCGGTGGGGAAGAAGGGGAGCCGGGCGCAGGGGGTTCGTCGGCGTTGGGCGGAGGAAAGAGGGCTAGGGTTTTTATAGGAGAGAGGGAGGAGGAGGAACGGCGGCGGGTACGGGGGAGCCGGAGCGGCTGGGAGGCGAGCGGGCGGGGATGCGAGGCGGCGGCCGTTGCAGGAAGCCGAAGCGGCGGCGGGTCGGCCGGCGGAGGCGAGAGGGTTGAAACGGCTGAGGAAGAGAGAGGGCTCGGTGGGTCGGGTCGGTGACGGGTCGGGTCAGGTCTAGCAGATCCGGCCCGATCCAATAAAATGAAGGCGGGTCGGGTCTCGCGGGTTTCGGGTCACGGGTCTGACCCGGATCCGACCCGAAATGCTGAGTTGGGTTGGGTTTGGTTCAACAAAGGGGTTGGTTTATTTAAAATAAACCCGATTTAATTAGGGTTTAAATTGGTTTAATTATAAAATAGTTTTTAGGGCTTTAAAAATACTTCCGGGGTCCAATAAATTCCCGAAAAATTACCCTATGTCTAGTTTTTCATTTTACACCATAAAATATTATTTTTATAATATTTTAATATTATTTATCATCATTTATAAAATTATTTAAATTCAAAATACCTTAGTTTTAATTTTAAAAAAATCCCAGAAAAATCCAGAAAATTGTGAAAAATTCCAAATTAAAAATTCTTGAAAATCAGGGGGTTTACACAGCAGTTACTCCTAATGCACGGCTTATACATACAGGCGGCCAATCCAATATGTAGTCCGAGAGCTATATGAGACTCACAACTCGTGTAGCCACTATGTCACGGCCAATGAACCAATTAATGCTCCATAATACTGGGGTGGTCTCATAAACAGGTCCAATGCAAATACATAAATAAAATAGAATCATGCATCATTTGGAATGTAAATAAGAGTACTGTGGCAAGGTATACTTGCCGAGTAAAGTCCAGTAAAGTGTTCGTCCAAAGAAATGTTAAGTGTGATAAGAAGAAGGGTTAATGTTTGAGAGTTGTAATTATATATAGGAATAAGGAGGCGGTGGAATTTACTTAATGTTTAAAAAACTATTGATGTTGTTTTCTTCTTATTGGTTTATGTGCGCGGTTGAGAAGATCTTTTAAGGAGTGGTGGAATGAAATTCTTACACGTGTGGAATGGCAAAGCAAAGCAAAATTGGATTTTGCTTCTGCTGCTGATACTACGCGCGGGGAAGGAAGTATACGCATGATTTTGGTTTTACGCTCAGAAAACTGAAGAGTTTACGCGGGTACACTGCTGCTTATATTATACGCGCAGAAGTGGTTTTGTGTGTAGAGAAAGGAAATTAGGCGGGTTGGATTTTTATGCATGAAAGAGTTTCTGCAGGGTTTTGCTAAATGATACGCAGGGATGATTAACGGGTTGCAGGTTTGGTCCAATAGGAAATTTCTATTTTTCTTTTTCTTATTAATATACTTAATAAATAAAATAATTATTTAAATAATAACTAATACGGTTTTCAGGAATGGGGGTTTACATTCTATCCAACTTATAAAAATTTCGTCCTCGAAATTAAAACTAAGCCAAGTAAAAATAAAAGTCAAGGATTGGTAGAAGATATAAGTTAACAAGGTAATTCATACCTTGGTCTATGAATAGGTTCAGAAAACGTTGGCGCATGTCATCTTCGCGTTCCCAAGTAGATTCTCCTGGCGAGCCATGTTTTCATGCCACGCGGACTAAGGGAATAGACTGGTTTCTCAATACCTTCTCTCTACGATCATGGATTCCTACGGGTTGCTCTTGATATGTCAAGCTTGGCCCAATGGTGATTTTCGAATGGTCAAGAATATGACTGTTATCTGCCATATATTGCCTGAGCTGCGATACATGGAATACATCATGTACGCCACATATTGCCTGGTGCCCCGGTGACCGTCCGCGGAACGAGATTCAAAAATCTCCCTTGTGCACCAAGTTGTCCGTGACCATGCAAGTCTTTAATCTTCCTAGCCTCTTGTCAGGTACAGGTTTAAATCAAGATCTTATCCGGTATAATTAAAGTCAGGATCTTATCAGGTACAAGTTCAATTTCAAGGCAGGATTGTTCATAAATATATCGACTCCCTGAGTCATCAAATTATGTATAGGACAACTGTTGCTTAACTTGACAGTATGAAGTCGCCTTGTTCGGGAACTACCTTGGCGACCTAACGGTCCAAATACTTTCAGGTTCATACTTGCACAAAATGATAATTAGATAGTCTTTCGGTGAACTAGATGAATGCAAGATAGGGATCGTGGTTACTGATGGTGGCATGAAATTATGTGACAAGCATTGAAACCAACGAGCGCGTACTAGTTAGCATGTAAGGCAAGCAAGTATTGAAACAGTAAAACGTAAGCCTTTACTCTAGCGCGGTTCTAAAGGGTTAGTGCAAGTATTAAAACCGTACAAGGCATATTGAGCGGCACAATCTATAAGATGAGCAGTATAAATATGTGTAACAGCGTACTACGAAGAGTATATAATGATCTACTCGAAGCTTTAGCGGAGTCTACTTGCACGAAGCTAAGGTAGCATACGAGGGTCTAACTATAAGCCAAGTTTTATTTCCATGTTCTAACACTAGCAATACAAGATGGGATTAATCCCTTAACTAGGTGTGTTGTATTCTTATTAGCATGTAAGGGGTGATTCGTCTAGCGACTAGCATGTATTGTTTCTATTTTAAGTGTGCAAACTAAGCAAAGACAAGTTCATCGTAGCCACCCACCTTAGCTATGATTTGCCTCGGCTGAATGATACTACATGCGTGTCTTTGAAAGTCTAAGTCTGAACTCCTGAAGAGCCAAGTCTGAATCCTTTGTCTCAAGCGAGTCTTCTCACTGAGTAAAGCGGGTAGGGTCATCGCACTTGCGCAGTTTGAATCGGCTCTCCGCTTGAACGGAACGGGCCGTTACATGACTGGCCTAGAGTGTATATTGGTACCAAGATACCAAGTGTCAAGTATAGTTAGAGTCATGGATATTTAAAATATATCCTAGTGTCAAGATACAAGAAAGTATTAATGTGATATTCTGTACATTGGTATAGAAATATACAATTATAGAAGTAGGTATAAATGATATGTCTATTTGATGAACAAAGTTGTTACTTTGATGTCTAGCATAAAAACATAAAATCGTCATAAATTTAGATCGTCAATATGATATTGTGTACCATGTAATACACGACAACATAAAAACGTCGCTAATTACGTCACCAAATTATTTTAGCGACGTTAGTTTACATATTAGCGACGTATTTGGACGTCACTGATATGTGTTATTCTGGTAGTGCAATAACTCACCCCTTCCAAAAATAATCTATTTTTATAAATTATTTGTGATGGATTATGGGTGTATGCTTCTTTTGTGAATTATAGTGGACAACTAGAGGGTAGCTTGCAGGATAGCTATTGATCAATTTTAGTTACTAAATCTATCTAGAGGTTCAGGCAAGCACAATGTTAACATTTAGCTTTTCTATTATCATATATTGCTCTATTCATGTTCTTATTCCTTACTAGAAGTTTTTGACCCATGTATGAGAATATTTTATTACACAAGAGGTTATATGTCATCTTGATAGTTCATGTTCACGTACTGTTATTGTATATAGTGCTTTTTGTTACTATTATAGTATTTTATCGTGATCATGTTTACTTGTGATATATGAGTTAGAGGGAGAATACAACTAGTAGGCATATGGAAATAAATAGATCTATAGCCCAATTTGGTCAGTCAATGTACCTCACATATTGACTGTCTGAGTCCGAATCCAAGAACATGTTAAATGTTTTTATTCTAAAGCACATTGTACACATATTTTAGTCTTTATCCATTTTGTTTCCTATACTAAATTTTTTGTTGCATTATCCATGTTATGTTAATTTTCCTTATAGTGTAGTTTTATTATTCTTTTCTTCAATTTACATGCTCTCGTCATCTCTACTCTTATAATAAGACTTCAAAACGGCTCAAAAGTGAGCCGTCTAAGCCGTAAGTAAATACTCAAACAATTAAATTTTAAAAAATTACTTACGAAAGACGAATAAAACCTTAAACCAACTTCAATCTTATCTATCCAAACGTTATTAAATAATCAACTAATTTAATTAACAAAAAACTAACGAAAGATTAAAAAATTAATATAAAATCAACTTCCATCTCATCATCTCTGACCCACTCTTTTCTCATCATTTGTAACCCTACCCATGTACGTGTTTCCCTTACTTATAAACATTTTTTAATTATTATAATTGCCTAAACATATATTCATTTATATATATATATATATATATATATATATATATATATAACAAATCCAAATAAAAATATATTAAATATTCAAAATATATTTTAACTATTTTTATATCTAAACATATATCCACAATTTTACATAAATAAATAAATAAATAAATAAATAAATAAATAAATAAATAAATAAATAAATAAATAAATAAATATATATATATATATATATATATATATATATATATATATATATATATATATATATAACAAATCAAAATAAAAATATATTAAATATACAAAATATATTTTAACTATTTTTTATATCTAAAAATATATCCACAAATATATATATATATATATATATATATATATATATATATATATATATATATATATATATATATATATATATATATATATATAACAAATCCAAATAAAAATATATTAAATATTCAAAATATATTTTAACTATTTTTATATCTAAACATATATCCACAATTTAACACACACACACACACACACACACACATATATATATATATATATATATATATATATATATATATATATATATATATATATATATATATATATATATATATATATATATATATATATATATATATATATATAACAAGTTTTAATTTATCTCTACTCATATAATGAGGCTTCAAAATGGCTCAAAAGTGAGCCGTCTAAGCCCTTAGTAAATACTCAACCAATTAAATTTTTAAAAAATTACTTACGGGAGATAAATAAAACCTTAAACCAACTTCCATCTTATCCTTCCAAACCTTTAATAAATACTCAACTAATTTAATTAACAAAAAAATTAATAAAAGATTAAAAAATAATATAAAACCAACTTCCATCTAGCTCACTCTTTTCCTCATCATTCGTAACCCTATCCGTGTACGTGTTTTCCTTACGTATAAATATTTTAGGTCATTATAATTACCTAAACATATATTCAAATATATATATAGAGATATATATAACAAATCGAAATAAAAATATATTAAATAATCAAAATATTTTTTTACTATTTTTTTATATCTAAACATATATTCACAGTTATATATATATATATATATATATATATATATATATATATATATATATATATATATATATATATATATATATATATATATTTAATTTAAATATATTCAAATCAAATTTAAACTATTTTAATATAATTTAACTTTTTATTAATTTTTCAATAATATCAATGAATTTTATAAACATAATTTTTCAATAAATATATAGATAACAAATCTTAATTTATAAATATTTAAACTATTTTCTGTTGGAAATTATTGAATGAATATTTTCAATGGTTGTGCTTATATTGGAAGAGGTGTCCCCCTTCCAAAAATTATGTCCTTAACATTTGTGTCTCGTCATCCTTTATAAAAGAGACATGGACCCAAAAGATTTTTTCATTCATTCATACATTCAAGAATCAAGTCCAAAAGAGAGAGAGAGAGACTACCTCTATTGCTTCGACAAGTTCTTGCGGTGTGAAGTGTTGTTACCGAAGGAGTAATACCGTTGTATCCAGAGAGACTAACGACATTAAACCGTAAGCACTTGTACGGGACAAAAATTGTCTTAAGGACATTGAACCAAGTTGAAGCCTCGATCTCGGTTAGATTAGATTATTTAAATTCTATTTTCAGATTCTAAAATACATAGTTGGTATTTTTTTAATAATATTTTCAAGAAAAAATATTTTACGTGCAACGCACAAGCATTTACTAGTAGTAGTATAGTATTTTCATGACTTGTCACATTCATGATATTGCATATATCACACTTTGTAAACTTATTGTTATATTTGTACTTGTTCCATTCCTGACTGCATAAAGTAAACATTTGACAGTTATATACGAGGATCTTTACCCTACTCACTACTCCATGAGAGAGACATGGATGCTTGCACTAACTAGGCTTAGTTGTTGACGATCTTTTAGAGCTTCTTGGAAGTTAGTTTAGTTTATTAGTTCTCTGATTATTTATTTATAGCGGGTTAGTTCTCGAAATTGGACCTTCTCTATGTAGTTATGCTTTTGTCTTTCATTATTTAGTTGGGACTTTTAGTTATATCTTGTTCCCTTCTTGTCATTTATTCTTGTCATTATCGTCATATATTTGTCTTGTGAATGATCTAAAAATAGTAGAATTTTGACAATTATTGTTGTAAATGGATGATTGAGATAGTACTTGAGGTATAGACACCATACTACCATCGATACCACGAGTAGGTTGGACATACTCACATGCTCGTATCCCAAAATTGGGACTGGGTCATGATAACTTAAGTGATTCATTCGTAGTCATTTACCTTGACATGATCGAATCATCATCGTTCCATTCTCAAATTCCTCACTCGTGAGCCCAGAACCCTGATTAGTTATGACCTGACCTGCCAAATCCCTTATAAATACTGTCATTGTTCTAACTAAAATTTCTAACCCTAATTCGTTGTGTCCTAACTTTTGCGACCAATCTAGGATACTAAATCCAATGCCACTACCATATTTTGACTCATCATTGATAATAATGATACGGTTTTTCCATGTGCTGAGGCGGTTGTTGTAGTTTTTTCACTCTGCTTCCTCTTATCACCCTTCTTCTCTTTCTTTCTTTCTCTCTTCCAAGCAAAATAGTTTATCTTGATGTGAGCCTTCTTAGCATTGTAGTAATATCTGTAGTTCTCGTATCATGTAACCACCTAAAATTAGGAGTATGGATATTTTGGTAATTTTACTAATGGTTAATAATTAAGTAATTATATTTGATTAAGTGACAAGTTTGGATTAATTAGTGTCTAATTTTTATGGATAGAATATTTCTTATTTGTTAGTTAGATACATTTCTATAACTAATTAGATTCCTCCCTAACCAAAAAGATTTTATTCATGACAATTCTAGAAACCAATTAGAGAGTGGAGAGGGAAAAATTAGTAAATGACCCACACCCAAATCCCTTTATATATGGCCGGCCCTAATTAGGGTTTAACCATATTTATTTCACATCATTAGCCACTATTTCTTTCTCAAGCCATTCTAATTTCTCCCAAATTTCTATTAATCCATTCCACTAAAATTCATTTCCAATTCCCTTCCCATGGAGAGATAGAAAACTTGGAGCCAAGGAGGAGCTAAGAGAAAAGCCAAGCTAGGAGATCGTGTCTAATTCACCCTCTCCGTGTCCAAATTCATGGAGATTTATTGGGATCCACCTCCCAATAGGTAATTCTTTTTTTCTCCCAAATTATATGGAAGGAACCTAATTTGAACCAATAGGAACCCTTCTATAGGTAGAATTATCTTCCTAGTGGTAGAGGCCTCAAACCTATTAGATTTAGGCTTTTGGATGATGAAATCGTATTTTCTATGTCTCATTTGGTAGAATTACGAATTGTGTCCACCAAGTATTTGACACTTGTCCCCAAAGAGAAGTTTGATGTCTAATTGGTTTGTGATTGTGTATTAGTGTCCACAATTGGTTATGTAGTGGTTGTATCATGATACGCCATGATATGCTTGGATATAATTGGTATTTCCTTTTATTGGTGTCCCCTTAGTGTCAACTACCCTAAATTGCTTAGGATATATATATATATATATATATATATATATATATATATATATATATATATATATATATATATATATATATATATGTGATGTTTCATTATGTTTGGGGTTAGTATCTTGATGTGTTGTTATGGTGAAGGGTATCATTGGGGTTTTGGTGGTGTACTATAGTGTATGGCATAATCCTAGAGTATCTTGGTGTTTTGTTATGATACTTGAGTGTATCATGGTAGTGTTGATTATATGTGTTAGTATTTGTGTTGTGTATTGCATTGGTGTTTGTGAGAGTAGTGTAGGGAGAGTGTACTAGTAATTGCTCATGTTGTATCATGAGTGTGTTATTAGTGGTTGATGAGCTACTTAATGTATCACTTAAAGGAAGAGGGAAGAGCAGTTGTGTTCAGCAGATTTGGGTCTGCAGGCTTGGGGGGGGCATAATTTTGCATGTGCAGGGAGTAGAGGATGGAGTGTTAATCTCCAGGCAGTTGGGGGAATAGGGTGTGCTGACAGTGAGCTAGTAGGGGGAACTTTTGTTCCCTGCAGTAGAGTTTTGGGAGCTGCAGGTCTGCAAGAGGAACAACTACAGACAGTAGGGAACTATGGGTATACTATGGTGCACTGCCTACACTTCTGTGCAATCGCTGTAACCAGTGAGCAACAACAGCAACAATGGGCAAGTGACATCAGGTTAGGGGGTCTTAGTTCTGTGTTGCTCTAAACCTTACCTGCAATCCAATGAAACAACAAAAACTGTTGCACAAGGAAGCAAGTTGCAGGCAGTGAGGTAGGGGAGAGAGTGTTAGCTGTGTTGAAGCAGCTGCACGAGTAGTAGTGGTGTCAGTAATTACTGCAATTTAGGGTATTGCATGTGCAGAAGCAGTAGAGAGGACCTGTGTGTACCCAAGTCTTAGGTGTTAGAATGGTTGGACTGTGTCTTGGTGTGCAGAACTGAACAAATGGATGTTTGACAGAGATTTGGTGTATATGAGTGTCACTTGTGTGCACAATTGCAAAGCTCATGAGTGAGGGCATAATGTACAGAACCTGGGAATAATGGAAACTTGTATCCTTAGTATATAGTGCTAGGTACATGTGAAGTGTGAGTGAAGTAGTGTAGATAAGTGTGGTACCTAGATGTGTAGAGTGAGTGCTAGAATTAGAGGTGATACCTAGGTATCAAGATATCAAATACGAAGGCAAGGGTAGAATCAAGCCATTAATTAGTGTGTGGTATTATGATACCAATAAGTAGTGATAGTAAGATAATTGCCAATATACTAAGGTATTGAGTATTGGGTAAGGTAATGTGTCAAGATATTAGAATATGGGCAAGATACTAGGTGTTGAGTTATGGTACTAGGAAAATAGTTAAGATAATATATATATATATATATATATATATATATATATATATATATATATATATATATATATATATATATATATATGTGTGTGTGTGTGTGTGTGTGTGTGTGTGTGGTGTGTGTGTGTGTGTGTGTGTGTGTATATATATATATGGGAGTGAAGTTTGGAGATGGAGAGGAGAAGAAAAAAAGTAGGAGAAGAGAGAATATGAGAAAGGAGATTGCAAGGGCCTTGAACCCTATGTTGCATCTCATGTCTATTTATATTGATATGCAATACACCCACAATTACTATTATACCCTCATATGATAAATAACAAAATAAAATAACTCTAACACTCTCCCTTAAGTAGGAGCATATAGATCAGAAATTTCCAGCTTGCTACATCAATCAAAAAATGGACCACGAGCAAGTTGTTTGGTGAGGATATCACCTAATTGATCCTCTGACCGAACATAAGGAGTGACAATCTATTTCTTCAGCAATAAATCATAAACAAAATAATAATCCACCTCGATATGCTTCATGCGCTCATAAAATACCGGATTACTTGCGATAAATATTGCCGACTAATTATCTCAATACATCTCCATCGGAATAGGAATCATAATCCCCATTTTATGAAAAAGAGACTGTACCCACATCATTTCAGAAGCTGTATGATCCATCGCACGGTACTCAGCCTCTGCACTAGAACGAGCCACAATATTTTGCTTCTTACTACGCCATGTGACAAGATTGTTACCCACAAACGTACAATAGCCAGAAGTATACCTCATATCACTGCGGCTGCCTGACCAATCAACGTCACTAAACCCAGTCACCGTAAGAAACTGGGAAGGTTTGTACAACAAACCATTTCCAGGTGTACCCTTCAAGTATCGAAGAATGCGAAAGATAGCCTCCCAATGCTGTTGCCGAGTGGCATGCATAAACTGACTAACTACTCCAACAGCATATGTGATGTCTGGTCGTGTAACAGTAAAATATATAGTTTGCCAACCAAACGTCTATCCAACATCCTCAAATAACTCTTCCCTGTCAGCATTAGCTTGTCATGATAATCGATAGGAGTCTCAACTGTCCGATACTCCAATATCCCAGTCTCAGAGAGCAAGTCTAGAACATACTTGCGTTGTGATAGATATACACCCTTCTTAGATCGAGCAACCTCGATTCCAAGGAAATATCGAAGAAGACCCAAATCCTTAGTATAAAAATGAGGAATAAGGTAGGCCTTCAAGTCCACAATACCAGCATGATCACTCCCAGATATAACAATATTATTAACATAAACAATCAACACGATAATACCTGCTGAAGAAGAATGGCAAAATATCGAATGATCTGATGTGGTGCGCCGAAAGCCATAGTGAATAAGAACTGAACTGAACTTGTCAAAATAAGAACTAGGTGACTATTTCAGTCCATATAATACTTTCTTCAATTGACATACGAGTTTTTCATTTCCTGCTACAACATATCCCTGTGGTTGATCCATATAAACCTCCTCCTGTAAGTCACAATGAAAGAAGGCATTCTTTATGTCCAGCTGATATATAGGCCATTGGTGATTAACCGCCACAGAAATAAGAATTCAGACAAAATTCAGACGAGCCATTAGAGAGAAAGTCTCCATATAATCCACACCATATGTCTGAGTATAGCCTTTGGCAATCAATCGTGCCTTAAGGCGCTCAACAGAACCATCGGGGTGATACTTAATCGTGTATACCCATCTACAACCCACTGTCTGCTTTCCAACATGAAATGATATAAGCTTCCAAGTCTAATTTTGATGTAAAGCATACATCTCCTCATCCATTGCATTTTTCCAACCAGAAGATGACATAGCCTGCTTGTAAGTTTTGAGAATCGAAATAGAAGACAATAAAACAGCAAATGCATGAAAAGATGATGAAGAACGGTGTAATAAAATATAGTTAGAAATGGGATACTTATTCTTTGTGGTATAAAGGCGATTTATTTTTTTGAGAGCAATAGGAAGATCATATGGATCTGTGGTGATGGAAGTAGAAACCTCAGGCACGAAAGCTGATTAGTTGAGGGCTAAATTCTGCAGAACCACTAGCCTGTCCTTAGATCTTTGATAAACCTATAAATGGGGAATGGAGACAGAAATTGATTCAGGAATGACCGGAAGTAGTATGGAAGATATCAAATCTGTTGTAAAAGGAATACAATGGTGTCCTGAAGGAAAGAAAGGGGTAGACTCAAATAATGTAACATCCGAACTGACATAATATTTGCGTGACTGTGGACTGTAACAATGATAACCTTTTTGAGTACGGGAATAACCAAGAAAGACACACTTTAGAGATCTATGATACTACTTAACTCGATTAGGTTCCAAGTTATGAATAAAAGTGACACACCCAAACACTCGAGGAGGTAAGAAAAAATGTGCGACATTTGTATGTAATATGATAAATAGAACTTTGTTATTTAATACAGATGATGGCATGCGATTAATTAGATAATATGCAGTAAGAACAATATATGCCCAATACTGTTTAGGGACATGCATATTGAACATAAGAGTTTGAGCCACATCTAAATTGTGTCGATGTTTGCATTCGGCTGTACCATTTTGTTGAGAGGTGCGAACACAACTGGTTTGATGAATCATACCACGATCAACACAGAAATTGTTCATAGAAGATTGAGTATACTACAAATTATTATCAAAAAGCAGAATTTTGATACGTTTATCAAACTCAACGTAGACTTCATTATAAAAGACAGATTACACATTTGGAAACTCAAATCTTTCTTTTATTAAATAACATCAAGTCATTCTGGAATAATCATCAATAAAAATAACAAATTACTGAAATCCTTTCAAACATTTAACTCTAGATGGACCCCAAATATCAGAATGAACAATATCAAAAGACTCTAATTGACGAATCTCACTACGACGGGGGAAGGAACTACGGTGATAATTGCCTAACTGACAAGCCTCACATTCAAGACTAGAAATATGATTCAAACTAGGAACAACTTGACGAAACTTAGCCAAAGACGAATGTCCCAAACGATACTGCCACTGCAACGGAGAAGTAAAAATACAAGTGAAGGCCTTTCCAGGTAGATCCAAGTAGTACAGTCCATATTTTTCATGCCCCGAACAAATCATCTTCTTCGTCCTGAGGTCCTAAAAAAATATGAATTGGAAGAAAATGTCACAGAACACTGAATATATTTGGTTAACTGGCTCACAGATAACAAATTAAATAAAAAATTAGGCACATATAATGAATCAAATAATAATAGTGATTGAGTAGGATGAATGACATATTTCTCAAGCACATGACGAGTAGACCCATCAACCAAGATTATATTATATTTCATGGAACTATGATTATGAAAGAAAGATGTTATACCAAACATGTGAGTGCTTGCTCCTGAGTCGATGACCCAAGAGGTGGATGGTGACTGGGTTGCCATAAAATCAGGATTACCTATATGTCCATGGTTGCAGTAGGTTGGGAGGTGATACTAGCAAGTGCATTCAACTTCTGGAGGATCTGTTCAAATGGAGATGAGGTATCGGACTTTGAAGTCTGATTGAAATCCGAAGTATCATCTTTGGGAGCAGAAGTGGTGACCTGGGACTGCATATTTTTATCATGCGCTTGATATGCATATTCTGATTTGCCCCACTTGTCCCAACAATAGTCTTCCATATGTCCAAGCATTCCACAATAGTTACACTTCCGTGGTTGACCACGACCACCACCACCACTGCGACCACCACCACCATGTGGCCACCACCACGACCATTGTCTCTACCACCACGGCCTCTTCCTCGACCAAAACTACGACCATCATCTCTACCGCCACGTCCATCACCATGACCAACAACACTAGGAACTAGGACAGAATAGTTAGTACTCGACACCACAAAACTCTATCCCAGAAAAAATAATTAAGATGGAAGAAAGTATCTGCCACCATAGGTAACTACTCTCCAGCAAGGATTTAAACTTTATAAGGTTCGAGCGCTGGATCCAAGCCGGCTATGATAAGTGAAACATGAATCTCTTTCTTCTGTCTCTGAGCTTACTTCAAATAAGTAGTAACAGGATAATATTGAAGCAGTTCCTCCCACAAAGCCTTCTTTGAAGGCAGATATTCATTTATAGGCTTTCCATTTTGCTTTGTATTAAACAATAACTCGTACAACTCATAGATATGGACAACATTTCGCTTCTGCGAATATGATTCTTCCAGAGATGCCCAAATTTGTTTGCTTGATTCACACCACTGAACGTTAGAAGCGATATGCAGTTCCATACTATGCCACAACCATGACATAACGTATGCATCTGCACTCATCCATTCTTCACACTCGGCGAAAGTTTTGGGCAGGGGTTCTTTCGTCAAAAATATTAACTTCTTCTTCGCCCTTAACACTATTTGATAGACTTGGATAAGGCAAGGTAGTTCGCACCATTGAGTTTCACCGTTGTAATTGACTTTCCCAATTCATCATTATAAATAACAATAAAAGGAGAACCACCTCCCCTACCACCACCACTATTAACCTCGCTAGAAGATTCGGTTCCCACCATCCTTGTAGATGCAGCATAAAGACGAGATCTTTGAAACCCTAGATCTCACAACGAACCTCAACCAACGACGAACAACCAACGGAGATATGTAGAAATCCGAGATTAAATAAATGAACCACGAACGACCATGAACAACGAACGACGAACGATGAATCATGAAAAGTAGACCAAAAACAGCCAAAAAAAATATGCTCTGATACCAAGTAAAGTTTGGAGATGGAAAGGAGAATGAAAAAAAAACATAGGAGAAGAAAGAATATGAGAAATGAGATTGCAAGGGCCTTGAACCCTATGTTGCATCTCATGTCTATTAATATTGATATACAATACACCCATAATTACTATTATAACCTCATATGATAAATAACAAAATAAAATAACTCTAACAATGGGTAAACGGGATATGAGCCATAGGCTCATATTTCTACATGAGACATGCACACGTGGACCAATAGGACTAGATTCCTACATCCCATGAGCACCCATGTGTACTAGTACACTCCATTCCTATTGGTCCACATGTGCATTGGCTCATGTAGAAATATGAGCATATGGCTCATATCCCTTTTTTTTCCTATATATATATATATATATATAAAGGTTTTACCGATTGACCTAGAAACCTAAAATAAAGATAATTAAGCATGTTTATGATTCCAAATCACCAATTGACATAGAAATTCATATATAGGTTACTTTGACTCCAGTTAGGAATTTTGTTCTCAGCTCAGGACCACAGGCAAGTACATTCTCTGATAATTTTTTTTACATAATAATTACTATTATACATATACTTAGTAATGTTATACTTGATTTCTAGCACTATGGTACATAGATTGGTATATACTGGATCCTCAGTCATGAGATGTTACTTTCATATTTGGCCATTGTTCATCGTATTGATATTTAGACATTGTTCATTGTATTGATATTAGACATTGATCATGATGCTTATATTAGACATTGTATTGTGATTCATATGTTATGACGTATCATGGTTGGATTCATTGTACTAGTCGGGACGGGAAAGTGCTAGATAGATATGTGATCATATCCTTAGACATTGTGGTAATATAGGCATTGTGAGAGCTAATCATATACCTCACGTATGATTAGCCAGATATTATTAGACCTTGTGCAAGTTTCCAAGTCGATCACATATCGAAACTAGTATTTTAAAATACTTAGTTAGTTACAACTCTTCCCTAGTTTATTTCTTATTTGTTGATGATGTCGTGTTGCTCTTATTTATTTATTCCTCTTATTTGCCATGTCTCGATTACAATTCTACATTCTCATCATGTATTATATTTACTATTATTGTTTTATAGTCTTTATGACTTGATTAGAACTATTGTTGGAGTTGTACTCGTTCTATCCTGACTAGATAACATTTTTAGGAGTTTTTGTGCCCCTATGTTCCTGGACTTCAGAGTGATGCTATAGTTGAGGTTGTTTATTCGTGGAGGACCATGAGGTGACATTTGTAGATATTTAGACTCGTATTTATTATTCCCGCATCTTGATTAGTTTTATTTCTCTTAGTTAGTTGTTGGATTGCTTTCCTGATCATATCTACCCTAGCATACTATGATTGAGTTATAAAGATATTAGTTGTTCTTGAGATGATTTCAATTGAGGTATAGACAATGTTCTACCGTCGATGATGTAGCATTGGCTGGACATATCCACGTACTCGTGTCCGAATATGCGAGTACGGGTCGTGACATATCGGCCCATGAATTTTCTTTACTCTTGTCCATGCCACCAACTGAACCCTAGCTTATACTCCTTCCTCGAATTTTTGACACAAGTGCCTGTGAATGAGATATAAATAAAGTACCTTGAGATTCCCTATGTATCTATTCATTCAACACCACACACTTAGTAAATTTTATACTAACCACGCCTTCTGAACCAAAAATGGTCATAAATACTCGTACGGCCTCCCAAGAGTCGGGTAAAGTTCACAGCAACCAAATCCCCTTTACTAAGTTGTCAAACTTTTCTCTCATAGAGGATAACTGGTCAACTATATCTTGTAACTCACTCAGATGATCCGTAATAGACGAACCATCTTTGTATCTAAGACCCATCATTTGTCGGATTATGAACAACTTATTTACCTTGGTCTTCTTCACATACAATGATTCCAACTTCTCCCACAACATCTTTGTGTGTTCAATATTGACAATATAATTATACACATACTCATCCACAAACCACCTGATATACCTATACATCTATATATGCTCAAATTTTTAGTCCTCAACAAAATTCTCATTAGGATTCTCGTAAGCAAATAGTAAAAATTCAGCTTCTTGATAAATATCAAAATCTTTTATCTTGTTCCATAATTAGTGATAGTTGGAACCGTTTAGGTTTATCATGCACTCAGGCTTTTTATCCATCTCTTCTACTTAGCTTGAGTGTTAAACACCAGACACCTTGCAACCACAAGCTCTGATATAACTTTATTGGAAATGAATACGAAATTATTCCCCAAACCAGAAGAACTTGTTGGGGACAGAAGAAAAGGCATAACCCAGATACAATTCCAAAATCCAAATAGACAATTATCACAATACAAACACAACAATATTTACGTACAAACCCTGATGGAAAAACTAAAGAAAAAAAAAGTCCAACCTAGAAAATCATGTACTAAGGAATAAAGGAAGGTATATTGACCCCTTTATAAACTTCTCTAGCAACCCAATACGGATCATCATAACAGTACAAATAAATGGAAATAGACTACAAGAGAAGCAAAGGATTAGCGAAGACAAGAGGATGATAAAATACAAATAAAGAAGAAATCGTATTATTGGGAATGAAACGTAAAAACTATTCCCCAAACCAAAGAGACTGGGAGAGAATCGGGCAATGAAAATGTACAAACCAAATAACCCAAAATCAGAAAAAATCAATCACAAACATAATAATTTTTACATGAAAATCCAGATAGAAAAAAAATACGGACAGTCAGAGTCCAACCCTAAAAAGTCTTCACTAATGTAATAAAAATACGCTGACTCCTTACAAGCTCTCTACTGATCCAAAATGGATCACCACAACTCCTTGAAGAAGAAAACACGATTGAAAGCACAAGAAGAACGAAGATGATGTGAAATAATACCCAAAATGATCTCCTCTTCGACGTAGTCGTCAATCCCCTCTTCCTATCTTCAATAGTTACAAATTACTCTTACCACCTTTTTGCAATGATCTACCTTGGTATTAGGGTTAGAAGAAACATAATATATACCCCCTCAATCCTGCAATAAATCTGGACCACATGATATGACCCAACGGTGTATAAAATACCAAAAAAATATTTCAGCCCGCAGGCACTGTAGAAGCATGAAAAATACGCTGCAGAGTTATACACAATATTTCAGTGCTGTGTGGCGTAAGACGTGACTTCAGAGCCATCGGCGTACAAACAGAGCTTTATCGCTAGTACAGCGTAAAACATAGCTCCAAAACAACCCGCGTAATGCAGTGTGTTCAGACTGCTTTAGCATAAAAAGGTTATTATATCGCCATCTTAGCGTAAAACCTAATCGCTTTTAATGCAGTGGGAAGTCGTACGGAGAACTCTTCGTATTCCTCGAATGAACCTGTCAGATCATGCAGTGAACCTGACTCCTGACAACGAGTACAGCACGGCTATCCAGACGACGGCTGTAATGATGGTTCGGCACAGGGACCCAGACTGTCGTTTAGTGACATTTCCTTGGTATAAACTGCTTTTACGCGTTCAAGAGAATACGCTGCCTAGTTTTATACAGGCAGATGTGAGCTTTTACGCTCAGTAGAAGACAAAACGAACCGTCACGTCAAAAGCTACTCTTCGTACAGAGCCCGAGGCACGTCTCTGCAGTTAATGCACGTGATGGGGGCAGATCTCTGCATTTAATGCATGGGATTTGATCCTATTTTCAAAGACAGGGTGAGCCATAATTATGGCTAATACGTCCACATTATCAGCATTTTTGCACATTACGCCATCAGGCTACTTTCAGCTCTAGGAGTACACTGTACGCTATCTCCTTGAAATACGCCGAATTGGCTATTTTGCAGCTATAGGAGTATGTTGTATGCTATCTCCTCGGAATACGCTCAAGACTCCAGTCAACATCCAACTTTTGGGCTTCTATGCCTACTTGGCTTCTATGCCTACTTGGCTTCTATGCCAACCTGAGGGCTTCTACGCCTACTTGGCTTCTATGCCAACCCGACGGCTTCTACGCCTACTTGGCTTCTATGCCAACCTGACGAATTCTACGCCTACTTGGCTTCTACGCCAACTCGACAACCTACCTGGTTTCTATGCCAGTTTGACAACTATTTGGCTTCTATGCCATGGTGACAGTTATTGGCTTCTATGCCAATCTTTTCTATGCGAGGGGCAGTTACCTACATGGCTTGCATGCCGTGATCTTCGTAGCAGTTATACGCATTATCTCTTAATGGGACACGTATCACATGCTCATTCAGAAGATCATTTATACGTGGGTGGCAGTTATTATAACCGCCGCGTAAAAATTGCCACACTCTCGATTGTCCGGCTTCTAAGCTGACTGGACGGTTACTGTCACTACAACCCTATAAATAGAGACCTCCGTCCACGGAGGTCCAGGTGGAACCATGGTGGAGAAAAATAGGGTCGAAAGGTCGAAAAAAAAGAGAAAAGAGCATTCACTCCCCTTTGTAGTCTTTGAAGCTTTTCCGTCTTCTACAGCACTTCTTCATCATCGTGTGGTCCAAGGGACAAAGTAATCGACCGCAGATCAGACTCCTATAGCAATTTTTACCCAGATTAAATTTTGTACTTAACATTCTCGTATATGATTAATATTACTTCTTGTTTGTAAACCAAGGAGAGGGTTTCGTATAAATCTTATTTTATTTCTTTCGTTTATTATCAAACACAAGATGGCGACTCTACTGGGGACGACTTTCTCATCCGAGGAGAAAGCAATTGCTCGACACGATTAAGTATCAGTAGGATCAGTGAAGAAGACCTTGGTGGTACAATTCGACCAATCTGCCTACGAAGATATGCTTCGAGCAGGGGGTAGCTCTCACTCTCTCTCTGTCCAAGATAACAGGAAATTGCGTAAGGTATGGATGCCCCGGACATCCCTTACCATTCTTGCCGACTCTCTGGTTTCTCCGACCAACCAGGTTGTAGCTTTGTAACCTTCGCGCTCTGCACGTAAAATGCAGTCTCCCGTCGCTGACGGGTTAGACAAAACTTTTGGCAATGCCTCAGTGCTAGTCCAAAAGTCTACTTCGCACTTTGCGCGTAAAACACAGTCTCCCGTTGCTGCCGGGTCAGACAAAACTTTTGGCAATACCTCAGTGCTAGTCCAAAAGTCTACTCCGTGCTCTGCGCGTAAAAACTCATCTTCCGTCGCTGGTGGGACAGACGTAGTTTCTGACAAGGCCTTAGCGCCAAATCAGAAATTTCAAAAGCGCTCTGCGCGTAAAAATGCATCTTCCCTCCGTGGAAAAGCAGATGTTCCCTGCAATCTACGCAAGGGAAAACAAGTGGCAGAATTCTCGACCTCTCGGCCTTTATGCCAGCAAGAGAAAAGTCTACCCGCTCTCCAAATTACTCGAGAAGCTGATGGCCGATTGAAGACCTCCTCAGTTTTACGCCAACCTGAGCAAAATGATAGACTACGCCAGGTTAAGCCTCTCAGCGTAAAGAAGACTCTATTAGTGGATAGATGCGCTCCTAGTGGATCATGTGCTGCTTACATGGCTGAGCTGCTATACACCCATGGCTGGGAGAGACTTGGGATCCCCAATATCCGCATTCCAACTGATGCAAACAAAAAGAACAAGCCTTCTTCTTCTTCTTCTATTAATTCTCCTGACTTGTGTGATTATCAGATCCAGAAGCGCAAGGATAGGGGATCTTCCAGCATGTCTATTACGCCTCCTAGGGAGCACTGTTGTAATAGTCACAAAGTTGTAGTTAATTATTACTGTTCTAAAGCAAAACGGTCGGTTTTCGACCGGTTGAACTACTCTCTGTCTTTCCAGGAAGAAGAGCCTGCACATGCATCAGTGAACATGGCTTCACACGTTCCTAGAGGAAGGTCGAATTCAAGACATCATCCCTCTAGAACTCCAAGCCAAAGGAGATTCAACAAACTCCTTGAGAACATTGAAGCTGGGGTATTCCGAAACACCCGTTCGAGGTCACGACAATCGGCTTCGTACTCTTCTGATTCCGACACTGGGGGTCACCAGTTTCCCGAATCAGATGCTGAAAGTATAGAGTCATTCTCTACAGAGACCTATACTAGCCCTTCAATGACATCCAGAGAAATGGGAGTCTATGCCATTGAAGATAAACACGAAAAGACTTCCTCTTCAGGAAGTACTGAGCAACACATCGCTGTGTTGGAGACATCTCTAAAAGAGATACAATCCATGATGGAGAATATGCACCAGATGATGCTGACTCAACACACAGCTGTTATAGCTCAAGCATCGGTCCCTCCGACTCAGATACGTGTGGGGGTGGACTTACCACCATCCAACGCGAATCAGGAGCCTGCTCTAGATCAAGAGTCAGCAGCTCCCCCACTACCTAACTCTAAGAACGTATTGCCTCCTGTTGGAGATGCAATACAACCAATCTCTCATCACTCTGCGATCCCTCTACCGGCTGAAGATCCGATGCAGGCAGTGTGGTAATTGAAAGCCCAATTTGATGCCTTGAAGCACAAAGATCAGCTCAAGAAATTGGGAATCAACCAACCTTACCGAGCTATCTGAGATGAGATCCCTTTTCCTCCTAAATATAAACCACAGACTATGGTTTTGTTTGAGGGAAAGACATCACCGAGTCAGTACATGAACTACTTCAGTATGATGACGGTGTTATTGCAAGGGAATGACGCCCTTCTCACTCGTGTGTTCAAAGGCTGTCTCTCGGGAGTGTAGAAGCATAAAAAATATGCTACAGAGTCATACGCAATTTTTCAGTGCTGTGTGGCGTAAAACGTAAGTTCAGAGCCGTCGGCGTACAAACAGAGCTTTACCGCTAGTACAGCGTAAAACACAGCTCCAAGACAACCCGCGTAATACAGTGTGTTCAAACTGCTTCAGCGTAAAAAGGTTGTCATATCGCCTTTATGGAGTAAAACCCATCTGTCGCGTCCCAGTCCCAAAATATCGAGGGACTAGACACGTGGCAATGGCCAGCAGCACACACCGATGGACAAACCCAATTTAATGGATCCATCGGGGCATACTTAAGCTGTAATACAACAATAAGGGTCTAAATACTAATCTCATCCACAGAAATGAATACAACAATATCAGAATCATAAAGCAAGATCAATCTCAATATAATATAAACTCGGGGAAATAACCCAATAATGAGTCTGATACATCTGTCAAGATACAAGAATAAAGCTAACCTCAGCACATACTGAGTATGGAAATAGTATATACTCAGAAGATACCCTCGGTGATCACTCGTCTACTGGATCTGGTATTGCTCCAGTGCCTGCTCCTGATACTGCTCCTGCTCCTGCTAGTGCTCCTGTCCCGTGTACCTCAGGATAGATCTCGTCTGCAAATCCTGGGGACATAATCCGGTATCCAGGTCCTCAGGGGACATAACAAGGTACAGAAGATACAAGCCAACATAAATGCAGTGTAATAGTAAATAAAATAAATAGGGTAAACTATATAACCATCTATGTGAAATACAATTTGAAAGCATCACTAAACTCAGGCTGAGACCACTACAAGCTCTGTGTCTGGGAGCCGGTGGTAGTGTTACTATATATTTTACTATGTGTTTACTATGTAGTATATATATGAAATCAGCCTGTAGCCTGTGTGTCTCTCTCCACCCAATGTAATCACACGTCTCATGTCCATGATGCCTCATGTCCATGTCACGCATGATCATATCTAATGCAGCAAGTCATCTAATATCTATGAATATAATGTCTATGTCATAAAACCTGTATCCTACACAGAATAACCATGAATATCTTAGGAAGATTCTATCTCATGAATAGTGTCAAGTGTCCTGGGTTATGATGTACTTGATAAGACAAGTACGAGAATGTAAAGGGTCACGAATGTCCATCTCTAGGTGACGTTACATAACTCTGGGTACAGTATTGGCACCCGACTATTAATCAGATGCTAAGTAAGTCACACGGTCCTAGGTCAAGCATTAACAACAATATATATATATATATATAAGTCAAGGAAATAAGTAACAAGAACTGCAATGTTGGCAAGGTACACTTGCCTGGGGTTTGAATACCAACAACTGTCCCTATATCAGTGGATCCTGTAGGTACTCCTCCAAAAGCTGTAATAAACATCACTAATAGTCTCAAAAAATATCAAATAGCTAGAAACCCCTGTCCTTAAGTCCAATTTGGACACCAGGGGCAAAAATAAAAGTTCTGGGTCAAAGCGGGGTCCACATGTGGGCCGCTTTGCACTGAAAAAATGTGTCAGGGTCAAAGGTCTCCAAATTCGTCAAACTTAGTGTTAACAAGTCAGGAAAGATGATACGAACCCAACAGAACTTCCAGAATTTAATTCCGATGAGCCGATCACAAAATCGCCCGTCAAGTGGAGCCGCGGGACGCGATTTTGTCAACGTTCTCATAATCGAACCAAACTTGGGTCACAGGACCAACGTATTGCTACGAGTCCGATGGCACAAGTTTCGTTTCAATTTGACATGTGTACATAAAGTTACGACATGTTCCAGAACATGCAGATACGGGACGTTGTCGGCGGATATGCGTTGATTCCGGTGTGCACGCATACCGAAATTAACTTCTGTGAAATCTCGCACGTCCGTATCAACGGCGCATATATTTCGGTGAAGATCGCACGCGACCAAGTCGTCCCGTTTGGCGGGGCATACTCAGTTCTGGGGTAAAACAGGGTATTAGTTTTCCTGTTTTTGGATCGCTGTTCGCGATCACCACATGACGCGACGCACCGAGCGGGTTACACCGGCATCGAGGGGGTCACATAGTCTTCGTGTCACAACTGACGGAACAGAAAACGGGGTAACAAGGAGAGAGAACGGGTTACCTGAACAGGGCTCCGTGGAACGGGGTTCTTCGTGTCCGGGTGTTGTGTCTAGGTGCTGTGTCCAGCACAGCGCCGTGTCCGGGTGGCCGTGTCTGGGTCAGGGTTCAGTCGTGTCTGATCTGAGAGCTGCTGGAGGGGGTCGTGGCCGAGCGAGGAGAGGGCGGCCGGGGCTAGCGGCTAGGGCACGGAGCGGGTGGTCGAGGTTCTGGTCGAGGGAACGCTGCGGGTCGGGGACGGGCGGAGGATGACGAGGTTTCGACGAAGCAGGGGGAATCGATGGGGAGGGGAGAGGTCAGGGCGATGATGGTGACCTTGATGGCGGTGGTGGTGATGAGGATTCGACGGGGCTCTGGCATCGTTCATGCGAGGGGGTCGTTCCGGCCAGGGCTGCGGGGAGAAATGGAGGGGGAGAAGGTCGTGGCTGGCCGGAGTGTTGTGGGTCGAGGAAGGAGATGGATGCTGGGCAGAGGAGCAGGAGTCAAGGGGTTCGATGGCTTTGGGGTGGATTTGCAGAGACGGGGAAGGCCGGGGACGAAGGAGGGCTAGGCGGAGGTGGTGCGGGTCAATGGCGGATGCGGGGAGTCGTTGATGTGTAGGCGGAGGGGATGAAGGTGGGGGCAACTCTGGTGATGAGGGATCGAGGTCAGGGAGGAGTAGGCCGTCGTGGAAGTTGCTGTGGACAGCTGCGGTCACGGGGAGCTGCCCCGCCGGAATCGGGTGCTGCGGGCGGAGGAGGAGAAAGATGGCTAGGGTTCAGGCGAGGCAGGGCACGAAAGTTGAGACCTAACTAGGCGGCCGGAACAGTAATCCGGCTAGGTTTAGGATTAGGGTTTCGGTGTCGAGAGGATTATATACGTCAGAACAGTGAATCCGATAGGATTCTGATTTAGGTTAACGGGTTTGGGTCGGGTCGGGTTCAATATGAATCCGGCCCGATCCGCTAATGCTTAAGTGCGAGTTTCGGGTAGTCGAGTTGCGGGTCGGGTTTAGATCCGACCTGACCCGCTAAGGGCTGGGTTCGGTTCAGTTGAACCGGGTCTGGGTTGGTTTGGTTTATTTTGGAAATAAACTGGGTTTATTTCTAGGGTTTAATTCGGTTTAAATATACATTGGTTTCTAGGGCTTTAAAAATGTCTCTGGAGTCCAATAAATTTACAGAAAATTATCCTACGTCCGGTTTTTCATTTTACACCATAAAATATTATTTCCATAATATTTTAATATTAATTAAAATCATTTAAAAATCTTTTAATCACAAAATACCCTAGTTTTAATTCCAGAAAATTACAGAAAATTGTGAAAAATAAATTTTAAAAATTTTGAAAAAAATATGGGGGTTACAATCTACCCAACTTATAAAAATTTTGTCCTCGAAATTAAAATAGAATAGGGTTCTCTCTATCAAATTTCACTTGATTACAGTCTAAAGAATTTCTCTCTAGTGATCATTGCGGTCTCTACCCAACTTAGAATTTACCTATCTATCATCTTGGGCTATACATCTAAGAAAGCTATACCCCAAATTATTCTTATAAAAGATAGTCACCAGACAATGCGATTGGCCCGTGGGGTATATCTAGTACTACCTATATATCAAACTTATACCAAGGAAGATGTTTCTTCTTTCCGAAATAAGGGGAGACAAAGACCAATAATAAAGAGTTCAAGGGGAAGGTAATAGAATAGAAGTATCGGGATCAAGGCATTTAAAGAATTCAAATGGAAATTGTCATGACAGTTGTGGATTGAAATCATAATTTTGGTAATTCCTATTCATATGCTCGTATTAGTACAGTTATGTAACTGATACGATATGCTCAGACATATCTAGAGGGCAAGTATACTAGTCAACTATATATCTCAATCCACGTAAAGTAGTCGTGCGAAGAGCGAACCAAAATGCACTAAGGTTGATCAGACCGTAATACACTAATTCTGAATAGACAATTGTATTAGTGTGTCAACCCAATAATACATATGTCATGAACAAGCTCGATAAAAGGATAAGCTTGCAAAACTAAGCTATATTAGCAGCATAAGTCTAGGTAGTACAACAAATATAAGTACGCTAGATGATGATGAAAGGAGGTACAAATTAATTCAAGTTCACAAAAACAAAACAAAGTAAGCAATAATAATAAAAGACTACACAATCTCTACAGTTATCATACAACCTCCTTGTCTAAGTCGCTAGATGACCAAATAGGGGCAAGGACCTCTAAATTTCTACAGTCTGAATAAACACTATCTTCTTATGCAAGTCTAAAGTTGTGTCATCCTAGTTCACTTCATCAATGGGTCAATAGGGCTAGGTGGTACTATGTTGAGAGGCATACTACCCAACTTAAAACAACAAACTAATACTAAAATCGTCGTAAGGATACCGTGGAAACTTTTGTTAAGGTCTACGAGAAGGGGTCTTAGTACCTATTAGGGTATCCTTATATATTACCTAGGTCGTGGTCGTCTTAAGCCTTAGTCTTAGTGCTTATAGAAAAAGCGTCGATAGTAAGAATAGAAGAGTTACTAGCCTTTAAGGGAGAAAGGGATCTAACTTGTATCGAGGTGGGGGTACTAATTACGCGACTTAAAGCTAAGGGGTAATCATTAGGTCATAGTCTACAATAATAACTTAAACTGTCAAGTTCTAATTACCAATCACATAATAAAAATTTTAGAGTAACAACCAAAATAAACAATAAGAGGCGCACAGGAATCAAGGCAGGATGCAAGTTAAGAAATTAATTCGAATCCGATATGGATGTCAAGAACGATTCAAGCATGTGGATGAGATCCAAAAACTTATCCTATTCTTATTGCAGGCTTGCTCGGTCCCTAAGTTGAAATCGAACAATTTAGTCGTTGACCTGCATGGGCCACCACAAAAACCATGTCACGCCCCAGTCCCAAAATATCGAGGGACTAGACACGTGGCAATGGCCAGCAGTACACACCGATAGACAATCCTAATTTAATGGATCCATCGGGGCATACTTAAGCTGTAATACAACAATAAGGGTCTAAATACTAATCTCATCCACAAAAATGAATACAACAATATCAGACTCATAAAGCAAGATCAATCTCAATATAACATAAACTCGGAGAAATAATCCGATAGTGAGTCTGATACATCTGTCAAGATACAAGAATAAAGCTAACCACAACACATACTGAGTATGGAAATAGTATATACTCAGAAGATACCCTCGGTGATCACTCGTCTACTGGATCTGGTACTGCTCCAGTGCCTGCTCCTGATACTGCTCATGCTCCTGCTAGTGCTCCTGTCCCGTGTACCTCGGGATAGATCTCGTCTGCAAATCCTGGGGACATAATCCGGTATCCAGGTCCTCAGGGGATATAACAAGGTACAGAAGATACAAGCCAACATAAATGCAGTGTAATAGTAAATAAAATAAATAGGGTAAACTATATAACCATCTATGTGAAATGCAATTTGAGAGCATCACTAAACTCAGGCTGAGACCATTACAAGCTCTGTGTCTGGGAGCCGGTAGTAGTGTTACTATGTATTTTACTATGTGTTTACTATGTGTTTACTATGTAGTATATATATGAAATCATCCTGTAGCCTGTGTGTCTCTCCCCACCCAATGTAATCATATGTCTCATGTCCATGATGCCTTATGTCCATGTCACGCACGATCATATCTAATACAGCAAGTCATCTAATGTCTATGAATATAATGTCTATGTCATAAAACCTATATCCTACACAGAATCACCATAAATATCTCAGGAAGATTCTGTCTCATGAATAGTGTCAAGTGTCCTGGGTTATGATGTACTTGATAAGACAAGTACAAGAATGTAAAGGGTCATGAATGTCCATCTCTAGGTGACGTTACACAACTCCGCGTACGGTGTTGGCACCCGACTATTAATCGGACGCTAAGTAAGTCACACGGTCCTAGGTCAAGCATGTACAACAATATATATATATATATATATATATATATATATATATATATATATATATAAGTCAAGAAAATAAGTAACAAGAACTACAATGTTGGCAAGGTACACTTGCCTGGGGTTTGAATACCAACAACTGTCCCTGTATCAGTGGATCCTGTAGGTACTCCTCCAAAAGCTGTAATAAACATCACCAACAGTCTCAGAAAATATCAAATAGCTAGAAACGCCTGTCCTTAAGTCCAATTTGGATACCAGGGGCAAAAATGAAAGTTCTGGGTCAAAGCTGGGTCCACATGTAGGCCGCTTTGCACCGAAAAATGTGTCAGGGTCAAAGGTCTCCAAATTCGTCAAACTTAGTGTTAATAAGTCAGGAACGATGATACGAACCCAACGAAACTTCCAGAATTGGATTCCGATGAGCCGATCATAAAATCGCCCGTCAAGTGGAGCCGCGGTGCCCACGATACGCGATTTTGTCAACGTTCTCAGAATCGAACCAAACTTGGGTCACAGGACCAACGTATTGCTACGAGTCTGATGGCACAAGTTTTGTTTCGATCCGACGTGTGTACACAAAGTTACGACGTATTCCAGAACAGGCAGATACGGGGCATTGTCGGCGGATACGCATTGATTCCGGTGTGCACGCACACCCAAATCAGCTTCTGCGAAATCCCGCACGTCCGTATCAACGATGCGCACATTTTGGTGAAGACCGCGCACTACCAAGTCGTCCCATTTGGCGGGGCATACTCAGTTTCGGGGTAAAATGGGGTATTGGTTTTCCTATTTTTGGATCGCTGTTCGCGATCACCACAGGACGCGACGCACCGAGCGGGTTGGACGGGAATCGAGGGGGTCACACAGTCTATGCGTCACAACTGACGGAACAAAAAATGGGGCAACGAGGAGAGAGAACGGGTTACCTGAACAGGGCTTCGTGGAACGGGGTTCTTCGTGTCCGGGTGCTGTGTCTAGGTGCTGTGTCCAGCACTGCGCCGTGTCCGGGTGGCCGTGTCTGGGTCAGGGTTCAGTCATGTCCGATCTGAGAGCTGCTGGAGGGGGTCGTAGCCGAGCGGGGAGAGGGCGGCCGGGGCTAACGGCTAGGGCACGAAGAGGGTGGTCGAGGTTCTGGTCGAGGAAACGCTGCGGGTCAGGGACGGGCGGAGGACGATGAGGTTCCGACGAAGCAGGGGGAATCGATGGGGAGGGGAGAGGTTAGGGCGATGATGGTGACCTTGATGGCGGTGGTGGTGATAAGGATTCGACGGGGCTCTGGCATCGTTCAGGCGAGGGGGTCGTTCCGGCCAGGGCTGTGGGGATAGATGGATGGGGAGAAGGTCGTGGCTGGCCGGAGGGTTGTGGGTCGAGGAAGGAGATGGAGGCTGGACGGAGGAGCAGGAGTCGAGGGGTTCGATGGCTTTGGGGTGGTTTTGCAGATACAGGGAAGGCCGGGGACGAAGGAGGGCTAAGCGGAGGTGGTGCGTGTCAATGGAGGATGCGGGGAGTCGTTGATGTATAGGCGGAGGGGATGAAGGTGGGGGCGACTCTGGTGATGAGGGATCGAGGTCAGGGAGGAGTAGGCTGTCGTGGGAGCTGCTGTGGACAACTGCGGTCAGGGGGAGCTGGTCCGCCGGAATCGGGTGCTGTGGGCGGAGGAGGAGAGAGATGGCTAGGGTTCAGGCGAGGCAGGGCGCGGAAGTCGAGACCTAACTAGGCGGTCGAAACAGTAATCCAGCTAGGTGTTGGATTAGGGTTTCGGTGTCGAGGGGATTATATACGTCGGAACAGTGAATCTGATAGGATTCTGATTTGGGTTAACGGGTTTGGGTCGGGTCGGGTTCAATATGAATCCGGCCCGATCCGCTAATGCTTAAGTGCGGGTTTCGGGTAGTCGGGTTGCGGGTCGGGTTTATATCCGACCTGACCCGCTAAGGGATGGGTTCGATTCAGTTGAACCGGGTCTGGGTTGGTTTGGTTTATTTTGGAAATAAACCGGATTTATTTTTAGGGTTTAATTCGGTTTAAATATACATTAGTTTCTAGGGCTTTAAAAATGTCTCCGGAGTCCAATAAATTCACAGAAAATTACCCTATGTCCGGTTTTCCATTTTACACCATAAAATATTATTTTTATAATATTTTAATATTAATTAACATCATTTAAAAATCCTTTAATCATAAAATACCCTAGTTTTAATTCCAAAAAATTACAGAAAATTATGAAAAATAAATTTTAAAAATTTTGAAAAAAATAGGGGGGTTACACCATTCGCTTTTAATGCAGCAGGAAACTGTTCGAGGAACGCCTCGTATTTCTCGAATGAACCTGTCAGATCATGCAGTGAACCTGACTCCTGACAACGAGTACAGCACGGCTATCCAGACGACGGCTGTAATGATGGTGCGGCACAGAGACCCAAACCGTCGTTAGTGACATTTCTTTGGTACAAGTCATTTTTATGCATTCAAGGGAATATGCTGCCTAGTTTTATACAGGCAGATGTGAGCTTTTATGCACAGCAGAAGACAAAACGGACCGCTACGTCAAAAGCTGCTCTTCGTACTTGTCACTACCACGTTCCGAAAATAGGGGTATTTTCGACTTTTAGCAATATTTAATATTATGGTAGTTATAATTAAATAATTTGCATGATAGTATATTTAGTTTAAATAATTATGTGAGATGTGTAATTAAATATAATTATGTACGGTGTTCATTTGTTTTGAGCTAGCAGACTTGACCTAGAAGCCACTAGTCGAACACCTGTCCGAATTAGGGGATTTTGTATTTAATTGTTTTATCTAGAATTTATTTCTTGGAGATTGTAATTAATTACCGTATTTTATTTGATTATTGCGCCTTGCCTTTGCTTCGATATTTGGAGCGCTACCTTGACTTTTGTCTTCCAACAATTTCACAATCTTGCCCTAGACATGCCCGCCTTCCATTCTGCTATTTTTGCAACTCATATTTATGCTCTCTGTACCTTGTTTCTAGCCGCACAAAAATTGTCGCGGACGTTATTTAATAAATCCCTATTTTGTATCGTTGTGCGTTCCAATCGAAAATTTGAGGCAATCTTGACCTATTTTTCGTGCGGCCCAAATTATGGTAATATTCTGTTCTGAGTCTTCTTCATTATTGGTATTGATGACCTGACCTGATTTTGGCCCCATGTACTCCTAATTAATTTTTGAAAACAACTTGCTTTTATTTCTAATTAAATTGAGGATACTATTTTAATCGATTCTGAAATCTCAATTTAATTCCAGTGCCCTGCCAATTGAGCCCATACTGATCTTACAACGCCCCTGACCCTACAAAACACCGGACACCGAATCGCCCGCCAAATTTTTGTCATTTCATGTGTCTGTGCAAATACCCAAATTTAAGGGGGCTAAATTGCAAATTTGCATTTTTGGTGTAAACACCCATTTGTTTAAACCAATGAGGGAGCCCTAATAATTTTTAATTAAACCTCACCCTCATTCCTCCATGAATTAAATTTTTCCCATGTCAATTCTGGACCACTCATTTAATGGGCCAATCCCCACCTTTCATTTGCACACCCTCTCTCCCTATATAATATCTTCTCACATCATAAGCCCTAATCCCTAGAAAACCTAGGTTTCTCCACCTCCTCACAAGCCCCCACTTTCCCTCTCTCCTACGTATGTAAATTCTTCTTCTCCTTCTTCCTTTCTTCTTCTCTTTCCTTCTTCTTCTTCTTCTTCTTCTTTATTTATTTTTTTTGAATTCAAAGAAAAGAGAAGGAAGGGGGGAACACTGTTCACCCCTCACATACTGTTCACCGGCCTAGCCCCCGAGCCTGTGCAACCCGGCCGAACCCATCCTCCGGCGGCCTCTTCTCAGCCGACCACTGCATCCCCGATCCGGCGGCCAACCCGCTGGCTGCTCCCCGACCTTCCCTCCTCTTCCGGCGGCCCTCACGAACTCCTCCCCGAACCCGAGTTCCTCTCCTCTCAACTCCCCTCCCCTGCTGTGTACTCCAGGCCGACCCCTCCGACAGCCACCATCACTCGTCACCACCACCACCTCCGGCTACATTCATGACCACCTCCATCATCCAAACACCACCACCACCATCAACTTCATTCATTCATCCATCCATCCATCCATCCATCCATCCATCTCATCTCCGACCCGAGCATCCGGCCACCCTTCCCTCGGCACTCTGGCCAACCTCGGCTTCTCCTTCCCTGCTGTTCAACTCCGGCGGCCCCCCGGCCATCTTCCGGCCAACCCCCACAGTAAGTTTCCTTCTTCCCCTCTTTCCTTCTTCACATATATATATACATATATATATGTAGCTAATGTAATGTATATGTATTTGTAGTTATTTAATTAATGTGAATATAATTGTATATAGTTAATCAATGTGTAGATTTATATACATATATGTATATAAATACGTATATTGGTGTATATTAGAATAATACTTAGTGTATATGTATTCATATACATACATGTATTATTTTGGTATATTTCATATAGAATACATGTAATAAAATACGTATTTTTGGTATAAATGTATAACTAGGTAATTACGTATTTTGGTAATTGGTATATGTATATGTGTACATATATATATCTATAAAAATATAGTGTAATTTCTCTAATTGTATATAGTATACGTACTATTTTGGTATATGTACAAACATATATATGTATGTATTTTGGTATAATAATATATTGGTAAAGTATATATTAAATTAATATTTGGTATAAATATGTGTACATATATATATATACATGTATAAACATATTTTTGGTATGTAAAAATATATAGTATATATATAACACTGTATTGATATATATATGTACTTGTAAAACATATTTTGGTATAATTACCTGTATATAGTATTGTATTATTTTGGTATGTATGCATATATATATATATATAATATAAGTTAATATGTATTTTGGTACATGTATATTAGTTTATATATATGAGTGATGTATATATTTCACATAAATAAAATATATTTTCACTTATGTACATACAAGTTATACCTATTTTGTATAATTTGGAATAACCATATATATATGTATTAATTTATTTATTGATAATATGGTTAATTGGTGAATCTACTAGGTGATCCTAGGTGACCAGTATCATACCTAGAGAAGTCCCGAACTCATTGTTTTTAAACTGTGTTAGTGTAGCATCTGATGCAAATGTGGTTTTGATTGTGATATGTTTATAGGACTGTTGGATCCTCCAGACGATACTCTGGAACAGGACCTCGGTATTCACCAGCTAAGGACCCAAGGCGAGTACATTCTCTGATTAGTTTCTAATTTATGATATCTCCTATGTTCCCTGTATCTAGTGTAAATATCCATGTTCTTGACACGTTGGTTACACGGATTGGTATACACAGATCTCGTCATGAGATGTTATTCCTTATTCATGGTGTTGCTTGTACAAGACTTGTTTTCTTGATATCTTGTGCATGTACAGACACTGAGACCCGGGGAGATTTGCTATCTCCCTAGGGAATCCCGTGCCATAGCGTACCATGATTTGATCTACTATACCAGTCGGGGGTTTGGGGAGTATTTTAGTGTAGATATGTGATCATACCCAACTTTCCATGCATCATAGCTCACCCCACATCTCACGTCGGGTGCGGCCTGACCATCTCCATGCTTCATAGCTGTTACGTGTGATTAGCCTGACCATCTCCATGCATCATAGCTAACCAACGGTTAGCCTGACCTTCCATGAATCATAGCTAATCACCTGTAACCAGCCTGATCAAGTTCCCAAGCCGATCACATGTTAAAGCTAGTACTCACACACTTAGTCATAGGTTTCTTGCTCATTGACATATTGTTTCTTTTTCTGTATTTACTTCCAGTATTTCCTTCATTGTACATTTCTCGTACCTATACACGCATCTGGTATATTTCCATCTAGAACTGCTACATAGTTTATGTCATTTATATAGAACTGCTATTTAGAGATGTACTTTGCTCCTTCCTGACTGAAAAATATTTTTCCAGACTGTGACCTTAGTAGACTGGTTTTCGACACACTTGGGGATTGGTTGTTACTGTTTGCAGGTATGATTATTTTGTCATTAGACTTGTGTCGTATTCTGTTATTTCTTCAAATTCTTATCGTGCTGTAGTGGTGATTGAGTATATTGTTCATTTTTATAGTGTTATCCGTGTCTCCTTATGGAGTTGGATACTAGTGTGAGATTGTTTAGATAGTACTTGACCTAGACAGCGTTCTACCGCCGATGCTGCGGCGTAGGCTGGACGTACCCACGCTCTCGTGCCCCTATACCGGGTGCGGGTCATGACACGTTTTAGTGGTGGCCCATGCAGGTCAGACTTCGCTAGTTGTGCGATGTCGTGGTAGTGCGACGTCATAGTTGTACTACTACGAGCCTGCTATAAAATATAGGACATAGGATACTAGGATGAGAGAGGATACTCAATCACAAATTCTTGAGAGATTCCTGGGATGACCCCTTGAGAATCTTATTATAATTTCCAATTTAAATCTTTTTGTTTCCGTCCGCTCTCGCTTGTTGTTATTGAACTTGATTCTTGTTGATTAGTTATTAAATTAAAATCTTGGTATCATTGTTGAGTTTTGATTCTTGTTGACCAGTTGTTAAATTTAACTCTTGGTGTCGTTGTTGAGTTTGATTTTTATCGAGATGAATTTTACGGGCTAAAATTTATGGTATCATCTGATGACATATGTTGATGAGCACAGTGAGAAAGGTAAAACGTCTACTTTGGTTATGGACCCTAGAGTTTATCGCAGCCATATTAGCTGTGGTGACGAGAACGTAGGAACCTGACTTGGATGTACATACTATAGTTATGAAACTTAGAGTCTCTCGCAGCCATACCGGTTGGCGTGGCGAAGATTCTAGATGACATGATTATAGAGTTGCATACCTTAGTTACGGAACCTGTCGTTTATCGCATCTATGCTTACTGGCGTGGCGAGGATTCTGTGTGTCATGATTTCTGACAGACGTGTATGATTATCAGGTTGTATCTTAAATTGGTTCTTAAAGTATCATCTCAAGACTGATCTATTTATGTTATTCCAGGACTTTGTTCCATCGCTTCTTTTCTTTACTAGCAGTAAAGATACCTTCCGTCCTTGATCCAGTTCCTTTCGAGCTTCTATTCTTTGAGGGTTCCTTGTTAGTGTGATAATGAGTGACTTGCAATTTTGGTTGTGTCTTGTATTAGTTTGACTGAGTGTGACTTGTGAGTTTGTGAGTGTTTCTTAGTTGGACATGTGAGCAGTAGGCTTTAGTCTAGAGTTAGCCCTTAGCATAGTACCTTGTACCAATGATTCTAGGATAAGTGTCATTAGAGACTGAGAGTAGAAGGAGAGAATAGAGTATCAGTGATAGTTCAAGAGTTAGTACCAGAGCTAACATACCCGCCCTGGATAATCATGATTATGCACTTGAGTGATCTATGTAAACAATTAGGTATCAAGGAATAGTATTAAGGATTAATGGAGCATAACGTTCAATTTGATGATTGATATCGGGTGTGTTAAAGGTAAAGAAATTCATATGCATGAGGAGTTATAATGAAGTGTCATGAGTAGAGAAATATCGGAATTGGTAATGAAAATGGTGAAGCGTATCACGGATTAGTTTAACAGGCTATAAAAGATTAAAGGGAAATACATATACAACCATCGAGATGAAGAACCATGTACATGCCCATGAGAGTAAAGAAACATGAGTGTTATAATAGATACATGTAATCATGAGTTATAATGAGCTTGATGAATGATCCATTAATGAAGTTAGTGATATAATACCAAGAGTGCAAATGATTCTATATCAAGGATTTGTCAAGAATGACGTTAATAACAGTAAGCACTCTGTGTGATGATAATTGGATGATATACCAGTTGACATGAATTGAAATCATGAAAGAAAATACAGGTTATGATAACGTTGATCATTGGAAGTAATAGTACAAGTGGTTCAGGCAGTACAATTTTAGTACACAATTATAGGCACTAGATGCATTGAGTGCACCTTGAGTATCAGAGACCGTGAGCACTGATATGTACAATTGTGGAGTTATAAATTAAAAGGTGGAAATAAAATTTTATTTTTAGAATAATTAAGGAGTAGAGATTATGTCATTAAATTTTAAGGATCTCAAATATGAATTCAATAAACATGGTTAAGGCTACAAAGATTTTAGAAGTGATTAAATTTTATTTTGATGCTGAGTATCTGATTTTGAGGAGGTATATACAAATTATTTTTAAGTTGATCGAGAAGTTAAACCTTGACGATTATTTTGAGGATTAATTTTATGGTAAATGAGAGATATGAATATTAATATATGAGAAGATGATATACATGTGTAAGGATCTGATGACTTGAGCATGATTGAGATGGCACCGTAGACTGACTAGGGTGTCCATCTAAAGTTGTATTGGAAAGAGCAGTACTTAGTATGGTGTGTTATACTTGGTGTGCACTTGAGTGATAAGAACGACTAGTATGAACAATTGTAGTAGGAACGGGAACTGACAGGGGGTATGGTACTAAAGAGATAGAGGTATGAACTTGGATGCATTATTGAATCATGGTTATATTATAGGTTCTTGGTATCAGATTTTGGTATTAATAGACAGGTGTGTGCAATATTGATATATTCATGGATCTTGTGGATTAATGATTAGTTGATATGGGTACCAGTGTACAGGAATAGAAATTAGTTAGTGAATGTGCTAGAGTTAAGTATTGTTAGAGATAGTAGATACTACAAGTAATATGTTAGCAGGTTCTTTCTTTCCCTCCTAATGTCTCTTTTTCCGTCTTTCGATTGATTGATTTCCTAATACTGTAGTTCGTATGCATGATTTCTTGTTAGAATATAACTAGTAGTACACCCTAACAGAGACTGAAATACCATGACAAAAGACACATGACCTATATATTTTCTTAAATTGCATGGCTGTAGGTAGAATTTTCTTAAACCATGATCATTAGGGATTTGACCATAGCAAAGATCTATGACAAGGTTATGACCGACAAAAAGGGACAAGATGATTAAATTTGTGGATAAGCATTCATTTAAATAAAGAATAAGGGGTTGTTATAACAGAGATGATGGAACATTGATTGTACGAGAATCGAGGTTTGATTGAAATTTGAGGATAAACATTAACTTAAATAGAGAGTTAAGAAGTTCACAGGGCAAAAAAAAAAAAAAATTTTGAGGATTTATTAATTTTAGGAAGGTCTTGATATGATTAAATTGATTATTAAAATTTAAGAAAATTTGGAAAATTATCATTTTATCTATTTGATTGCAAAATAGAAATTTGAAATTCTATATTATGAATGTTGCATTGAAGATTCTGAAAGTATCGCATCGTTGAGTATTTGAGGAAAAAGAAAATCGGGAAATAAAATCGTTAATGGGATAGTGTCGAATTTAATTCTCGGGAGGAGGATTTAGATTTGAATAAGCATCGATTGGATTTGAGTTAGAGGAGTAAGATGATTGATGGATTAGTGCTTAAAATTTAAATTTTTGGGGATACAGATTTTTTAAATGTTATAAATATACATTGATTGGAATTCAATTGGAGGATTGGATATTAAAATCCTTGAGCATTTAGATACTAACTTAAAATTTTGGAGGAGATTATGATAAAAAAAAAAATTTTGAAATTGATTTTAAACTTGAAGATTTTCAGGAATATGATGTTATAAATTTTGAAGGGTTGTGAAATAGCAATATGGAATTACTTCATGATTATTTGGTTGAAATTTAAATTTTGATAGAAATAATGTGATGAGTAAAGGCAATTATTGAGAATCTTAAATTTCGAGGACGAAATTCTTTTAAGGAGGGTAGACTTGTCACTACCACGTTCCGAAAACAGGGGTATTTTCGACTTTTAGCAATATTTAATATTATGGTAGTTACAATTAAATAATTTGCATGATAATATATTTAGTTTAAATAATTATGTGAGATGTGTAATTAAATATAATTATGTACGGTGTTCATTTGTTTTGAGCTAGCAGACTTGACCTAGAAGCCACTAGTCGAACACCTGTCCGAATTAGGGGATTTTGTATTTAATTATTTTATCTAGAATTTATTTCTTGGAGATTATAATTAATTACCGTATTTTATTTGATTATTGCGCCTTGCCTTTGCTTCGATATTTGGAGCGCTACCTTGACTTTTGTCTTCCAATAATTTTACAATCTTGCCCTAGACATGCCCGCCTTCCATTCTGCTATTTTTGCAACTCATAATTATGCTCTCTGTACCTTGTTTCTAGCCGCACAAAAATCGTCGCGGACGTTATTTAATAAATCCCTATTTTGTATCATTGTGCGTTCCAATCGAAAATTTGAGGCAATCTTGACCTATTTTTCGTGCGGCCCAAATTATGGTAATATTCTGTTCTGAGTCTTCTTCATTATTAGTATTGATGACCTGACCTGATTTTGGCCCCATGTACTCCTAATTAATTTTTGAAAACAACTTGCTTTTATTTCTAATTAAATTGAGGATACTATTTTAACCGATTCTGAAATCTCAATTTAATTCCAGTGCCCTGCCAATTGAGCCCATACTGATCTTACAACGCCCCTGACCCTACAAAACACCGGACACCGAATCGCCCGCCAAATTTTTGTTATTTCATGTGTCTGTGCAAATACCCAAATTTAAGGGGGCTAAATTACAAATTTGCATTTTTGGTGTAAACACCCATTTGTTTAAACCAATGAGGGAGCCCTAATAATTTTTAATTAAACCTCACCCTCATTCCTCCATGAATTAAAATTTTTCCCATGTCAATTCTGGACCACTCATTTAATGGGCCAATCCCCACCTTTCATTTGCACACCCTCTCTCCCTATATAATATTTTGTCACATCATAAGCCCTAATCCCTAGAAAACCTAGGTTTCTCCACCTCCTCACAAGCCCCCACTTTCCCTCTCTCCTACGTATGTAAATTCTTCTTCTCCTTCTTCCTTTCTTCTTCTCTTTCCTTCTTCTTCTTCTTCTTCTTCTTTATTTAATTTTTTTGAATTCAAAGAAAAGAGAAGGAAGGGGGGAACACTGTTCACCCCCCACATACTGTTCACCGGCCTAGCTCCCGAGCCTGTGCAACCCGGCCGAACCCATCCTCCGGCGGCCTCTTCTCAGCCGACCGCTGCATCCCCGATCCGGCGGCCAACCCGCTGGCTGCTCCCCGACCTTCCCTCCTCTTCCGGCGGCCCTCACGAACTCCTTCCCGAGCCCGAGTTCCTCTCCTCTCAACTCCCCTCCCCTGCTGTGTACTCCAGGCCGACCCCTCCGGCAGCCACCATCACTTGTCACCACCACCACCTCCGGCTACATTCATGACCACCTCCATCATCCAAACACCACCACCACCATCAACTTCATTCATTCATCCATCCATCCATCCATCTCATCTCCGACCCGAGCATCCGGCCACCCTTCCCTCGGCACTCTGGCCAACCTCGGCTGCTCCTTCCCTGCTGTTCAACTCCGGCGGCCCCCCGGCCATCTTCTGGCCAACCCCCACAGTAAGTTTCCTTCTTCCCCTCTTTCCTTCTTCACATATATATATACATATATATATGTAGCTAATGTAATGTATATGTATTTGTAGTTATTTAATTAATGTGAATATAATTGTATATAGTTAATCAATGTGTAGATTTATATACATATATGTATATAAATACGTATATTGGTGTGTATTAGAATAATACTTAGTGTATATGTATTCATATACATACATGTATTATTTTGGTATATTTCATATAGAATACATGTAATAAAATACGTATTTTTGGTATAAATGTATAACTAGGTAATTACGTATTTTGGTAATTGGTATATGTATATGTGTACATATATATATCTATAAAAATATAGTGTAATTTCTCTAATTGTATATAGTATACGTACTATTTTGGTATATGTACAAACATATATATGTATGTATTTTGGTATAATAATATATTGGTAAAGTATATATTAAATTAATATTTGGTATAAATATGTGTACATATATATATATATACATGTATAAACATATTTTTGGTATGTAAAAATATATAGTATATATATAACACTGTATTGATATATATATGTACTTGTAAAACATATTTTGGTATAATTACCTGTATATAGTATTGTATTATTTTGGTATGTATGCATATATATATATATAATATAAGTTAATATGTATTTTGGTACATATATATTAGTTTATATATATGAGTGATGTATATTTTTCACATAAATAAAATATATTTTCACTTATGTACATACAAGTTATACCTATTTTGTATAATTTGGAATAACCATATATATATGTATTAATTTATTTATTGATAATATGGTTAATTGGTGAATCTACTAGGTGATCCTAGGTGACCAGTATCATACCTAGAGAAGTCCGGAACTCAGTATTTTTAAACTGTGTTAGTGTAGCATCTGATGCAAATGTGGTTTTGATTATGATATGTTTATAGGACTGTTGGATCCTCCAGACGATACTCTGGAACAGGACCTCGGTATTCACCAGCTAAGGACCCAAGGCGAGTACATTCTCTGATTAGTTTCTAATTTATGATATCTCCTATGTTCCCTGTATCTAGTGTAAATATCCATGTTCTTGACACGTTGGTTACACGGATTGGTATACACAGATCTCGTCATGAGATGTTATTCCTTATTCATGGTGTTGCTTGTACAAGACTTGTTTTCTTGATATCTTGTGCATGTACAGACACTGAGACCCGGGGAGATTTGCTATCTCCCTAGGGAATCCCGTGCCATAGCGTACCATGATTTGATCTACTATACCAGTCGGGGGTTTGGGGAGTATTTTAGTGTAGATATGTGATCATACCCAACTTTCCATGCATCATAGCTCACCCCACATCTCACGTCGGGTGCGGCCTGACCATCTCCATGCTTCATAGCTGTTACGTGTGATTAGCCTGACCATCTCCATGCATCATAGCTAACCAACGGTTAGCCTGACCTTCCATGAATCATAGCTAATCACCTGTAACCAGCCTGATCAAGTTCCCAAGCCGATCACATGTTAAAGCTAGTACTCACACACTTAGTCATAGGTTTCTTGCTCATTGACATATTGTTTCTTTTCCTGTATTTACTTCCAGTATTTCCTTCATTGTACATTTCTCGTACCTATACACGCATCTGGTATATTTTCTATCTAGAACTGCTACATAGTTTATGTTATTTATATAGAACTGCTATTTAGAGATGTACTTTGCTCCTTCCTGACTGGAAAATATTTTTCCAGACTGTGACCTTAGTAGACTGGTTTCCGACACACTTGGGGATTGGTTGTTACTGTTTGCAGGTATGATTATTTTGTCATTAGACTTGTGTCGTATTCTATTATTTCTTCAAATTCTTATCGTGCTGTAGTGGTGATTGAGTATGTTGTTCATTTTTATAGTGTTATCCGTGTCTCCTTATGGAGTTGGATACTAGTGTGAGATTGTTTAGATAGTACTTGACCTAGACAGCGTTCTACCGCCGATGCTGCGGCGTAGGCTGGACGTACCCACGCTCTCGTGCCCCTATACCGGGTGCGGGTCATGATAGTACAGATCTCGAAGCACGTCTCTGCAGTTAATGCACGTGATGGGGGCAGATCTCTGCATTTAATGCAAGGAATTTGGTTCTATTTTCAAAGACTGGAGGAGCCATAATTATGGCTAATACGTCCACATCAACACTTTGCACATTACGCCATCAGGCTATTTTCAGCTATAAGGAGCACGCTGTATGCTATCTCCTCGGAATACGCCAACTGGGCTATTTTCAGCTATAAGGAGTACGCCGTATGCTATCTCCTCGGAATACGCCAACTCAGGCTATATTTGCATTTGTGCGTGATAAGGCTATTTGCTCCAGAACACGCTCAAGACCTCAGTCAAGGAAGGATGATCAGCTATCCTGCATGCTAGCCACCTATCCATGCAGAACCAGGCTTCTATGCCTATTTGTCTTCTATGCCAACCTACTCGGCTTCTACGCAAAACTTGACAACTATTTGGCTTCTACGCCATGGTGACAGTTATTGGCTTCTACGCCAACCTTTTCTATGCGAGGGGCAGTTACCTACGTGGCTTGCATGCCATGATCTTCGTAGTAGTTATACGCATTATCTCTTAATTGGACACACGTCACACGCTCATTCAGAAGATCATTTTTACGTGGGTGGCAGTTATTATAACCGCCCGTAAAAAGTGCCACACTCTCCATTGTCCGGCTTCTATGCTGACTGGATGGTTATTGTCACTAAAACCCTATAAATAGAGGCCTTTGATGACAGAGGTCCAGGGTCGGAAAAAAAAGGTCAAGAAAGGGTCGAAGAGTTGAAGATTAATCCAAGGTCGAAAAGAACAGAGAGAAAAGAGTTCAAATAGAGAGTAGTGATCGACGATTTTGGCATCGAGCATCCACTCCCCTTTGCAATCTTTGAAGCTTCTCCATCTTCTACAACACTTCTTCATCATCGTGTGGTCCAAGGGACAAATTGATCGACCGCAGATCAGACTCCTATAGCAATATTTACCCAGATTAAAAAATTGTACTTGACATCCTCGTATAGGATTAATTGTACTTTTTGTTTGTAAACCAAAGAGAGGGTTTCGTATAAACCTTATTTTATTTCTTTCGTTTATTATCAAACACAAGATGGCGTAAAAGTCTACTTCGCACTTTGCGCGTAAAGTTTAGTCTCCCGTCTGTGACGTAGAGACAAAATTTCTGATAATGCCTGAGCGCCAAATCAGAAATTCCAAACGCGCTCCGCGCGTAAAGATGCATCTGCCCTCCTTGGAAAAGTGGGTGTTCCCTACAATCTACGCAAGGGAAAACAAGTGGCGAAATTCTCTAACTCTCGGCCTTTACGCCAGCAAGAGAAGAATCTGCCCGCTCTCTAGATTACGCGAGAAGCGGATGGCCGATTGAGGACCTCTTCAGTTTTACGCCGAACTGAGCAGAATCCTAGATTACGCCAGGAAAGGCACCTCAGCATAAAGAAGGCTCAATTTGCGGAGAGACACACTCCTCGGGGATTATCTGCTACTCAGATGGCTAACCTGTTGTATACGGGTGGCAGGAGAAAAGTTATTGTTCCCAATATCCACATGCCGACTAATGTGAACAGAAAGAACAAGCCTTCTACTTTTTCTTCTGGTCGTATCCCTGATTTACGTGATTTCTTGATCCAGAAACGCAAAGACAGGGGTCAGAATCAAGATTCAGCGCCCTTAACTTCCAAGCGTGGAGAGATCAGGTGGAAAGATGCGTCAAGATCTAATGTCGTCATGACATATGGGCCACATAAAGAGTCTATCTTTATTTTTCTACCTACTCGCGACGATCAACATCCAATAGTCTTCGGTCGAATGCACAATCAACCGATTGTACAAGAGGATTCTCGCGAGTCAGATGGTGGAAAAATGCAAATCCACAGATATAGCCCACAAGCTTTAAAAATTATACAAAGCATGAGTTATGATTTGAAGTGGAAACAGGGCCTCAACTATGGAAAAGGCAGACGAACACCGTTGCATGGTGATCCCTACTGTCAACGAACTCATTTTGGGTTAGGGTATACTACATCTCTTGCAAACTCTAAACCTCCAGAGTCTGGTCCTGTAATACCAGAGACAGGCCCTTCTAAATCAACTTCTGTGGACAAACGCTGCGACATGTCTGGGGGTAGTTTACCTAGATAAAATAGAGCAGCATCCAAAGCTGGGGGTAGAATTCTTTCTGAGTCTGATGATGATGTAACAATGACCATCTTCCTGGAAGACCGCAAAACTCAGGCATCAGAAGCCCGAAGGCCAAAGGAGACTTTCTCCTTCAATGAAGATGACATTATTGAAATCTTCAATATGTTGATGAAGGAAAACAAACTTCGGCTACCAACATCAGACACCCTGAAAGGGCTGGTAAAGTCGATGACCCATAATATTGTCTCTTTCATCGGTACGTTCATCACCCCATAAAAGCGTGCTATGTACTGAAAAAGAGAATCCAGGAGTTGATCGACGCCAAAGTCATCACTTTGCATCTATAAACGAGGGGTTGATTTTACTTTAAGGTAACAAAGTGTTCCCTCAAAGAAATACCGATCCCTAAAGTTTCCCCAGCGGATTCTTTAGGTAAAATCACTCTACAATGAGTTTTCCAGATACTAGTTCATATCCATATTTATCTCTGAACTACTGTTATAAATAAGTCCACAAAAGTTTGTCATGTTCATATTACCTCTGAACAAACTTTTCGAGTTTTTGCTATCGATTATCACGTCCATATTACCTCTGATATCGTTTGTCATCTCAACTTAACATCCGTACTTAACTCTAAGTACGCCAGTGGTGTTAAGTCCACAAAAAACCGCCATGTCCATATTACCTCTGAGCAGATATATATCTCCACCCCCAGTGGAGTCACAACTCAAAAGTTTGTCATGTTCATATTACCTCTGAACAAACTTTCCGAGTTTTTGCTATCGATTATCACGTCCATATTACCTCTGATATCGGTTGTGATCTCAACTTAACATCCGTACTTAACTCTAAGTACGCCAGTGGTGTTAAGTCCATAAAAAACTGCCATGTCCATATTACCTCTGAGCAGATATATATCTCCACCCCCAGTGGAGTCACAACTCAAAAGTTTGTCATGTTCATATTACCTTTGAACAAACTTTCCGAGTTTTTGCTATCGATTATCACGTCCATATTATCTCTGATATCGGTTGTTATCTCAACTTAACATCCGTACTTAACTCTAAGTACGCCAGTGGTGTTAAGTCCACAAAAAACTGCCATGTCCATATTACCTCTGAGCAGATATATATCTCCACCCCCAGTGGAGTCACAACTCAAAAGTTTATCATGTCCATATTACCTCTGAACAAACTTTCTGAGTTTTTGCTATCGATTATCACGTCCATATTACCTCTGATATCGGTTATCATCTCAACTTAACATCCGTACTTAACTCTAAGTACGCCAGTGGTGTTAAGTCCACAAAAAACTGCCATATCCATATTACCTCTGAGCAGATATATATCTCCACCCCCAGTGGAGTCACAACTCAAAAGTTTATCATGTTCATATTACCTCTGAACAAACTTTTCGAGTTTTTGCTATCGATTATCACGTCCATATTACCTCTGATATCGGTTGTCATCTCAACTTAACATCCGTACTTAACTCTAAGTACGCCAGTGGTGTTAAGTCTACAAAAAACTGCCATGTCCATATTACCTCTGAGCAGATATATATCTCCACCCCCAGTGGAGTCACAACTCAAAAGTTTGTCATGTTCATATTACCTCTGAACAAACTTTTCGAGTTTTTGCTATCAATTATCACGTCCATATTACCTCTGATATATCGGTTATCATCTCAACTTAACATCCGTACTTAACTCTAAGTACGACAGTGGTGTTAAGTCCATAAAAAGCCAGTCCATGTTCATAATACCTCTGGACTACGTATTTCTACTATTCCCCACAGAGTCATATTTTTACAAGCAACCGTCGGGACTTGTCTCAAATATATTACTTCCACGCTCGTGTACAAAAAGTAATGGGTCCACAAAAAATTCTTCAGCAGGATGCCTTTACTAGCCAGGGGCTTATTTTGAACTTATTATTTACACTCAACGTGCGCAACAAATAATAAGTCCACCAAAGATCCCTCAGTGGGATGTCCTCATATATTTTCTTGGCAATGGCTCCTATCAACGGCAAATGCCTGAAGAAGTACTATCCTTATTCTCCCTTGTTTAAACGGAGTATGGTGAAGATCTTATTCTGATAATACCATATACTAAGGTTAGATGGATCATATTCTATCAGGTTCATGTGACCTACGAATAGATATCCTTAACTGATTTGTAAGCCTATCATGTTCATATTACCTCTGATAGTGTTTAGTACATAAATTTAGTTGGATTATATTCTTTCAGGTTCATGTGAACTCTGAATAGATTTATATTCAGCAAAACCTTAACAAAAGAATGTCATATTAATGATACATATGATATCACTTTCGTTCTACCCCTATCGTTTATATTCCAAAATGATAGGTCCACCAAAGTCAGATAAAGCCTCTTTATTTATCCCCAAAAAGAGCAAAAATTATATAGATAAGCAAAAGGTACATCATTTGGGAGGAGTAGTTAAGTCGCGAATCTGTTGCGCCAGAGAGGTCATTCTCTCATCCCTGGAATTCAAGACGTCGGCGCGAGCCCGCTCCAATCTTGCCGTCTCATTGTTCAAAGCAGATAGCTCAGACCGAGCATGTACAAAACCTGCGTGGATGACACCCACATGTGTCGGGTTCTGCTGAGCAGTCTCTATTTGATTCTTCAGCACATCTCGGGAGGCTGACAAAGAGATAGCCTTCTCCTCTATCTGAGCGAGTTCATTTTTCAATCTGCGTACCCTCGCTGTCTCTTCCTCATAATCGGCTTCACACTGAGTCAGCTGGGGAATGACATACTCCAATTCGGCACACTCTCGATCCATCTCCAGCTGCTATTCCTGGACGAATTTGTTCATAGATTCTATTTGCCCAGCAAGTTCTGCAGTTAAGGAGTCATACCTTGCTTGAACGAGACCGTCAATGCTGCCTCGAGATAGCTGCAAATAATCGTTAATGGGTTGTTCTAAACCATTAACTATCTCCTCCAGTGTGTCCGGTCTCCCAGCGTCGTTGAAGTCTCTGATCGGCGCTATCGCAAACTGAGAAGACCTCCTCAGAGCCTCGAAGCCTAGATTTTTCTCCAGCACCATTGATATCAGCATCTTCAAAGTGCTGTAGAAAATACTAGTATACTGCTTAATCAGCATGGCGAGATCTGAATGGACGCTGGGAGTGGCCGCAATATCGGCGAATCTCCTTCCAAGAATGACTGCAGACGACGTTGCCACAGTCGTCGCGTCAACAGATGGTGCAACAAAAGAAGATGCGCCAACAATGGACGAAGTAACCTGCGTACTCAAAGGAGGCATAGTCGTAACGACATGCTCATCCTCCTCTCGAGATAGTGGAGCTGCATCAGGTGAGCCAGCACCCGAAAATGTTTCCTCTGCAAAGCTGGGCACCTCCATATCATCAGTAGGAGCTGAAATGAAGCCAAAGGTGGCGTCGACGCTGCTCTTCCCGTAGATGCCCTCTCCTGAAAAGAAGACAAGAGAAAGTTAATATCAACATGATATTAATTTTTCTAAAAAGAGGCGTAAAGACGATATTTACCCATGGCCGATGGTATATATGTCGCGTCCGCAGCCAGTACAGCTAAATCATTTCTTAATGATGTTAAGCGAGCTGTCATACCTGGAGAAGCGGGTGTGTCAACCGACACTGGCAGATATTCTTCCAGGTCTTCATTAAGATACAACCGAGGCTCATCGGCTAGAATCTCACTGGGTATACCTACAGACGCGATAGGGGTTTCTCCCGTTGTTGATCTAGATAAAGGTATATGCAACCCTGTTTGGCTTGACCCTGAAGGCAATTTCATACCACTACCTGAAGCGGTAGCAGCGACAGCAGCCTCAAGCAAAGAATCTCCGGCACTGCCAGCCGGAACTGTGGAGGTTCCCTCTCTAATAGTCGAAGGACCTTCGATCAAAGAATCGTCCCCGACCGGGGAAATAATAGGCTCACTCCTAGGAGCCTCATGGCTGGAAATCCTGAGAGGACCACCAGTAATCTTCTTCTTCTTGCGAGGGGAAGTTTCCTTCAGAACAAGAGCCCTTCGCTTACCAGAGATAACCAGAGGCTCTGCAGGCGGAGGTATTTTACCCCTCGGTACCGTCAGCAAAAGCTCATCTGGATTGACAGAGTCTTCACCCTCGTCAGAGGAAACGGATGGGATTTCCTTTCTTCTCGCGAACTTCGAAGAGGGCATCCTAAAACTTTCACGTATATCAAAATCGCGATGGAAGGTATTGACGGCCACATAAAACTGGGCGTACGAATGGAGGATGCACAACTCCATGGAGAGAGAAGTTGTAGGCACTGTAAAGGCCGCTTCAGTACAGCCCATTATGAAGTATCGCTATCCTCTTGCCCCATCAATCAGTCCACCTCTGGACTTGAAGTTGGTGATGGCATTGCCCACGTGCAACTGGTCATACCCAAACTGCCTGGCGAACCGACTAGGCAGATAGGGCTCCAAAAAGCAATGGTCTTCGCTTCTGTACAATAAATAGGAAGGTCTAATACAGACCAACCAATAAAAAGCTTCAGGAGAAAGAACGGTCTTCTCTTCGCCTGAGTCCTGAAGCTTGCTCCCCTGTTGATTAAGATGTACAGAGGGGACGGTGCAGAAGAGCTTCCAGCTGTGAGCAAAGTTTAGTACCCGCCGACAATCTAGGACGGTGGTCACGTTCCAGGTAGAATTCTTGTAATTCAACAAGAAAGTATTCCCCGAACTGCTGCCAGAGCCGGGAGACATCACTCTGGGGATATGAAGAATTAACCATCCCATCAGATATAGGTATGGTAATTCTACCCTAGGAAAGCTATCACGCCGCATTTCATCGGCAAGCAGCCCATCAGTCATGGCCCTCAGGCCAGCTTGAATCCGGCATACCATGGCGGAAAGCAAGCCCAGCCTTGCCCCAAACACCAAATATACTGCAGGCCATAAGGTATTTCGATGAATGCGATCTGCAGATGCAATGCCAGGTACTACCACTCGGCATAGCCAGAGGGAGAGGAAGCCGGCCAATTGAGCTTCCTTAGACAGAGGCCTGTGGCAATGCCTCAAATAACTGTAGGCTTTAGTGCCTGTAGGATAAATCCCTATCCCTTCTTCGAGAATTTGATCAGAAGCCCCAGCGTCTTCAATAAGGTCGTCAACTACTTGAGCATTAAGTACGCTCAGAAGGCTCAAATCCCTATCCTTGCTATCCACAACTTTGTCTGGCCTAGCATCTCGGGCATGATGGAAGAAGAGGTAGGACGCCCATTTGTTGGTATGAGCCAAATCAAAAGGCTTATTATAGAAGGCGGTGCACGCTAAATAGTGGTACATCAGCTCCTGATACACCGCCACCACTTGAGGGTTTGTATCACCCAGCTCCCGGTTTGTGGGAACATACTCTTCATAAGGAGTATTCCCCATTGGCAGTCCTAAAATCTCTGCCATTTCGTGGAGGGCCAATCCAACTCCCCCAGTGGAGTGGCGAAAGTCCCAGTGAGCGAGATATATCGTTCCATCAAGGCCAAAAACAGGTTAGGGTTGAGAGGTAACCCAACACTGGTGGCACTGACAGCCGCATACAGACCTATGCGCTCCAACTCCGTTTGAAAGTTCTTCAAGGCCCAGGCAGTTAAACGAGCCCATCGAAGATTGGTAGGGGTAAGCCACCCATTGGTCCGAGGATTAACCTTGGGGTAGACCCCTCCATGCCCCATGAAGTCATTACAGAATGTCGGTAATTGGACTGGCTGGAATGGTGCAGTGTCTTCACTCGGGACAATACCCGGAAACAATCCCCTGAAGGGCATAACGGGACCAGAAGGGCGGCTTACAAATAACCCTTGGTTGGATCCTTGCTGGTAAAATATCTTCCCCGGCCGGCCGTGAAGATTGTGAGTCAGGGTCCACGACATCTTCCTTGGATGCGTGGCATGGAAGAATGCCGAGATAGGGTAATCCCTCAGCATCTTGGGCAGATACATGACTAGTCCTCCAGCAGGAAAAACCCAGTTTTCTTTCTTGGGCTTCGTTTGGGATTGCTTATCAATCATATCCCCGAAGAGGAAAGCCGATTTTATATAATTGGCACCATCTATATACGTCAGGGGCTCTCCGTTGATCATGCTCAACAGTATTCGCTCTCCTTGAGACGATATCAGGATTCCCCTTCCTTCAGGATATTGGGGTCCGGAAATAGGAAATGTCACGTGCGACAAATCCTCCAGGTAATTTGAGTTCAGCATCCCAGCAGCAGAACCCATCACATCAGCCAACGGAGATATCTTCAAGTCAACTACAAAGTGCAAAGAAGACAAGTCAGTTTCTATACTAAACGTTACATCTTGCAGCCTATGCCAAAGATTAACAGTCTGTGCTTTTATGCCAAGACTGTGAAAACTTGAATTTGTATGCTGGATTCTCATTCCCAGGCGTAAAATTCAAGAATGGCAGTATACACAAAAATTTGACAGTCCGTGTTTTACGCCAGACTGTCAGAATTTGATAAATTACGTCAGAATTTTTATCCAGAGCGTAACACTCAAAGTTTTGTAATATACGCCAAATTTTGACAGTCAAAACTTTTATGCCAGACTGCGAAAATATGGAGTTTTTATACTGACACATTAGGAATGTGGGCGTAAAAGATAAAATATCTCTGTGCATCATCTTCCTCGAAGAGGCTATCAGCACAGAAGATGACCTAGTGCGTTCACGTACAACATGTGTGAAGGGTTTCTTTGTTTTTGTCTTTGTTCCAAAAGCTTTACCTATAACGCCAGGAGCACAGCTCGTCAGTGGGATGTTTCGTGCAGAGCGAGGTTCGCTCTGCCCGATAGAAGTCGCTCATGCTTGGGCAGAGGAGCAAGAAGAGGATGCAGCTTTTTTTCCCTTAACAGTCGAAGATTGTTTCGGCGCCATTGCTAATAAAACTCAAAGTGCTCAGAGTTACAAACAAGGGAGAGTACTCGAAGAAACGAAGATGTTTTCTCTTGCAAAAGACAGGTGAAGAGTTTGCTCTTTGAAAGCCTTGGGATATATATAGAGTTCAGATGGACTCCTCGAATCCCTAACCAAATCCGATATTTAATATTCGGTTATGATTGGGAACTACGTCAGCCTATTACTCAGGGAAGGCGGACAGGCAGCGAATTCAAAAAGTTCTTCGTGCAGAACAAATTCGTGACTTTACGCTAAGGAGCTTTTTAAGCTTGAGAAGCTACAAATCTACGATTTTACGCTCAGACGCTATATGTCTATGATTTTATGCCCAGATGCTTTTATGCTCGGTAGCTTTTACGCTCGAGAGGCTACAAACGTACGACTTCACGCTCAGAGGCCACAAATCTATGATTTTACGCTCAGAAGCTTTTGATGCTCAGAGGCGGCAAATCTACGACTTCACGCTCGGAAGTCTTCTTTACAGAGGCTATAAATCTACAGTTTTACGCTCGGATGCTCTTACGCTCAGCAGCTTTTATGCTCGAGAGGCTACAAACTTATGATTTTATGCTCGTCTATATTTCGGGTCCATGACTTTCCGCATACCTGAAAATACGCAAGCCAGAATATGCGTACATCTGAACCATTCTCAAGATGGCCAGTTACAAGTGTCGCGCAGAAGATGCTCCTTCCTGGTCTCAAAGATATCCTAAGTACCCAAAGCATACAGAGTTCAGCATTGAAAATGACTCTTCTTCTTGGGTTTATTGGAAGTTTATCCAAAATCCAGTCTGAATATGTCTGCTACAGTTTAAGATGGCGACTTAGTTTCGACAGTCATTTCTCGTCCTGTTTCAAGGGATTTTTGGGAAATCATTCTTGAAGATGATTGTCTGAACAAAAAAATTTCTTCTTATCAGAGAAGTGACAGTTCAGAATTCTACGCAGTTCCTCGTTCAAAACAGCAGAATAGTTCGAATATTCGACTTAAATGTTAAGCGGTCTTCTACTCATCCTCAGTTATGCGTAAATGACGGGACGAGACCAGATGCTCTTTTTATCAGAGTCAGCGTAAAGCTATTTAGACGTGTCAAAACTATACATATTCAGACTTTATCACAGCAAAATATGGCAAATCATTGGATACGCGAAAGAAGACAACTTTATTACATCATGATTACATATGAGGGAAATCCCGTCTACAAAGGGTTTCTCATTTTCATTTAAGATCACACCAAGAGTCTTTTCTAACAGGTTCTCGTATTAGTGGAGATCTTCTTCGGTCTTCTTTAGCAGTTAGTCGGTTTTTGCGACCGATTAACAAGAAAATGATTAATGGCGGGAGGATACAAAATTGGGCATGTATCAATTTTGCGGGCCCATCCTCCATAAGCCATGACAGATTGAGTTGAGGTTTTACACCCAACTCAATACTGGAAGACAGGACTAGTTTGTTTACCCTCGTCCACGAACGACAGGAGAAAATACAGCTTGCAAGCTGTGTGGCCAAATGAGACCCTTCCTCTCTCCTGGACGCATCGCCATACGAAAATACTGATTATCCCGAGCAAAGGAAGCTATGATATCCTTCTATGATCCATCGTTGCAGATGACATTTGCTCGAAGATGCTTTCTTTTTTAGCTCCTTACATGCTGGAAGAACATGATCTTCTTCTTTCTCAATTCAGCAAGACAAATCTCGGCAACCATCTCTGAGTGGTGAAGGAAATATGGGAAGAACAGGTTAACTCATCAGCCTTTATATAGGCAAAGGAGAACACACCGAATCCCAACAAGATCCCAAAAATCCGTCGAGAAATCAGCCTCGAAGAACGAGTCAGACTTGATTGTTTCATGCTTCATTCAAAGTGTTTCAAATTACGAGGAATTTGAAAACTTTGAAGGGGGTCTTGTAGAACCATAAAAAAATGCTACAGAGTTATACGCAGTATTTTAATGCTGTGTGGCATAAGACGTAAGTTCAGAGCCGTCGGCGTACAAACAGAGCTTTACCGCTAGTACAGCGTATAACACAGCTCCAAGACAACCCGCGTAATGCAGTATGTTCAAACTGCTTCAGCGTAAAAAGGTTATCATATCGCCTTTATGGCGTAAAACCCATCCGCTTTTAATGCAGCAGAAAACTGTACGAGGAATGCCTCGTATTTCTCGAATGAACCTGTCAGATCATGCAGTGAACCTGACTCCTAACAACGAGTACAACACGACTATCCAGACGACGGATGTAATAATGGTGAGGCACAGAGACCCAAACCGTCGTTTAGTGACATTTCTTTGGTACAAGTCATTTTTACGCATTCAAGGGAATACGCTGCCTAGTTTTATACACGCAGATGTGAGCTTTTATGCTCAGCAGAAGACAAAATGGACCGCCACGTCAAAAGCTGCTCTTCGTACAGATCTCGAAACACGTCTCTGCAGTTAATGCGCGTGATGGGGGCAGATCTCTGCATTTAATGCAAGAGATTTGGTTCTATTTTCAAAGACTGGGGAGCCATAATTACGGCTAATACGTCCACATTATCACTTTGCACATTACGCCATCAGGCTATTTTCAGCTATAAGGAGCACGCTGTACGCTATCTCCTTGGAATACGCCAACTGGCCTATTTTCAGCTATAAGGAGTATGCCGTATGCTATCTCCTCGGAATACGCCAACTCAGGCTATATTTGCATTTGTGCGTGATAAGGCTATTTACTCCAGAACACGCTCAAGACCTCAGTCAAGGAAGGATGATCAGCTATCCTGTACGCTAGCCACCTATCCATGCAGAACCAGACTTTTACGCCTATTTGGCTTCTATGCCAATCAGATGGCTTCTACGCCAACCTACTCGGCTTCTACGCCAAACTTGACAACCATTTGGCTTCTACGCCATGGTGACAGTTATTGGCTTCTACGCCAACCTTTTCTACGCGAGGGACAGTTACCTACGTGGCCTGCATGCCGTGATCTTCGTAGCAGTTATACGCATTATCTCTTAATGGGACACACGTCACACGCTCATTCAGATGATCATTTATACGTGGGTGGTAGTTATTATAACCGTCGCGTAAAAAGTGCCACACTCTTCATTGTCTGGCTTCTATGCTGACTGGATGGTTATTGTCACTAAAACCCTATAAATAGAGGCCTTTGTTGACAGAGGTCCAGGGTCAGAAAAAAAAGGTCAAGAAAGGGTCGAAGAGTTGAAGATTAATCCATGGTCGAAAAGAACAGAGAGAAAAGAGTTCAAATAGAGAGTAGTGATCGACGATTTTGGCATCGGGCATCCACTCTCCTTTGCAATCTTTGAAGCTTCTCCATCTTCTACAGCACTTCTTCATCATCGTGTGGTCCAAGGGACAAAGTGATCGACCGCAGATCAGACTCCTATAGCAATATTTACCCAGATTAAAAAATTATACTTGACATCCTCGTATAGGATTAATTGTACTTCTTGCTTGTAAACCAAAGAGAGGGTTTCGTATAAACCTTATTTTATTTCTTTCGTTTATTATCAAACAGGGAGTGGCTTATTAGTGGTATCATAGTCTTGCGGACAACTACATTACTTCCTTTGAAGATTTTAAGACTCTGTTCTTTGCACGATTCTATGAAGGAGGGATGGACATGTCTATGTCCTCTCTCATCGAAGTGAAGCAGAAGGAAAAAGAGAACGTTCGCACTTTCATCGAACATTTTCGTCAAGCCACTTTGCAAATGCCTCTCGGAGTTCCAGACTCAGCATTGGTGGACATTTGCAGGAAGAATCTTCTTCCAGTGATCTCGGTGTTCGCAGGACCATATCAGTTCCATGATTGGCCCTCGTTCATCATCTCAGCGATAGCCGCTGAAGACAATAGTAGGAAGGTGCGTGATAATAGAATTATGATATCTACCTCTGATAGAGGCAAGAGATCATCCTCCAACAGCGACCATCCCCGCGGTTCCAAAGGAAAAGAAGCTCTGGCGATCAATACGTCCAGACAAAAGACTGCGGCAACCACACAGACGAAACCTGGGACTTCCAGGCCCATTGAAGTGTACTCTTTTGATGATGATGACATTCCGAGCATATTCGAGTGTCTAGTCAAAAGCGACAAGATTACCCTCCCTGAGGTAAAGCGACCTAATGAAGTCGGCAGTACCAATAACCCCAAGTACTGCATTTTCGATAGGTACATACATCACCCTACCAAGGCATATTATGTACTAAAGAGGAAGATCCAGGAGTTGATCGATGCTAAAGCCATCACTCTGTGCAACAGCGAGAAGATGGTCACAGCCAACATGATCTCTCTTCAATTTGGCAATCTGCCTCCTCAAGAAGTTTCGGATGGTGTTGTACCTATTTCCCGGACAACGATGAACATCGTTAATATCCCTCCAACCAAGTGTCAAAATCATGACCTGGTACCCCTAACTACCCAGCGGGGCAAGATTATGTGGGTTCATCAAGATCTGGTATCAGTCTAAGAAGAACTCGAAGCATAGACCATGTCATATGGTTGCGATTCCTCAACATCAGAAGAAGAGGTATGGAGGAAGTCAGGAAGATGCACCGGCAGACGCTTCAGCTGCCAAGCCTTCAGAATCGGAACCTGTCATACCAGAAATCGGTCCTTCGAGACCAACTTCGGCAGACAAGGGAAAGCAAAAAGAAGTGCGCTTTGACAAACCTTTGAAGAACATTCAAAACAAAGGTTTGGAGAAGCCATATAACTTCGACATCCTGGCCTAGTTGGCTAATACACCAGCCAGATTGTCCATTTTTGAACTACTCAGGCTCTCTAAAGACACTCGTCAAGCCCTGAGTAAAGCACTAATGCAGGCGGATGCATTCTTGACCCAGCTCAAGTCTCCTGATAATGAACCTGTGGCATGTCCTCAATGCCATAGTATGATGGAGGTGGTCCCAAATATCACTTTCATCCAAGATGATATGCTGTTGAAACACAACAAGCATGACAGACCCCTCTATTACACCGGATATGTTGGTTCCATGGACGTCGACCGGATTCACATAGATCCGGGGTCATCGATCAGTATCATTCCTCATAGTCTTCTCAGACCGCTGAGGATTCCTACTAGCGAATTGGCTTACACCACTACTACAATCGTGGGCTTCAACGCCAGGAAAAGTAAGCCGTTGGGGAAGATTTATCTGAGGATCCAGATTGGCGATCTCAGATCAGTAGCTACATCCTATGTTATTGATTCAGAGGTATCCTACAATATTCTGCTGGGCAGACCATGGATCCACAACCACAACATCGTTCCTTCGACTCTACACCAATGCTTTAAATATGTAGATGCCCAAGGAAAGGTACAAACGGAGTTTGCTGACCTTAACCCGTTTAAAGGAGTAGAATTCTACTAATCCGATGCCATATTGTACACTCAAGACTACATGGAGGAGGTGTCAGGCAAGACAGAGGAGGAATCCCACCGGGAGCTAGAAGAACCCTCTGCCAAGCAACCTCTATCAATCAAGGTGAAAGGGCGAACTACTCGTCCGAAAGTCATGGAACCCATGGCCATCCACCTGAACAAAACCAGGTCAAGAAAAGGAGGTGATCCTCTAGTGATTACTTTGAACCAGAAGCCTCCTCCCTTAGTCATCAACCTTCGGCGTAGCAAGCAGTCGGTTGATGTAAATATAACCAGGAACGTGGCTTCTAATGATAATAAAGATCCTCTTTTTCAGTACATTGACGCTCAAATTCCAAATCAGGAATCATATCCCCATAACGATATAGAACCCATAGCACAACAATTCTTGGAAGCTATGGACTCCTATCATCCGTATGTGTAGGAAGTAGCATCACCATTTAATGTCATCACGATATATGGGCCACATGAGGATTCTATCTTTATCATCTCGCCTACTCACAGCGGTCAGCGTTCAATAGTCTTTGGTCGCATGCGCAATGAATCGACTGTACATAAAGATTCTCCTGATGACGATACTGGTAAAATACAGGTTCACAGATACAGCCCGCAAGCTTTAAAGATTATGCAAAGTATGGGTTATGACTTGAAGCTGGAACCAGGCCTCAACTATGGAAAAGGCAGACGAATTCCATTGTACGGCGATCCCTACTGTCAACAAACTTGTTTTGGGTTAGGGTATGCCACCTTCCTTGTAACTTCTGAGTCAAATAAGGATATCTTTTCCTCTTCTCAAGATGGCTCGTCGCCCTCCGGCTCATATGATGCTCTCGAACGAGTATTATATGTAAATACGGTATTGACAGATTCTTTCGAAGCAGACGAACAAGAATCTGAACCGTTTGAGAATGACTCTTGGGCTCAGCAAATGGATACACAGTGGGAACTCAGGTTTGAGCAGAGAGAACCTCCCATCGAAGATAAAGTTATCCAGATTGATGTTGGAGATGAGATTTCACCAAAGCCGATATTTATCAATAACAATCTTTCCGAAGAAGAAAGGAAAAAAATAATCCAGCTGATAAAAGAATATATCGACGTCTTTGCGTTGAACTATGAGGATATGCTAGGTCTTGATCCAAAAGTGGCTACTCATAGGCTCAACATATTGCCTAATTCAAAGCCTGTGAAGCAACATCAACGCCGGTTCCGCCCAGATATGATGGACGCCATTGAAGCTAAAATCAAGAAGTTGATAGCCTGCGACTTCATCCGGGAAGAACAACATCCCGACTGGGTCGCCAATGTTGTCCCAGTCATAAAAAAAAGTGGGAAAGTACGTATTTGCATCGATTACCAAGATCTGAATGCAGCATGCCCCAAGGATGAGTTTCCTCTTCCTATTACAGACGTCATGATCGATAATATGTGCGGTTTTGAACGCATGTCTTTCATGGAGGATTTTTAGGAAATAACCAAATCAAGATGCATCCTTAAGACGAGAAGCATACTGCCTTTCGGACACCATTAGGGGTATATTGCTATACGGTCATGCCCTTCGGACTGAAGAATGCCGGGGCTACATACCAACGAGCTATGAGTAATCTACGAGCATTTACACAAAACAGTGGAATGTTACGTAGATGATATAGCTGTCAAAAGCTGCCTCAAGGATAATCACATCCAAGACTTGAAGACAGTGTTTGAGTTGATGAGCCAACATCAACTCAAAATGAATCCTACAAAGTCCTTTCTTGGTGTATCCAGTGGCAAATTCTAGGGATTTGTCATTACCGCTAAAGGCATTCAAGTGGACCCTGATAAAGTCAAGGCCATCTTAGAAATGCGACCACCCCGCAATCTGAGAGAACTCAGGAGATTTCAAGGTCGTTTGGCTTATATCCGGAGATTCATATCCAACCTCTCGGGGAAATGTCAGCCTTTTTCTCTTCTCATGAAGAAAGGTGTATCCTTCGTATGGGACGAAGCCTGTCAACAAGCGTTTAATGATATCAAACGCTACCTCACTAATCTTCCAGTTCTGGTGCCTCCCGTCATCGGAAGACCATTTTTGCTGTATGTTCGAGCAATAGATCATTCTCTGGGAGCTCTCCTCGCACAGAAGAACGATGAGGGTCATGAACAGGCTATCTACTATTTAAGCAGGATGATGGTCGGAGCTGAACACCGGTACAATCCAGTAGAAAAAGAATGTTTGGCTTTAATGTTCGCCATTCAGAAAATGCGACACTATGTCACAGGCCAGACTATTCACATCATCTCCAGGATCAATCCTCTTCGGGTATTGATGAACAAGCCGAGCATTCTTAATTCCCGACTCGCGACTTGGGTGATGTTATTAACGCCGTATGATATGGTGTATGTCCCTCAGAAGTCCATCGAAGGCCAAACATTGGCTAATTTCCTAGCTGCTCATCCGATTCCGGAAATCTCCAAACTATATGAGGATATTCCCGACGAAGTTGCAGAATGTAATTCCGCAATGAAAGATGATACATGGCAGCTATTCTTCGATGGTGCCTCCAGGACTGGTCCCAGAGGAAATATGGTTTCAGGGGTAGGAATTGTCCTGGTCACTCCTGAGAAACTCGTCACCTATCGAGCATATTCTCTTAGCGAGCCTTGCTCCAATAATGTGGCAGAGTATAACGCTCTACTAATTGGGCTCTAAATCGCTAAAGAATTGGACGTCGAATCTCTGGAAGCTTTCGGTGATTCTCTGCTAATCGTCAATCAAGTTAGAGGAATATATGAAGTCCGTAACCCAGACCTCATCCCTTATTACCAAGCAATGATCGAGATAGCCATGTCTTTCAAAGGGTTCTTCCTAGAGCATGTACCTCGATCCCAGAATCTGGAAGCTGATGCCCTAGCCTATCAACGGCAAATTCCTGAAGAGGTACTATGCTTAAATCTTCTTTGCTCAAAGGAGTATGGTAAAGATCTCATTCTGACAATACTACTTCCAAAGAACTAGTTGAATCATATTCTATCATGTCCATATAACCTCTGAATAGATATATTTAACTAATTTGGAACATCAAAATCTATCACATCCATATTACCTCTGATAGTGTTTTGTGTACAAATTTTAGTTTGATCATATTCTATCATGTCCATATAACCTCTGAATAGATATGTCCAGCTGAAGCTTACCGAAGGAATATCACGTCCATATTACCTTTGATATCACTTTCACTCTACCCCTATCATTTATATTCCAAAATGATGGGTCCACCAAAGTCAGATAAAGTCTCTTTATTATCCCCAGAAAGAGCAAATTACATAGAAAAGCAAAAGGTACATCATTTGGGAGGAGCAGTTAAGTCGCGAATTTGTTGCGCCAGAATATCCATTCTCTCATCCCTGGTGCTCAAGACGTCGGCGCGAGCCCGGTCCAACCTTGTCGCCTCATTGTTCAAAGTAGATAGCTCCGACTGAGCATGTACAAAACCTGCATGGATAACACCCACATGTGTCAGGTTCTGCTGAGCCGTCTCCATTCGATCCTTCAACACATCGCGAGCTGTTGACAAAGAGAGAACCTTCTCCTCTGCCTGAGTGAGTTCATCTTTCAATTTGCGGACCCTCGCCGCCTCTTCCTCATATTCGGCCTCGCACTGAGCCAACTGGGGAATGACATACCCCAATATGGCACGCTCTTGATCCATCTCCTGCTGCTGTTCCTGGACGAATTTGTTCAGAGATTCCATTTGCCCAGCAAGCTCTGCAGTTAAGGAGTCATACCTAGCTTGAACGAGACTGTCAATGCTGCCTCGAGATAGCTGCAAATAATCGTTAATGGGTTGTTCCCAACCATTAACTATTTGCTCTAGTGCATCAGCTCTGTCATTATCGTTGAAGTATCTAATCTGCGCTATACTGAAGTTGGAGGACGTTTTCAGAGCCTCAAAACTTAGATTCTTCTCCAGCACCATCGATATCAGCATTTTCAAAGTGGCGTAGAAAATGCTTGAGAACTGCTCAACTAACATGGCGAGATTCGAATGGGTACTGGGAGTGGCTGCAATAATAGAGAATCCCCTTCCAGTAACGACTGCAGAGGGAGTCGTCACAGTCGTCGCTTCAGTAGATGGCGCGACGAAAGTAAAGGCACCAGCAACGGCTGAAGTGGCTGGCATACTCAAAGGAGGTATAGTCGTAATGACATGTTCATCCTCCTCCGGAGATAGTGGGACTGTATCGGGCGAACCGGCACCCGAAAATATTTCCTCTTCAAAGTCGGGCACCTCCGTGTCCTCGGCAGGAGCTGAAACGAAGCCAAAAGTTGCGCCGACACTGCTCTCCCCGTAGATGTCTTCCCCTGAAAAGAAGACAAAAGAATGTTAATATCAACATGATGTTAATTTTTCTAAAAGAGGCGTAAAAGACGACATTTACCCATGGCTGATGGTATATATGTCGCGTCCGCAGCCAGAACAGCTAAATTATTTCTTAATGATGCTAAGCGAGCTGTCATACCTGGAGAAGGGGGGGTGTCAACTGACACTGGTAGACATTCTTCCAGGTCTTCACCCAAATCCTACCGAGGCTCATCGGGTGGAATCTCGCTGGATATACCTAGACACGGCAGGGGTTACTCCCGTTACGGGTTTGGGTAAAGGTATACGCAATCTTATTTTGCTCAACCTCGAAGGCGATCTCGTACCACTACCTGAAGCAGTAGCAGCGACAGCAGCCTCGAGCAAAGATTCTCCGGCACTGCCAGCCAGAACTGTAGAGGGTCCCTCTCTAAAAGTAGAAGGACCTTCGATCAAAGAATCGTCCCCGACCGGGGAAACAGCAGGCTCACTCCTAGGAGCCTCATGACTGGAAATCCTGACAGGACCACCAACAGTCTTCTTCTTCTTGCGAGGGGAAGCCTCCTTCAGAACAGAAGCCCTTCGCTTTCCAGGGATAACCAGAGGCTCTGCAGGCGGAGGTATTGTGCCTCTCGGTACCGTCAACAAAAGCTCATCTTGATCGACAGGGTCTTCACCCTCGTCAGAGGAAACTGATGGGATTTTCTCTCTTCTTGCGGACTTAGAAGAGGGCATCCTAAAACTTTTACGCATATCAAAATCACGATGGAAGGTATTGACGGCCACATAAAACTGGGCGTACGAATGGAGGATGCGCAACTCCATGGAGAGAGAAGTCGCGGGCGTAGTAAAGGCCGCTTCAGTACAACCCATTATAAAGTACTGCCATCCTCTCGCTCCGTCAATAAGTCCACCCCTGGACTTGAAGCAGGTGATGGCATTGCCCACGTGCAATTGGTCATACCCAAACTGCCTGGCGAACCGACTAGGCAGGTAGGGCTCCAAGAAGCAATGGTCTTCACTTCTGTACAATAAATGGGAAGGTCTAATACAGACCAACCAATAAAAAGCTTCAAGAGAAAGAACGGTCTTTCCTTCACCTGAATCCTGAAGTCTCGTCCCCTGTTGATTGATATGTACAGTGGGGACGGTGCAGAAGAGCTTCCAGCTATGAGCAAAATTTAATGCCCGCCAGTCCAGGACGGTGGTCACGTTCCAGGTGGAATTCTTGTAATTCAACAAGAAATTATTCCCCGAACTACTGCCAGAGCTGGGAGACATCACCCTGGGATTAAGAAGAATTTACCATCCCATCAGATAAAGGAACGGTAATTCTACCCTGGGAAATTTTTTATGTCGGGTCTCATCAGCGAGTAGCCCATCGATCATGGCTCTCATGCCAGCTTGAATCCGGCATACCATGGTAGGGAGCAGGCCCAGTCTTGCCCCAAACACCAAACGCACTGCTGGCCATAAAGTGTGTCGATGAATGCGATCCGCAGATGCGATGCCAGGTACTACCAATCGGCGTAGCCAGAGGGAGAGGAAGCCGGCCAGCTGAGCTTTCCTTGACAGAGGCCTGCGGCAATGCCTCATATAACTATAGGCTTTAGTACCTGCAGGATATTTCCCTATCCCTTCGTCGAGAATTTGATCTGAAGCCCCGGCGTCTTCGATAAGATCATCGACTACTTGAGCATTAAGCACACTCAGAAGGCTCAAATCCCTATCCCTGCTATCCACAAACTTTGTCTGGCCTAGCATCTCGGACATGATGGAAGAAGATGTAGGACGCCCATTTGTTGGTATGAGCCAAATCAGAGGGCTCATTATAGAAGGCAGTGCACGCCAAATAGTGGCACATCAGCTCCTGATACACTGCCACTACCCGAGGGTTTGTATCCCCCAGCTCCCGGTTTGTGGGAACATACTCTTCATAAGGAGTATCCCCTATTGGCAGTCTTGAAATCTCTGCCATTTCGTGAAGGGCCAATCCTAACTCCCCCAGTGGAGTGGCGAAAGTCCCAGTGAGCGAGATATATCGCTCCATCAAAGCCAAAAATAGGTTGGGGTTGAGAGGCAACCCAACACTGGTAGCGCTCACAACCGCATACAGACCAATGCTCTCAAGCTCCGTCTGAAAGTTCTTCAGGGCCCAGGCAACTAAACGAGCCCATCGAAGATTTGTAGGGGTAAGCCACCCATTAGTCCAAGGATTAATCTTGGGGTAGACTCCTCCATGCCCCATGAAGTCATTGCAGAATATCGGTAATTAAACTGGCTGGAATGGTGCAGTGTCTTCACTCGGGACAATACCCGGAAATAATCCCCTGAAGGGCATAACGGGACCTGAAGGACGGCTTACAAATAACCCTTGGCCTGATTCCTTCTGATAAAATATTTTCTCCGGTTGGCCGTGAAGATCAGGGGTCAGGGTCCACGACATCTTCCGTGGATGCGTAGCATGGAAGAATGCCAAGATAGGGTAATCTCTCAGCATCTTGGGCAGGTACATTACCAGGCCCCCAGCAGAAAAAACCTAGTTTTCTTTCTTGGGCTTCGTCTGGGATTGTTTTTCAATCATATCCCCAAAGAGGAAAGCTGGTTTTATGTATTGGGCCACGTCTATATACGTCAGGAGATCTCCGTTGATCATGTTCAATAGCATTCGCTCCCCTTGAGACGAGATCAGGATTCCCCTTCCTTCAGGATATTGGGGTCCAGAAATAGGAAATGTCACATGCGACAAATCCTCCAGGTAATTTGAGTTCAGCATCCCAGCAGCAGAACCCATCACCTCAGCCAATGGAGACATCTACAAGTCCACTACAAAATGTAAGAAGGACAAGTCAGTTTCTATACTAGACATTACAGTCTTGCAGCGTACGCCAAAAATTAACAGTCTGTGCTTTACGCCAAGACTGTGAAAACTTGAACTTTTTACGCTGGAACCTATTTCCTAAGCGTAAAATTCAAGAATGGCAGTATACACAAAAATTTGACAGTCCGTGTTTTACGCCAGACTGCCAGAATTTGATGAATTATGCCAGAATTTTCATCCAGGGCGTAACACTCAAAGTTTTGTAATATACGCCAAATTTCGACAGTCAAAGCTTTTACGCCAGAGTGCGAAAATATAGAGTTTTTATGCTGACACATTAGGAATGTGGGCGTAAATGATAAAACATCTCTGTGCATCATCTTTCTCAGAGAGGCTCTCAGCACAGAAGATGACCTAGCACGTTCACGTACAACGTGTGCGAAGGGTTTTCTTTATTTTTTGTCATCTCAAAAGCTTTACCTATAACACCAGGTGCACAGCTTGACAGTGGGACACTTCTTTCGGAGCGAGGTTCGTTCAACCCAATGGGAGTCGCTCGTGCTTGAGCAGAGGAGCGAGAAGAGGAAGCAGCTTTCTTCCCCTTAACAGTCGAAGATTGTTTCGGTGCCATTACTAAAAACTCAGAGTGCTCGAGGAAGAAACGAAGGAAAGTGCTCAAAGAGATGAAGATTTTTTTTTACAAAAGACAGGTGAAGAGTTTCTTCTCTGAAGGCCTTGGGATATTTATAGAGTTCAGATAAACTCTTCGAATCCCTAACCAAATCCGATATTTAATATCCGGTTATGATTGGGGACCACGTCAGCCTATTATTAAGGGAAGACGGACAGCAAGCGGATTCAAAATTCTCGAGAAGCCACAAATCTATGATTTTACGGTAAGGAATTTTCTACGCTCAAAAGGCTACAAATCTACGATTTTATGCCCAGATGCTTTTATGCTCACGAGCTTTTACGCTTAAGAGGCTACAAACCTACGATTTTACGCTTGAGAGGCTACAAATCTATAGTTTTACGCTCAGAGGCTATAAGTCTACGGTTTTACGCCCGCATGCTTTTACGCTCGGTAGCTTTTATGCTCGAGAGGCTAAAAACCTACGACTTCACGCTCAGAAGCTACAAATCTATGATTTTACGCTCAACAGCTTTTACGCTCAGAGGCTACAAATCTACGACTTCATGCTCGGAAGTTTTTTTTTCAGAGGCTATAAATCTACAGTTCTATGCCCGGATGCTCTTATGCTCAGCAGCTTTTATGCTCGAGAGGCTACAAACTTATGATTTTACACTCTTCCACACTACGGATCTAATGACTTTTCGCATATCGTAAAATATGCAGGCCAAAGTATGCATATATCTGAACAATTCTTAAGACGGCCAAATACAAGGGTTTATGCAGAAGATGCTCCTTCATGGCCATAAAATATTCCAAGTACAGAGTTCAACGTTAAAAATGATACTTCTTCTTGGGTCAGCTGGAAGCTCATCCAAAATCCAGTCTGAATATTTTCTCTACAGTTCAAGTATGGTCAGCTTTTAACAGCCATTTCTCGTCCTACTTCAAGGAATTTTTTTTCGGGAAATCATTCTTGAAGATGATAGTCTGAACAAAAATTCTTCTTATAAGAGAAGTGACAGTTCATAATTCTACGCAATTCCTCGTTCAAAACAACATAACAGTTCAGATATTCGACTTAAATGCTAAGCAACTCTCTACACGTCTTCAGTTACGCGTAAAAGATGGGACGAGACCAGATACTTTTTTTATCAGAGTCAGTATAAAGTTATTCAGACGTGTCGAAGCTACACATATTTAGACTTCATCACAGCAAAAAATATGGCAAATCATCAGATGCGTAAAAGAAGACAACTTTATTAATCATGATTACATATGAGGGAAATCCAGTCTACAAAGGGTTTTTTTCATCTTCATGATTACATATGAGGGAAATCCCGTCTACAAAGGATTTCTTATCTTCATTTAAAAGATTACGCCAAGAGTCTGTTCTGACAGGTTCTCGTATTGGTGGAGATCTTTGTTGTCTTCTACAACAGTTAATCGGCTTCCGCGGCCGATTAACAAGAAAATGATTAATGGCGGGAGGATACACAACTGGGCTTGTGTAAAGAGCCCATCCTCCATACGCCATGACAGATTGAGTTGAGGTTTTAGACCCAACTCAATACTGGAAGATATGGCTAGTTTGTCTGCCCTCGTCCACGAACAACGGAAGAAAATACAGCTTACAAGCTGTGTGGTCGAATGTGACCCTTCCTCTCTCCTGGACGCATCGCCATATGAAATTGTTGATTATCCCGAGCAAAGGAAGCTATGATATCCTTCCATGATCCATCGTTGCAGATGACATTTGCTCAAAGATGTCTCCTTTTTGGCTCCTTACATGCTGGAAGAATATGATCTTCTTCTTCCTCAAGTCAGCAAGACGAACCTCGGCAACCATTTCTGTGTGGTGAAGGAAATGTGAGAGAAATAGGTTAACTCATCAGCCTTTATATAGGCAAAGGAGAACACACAGAATCCCAACAAAATCCCTAAAATCTGGCCGAGAAATCAGCCTCAAGGAATGAGTCAGACTTGACCGTTTCATGCTTCATTCAAAGTATTTTAAATTATGAGGAATTTGAAAACTTTGAAGGGGGTCTTGTAGAAGCATAAAAAATATGCTGCAGAGTTATACGCAGTATTTTAGTACTGTGTGGCGTAAGACGTGACTTCAGAGCCATCGGCATACAAACAGAGCTTTATCGCTAGTACAGCGTAAAACATAGCTCCAAAACAACCCGCGTAATACAGTGTGTTCAGACTGCTTCAGCGTAAAAAAGTTGTTATATCGCCATCTTGGCGTAAAATCTAATCGCTTTTAATGCAGTAGGAAGTCGTACGAAGAACTCTTCGTATTCCTCGAATGAACCTGTCAGATCATGTAGTGAACCTGACTCCTGACAACGAGTACAGCACGACTATCCAGACGACGGCTGTAATGATGGTTCGGCACAGGGACCCAGACTGTCGTTTAGTGACATTTCCTTGGTATAAACTACTTTTATGCGTTCAAGGGAATACGCTGCCTAGTTTTATACAGGCAGATGTGAGCTTTTACGCTCAGCAGAAGACAAAACGAACCGCCACGTCAAAAACTACTCTTCGTACAGAGCCCGAGGCACGTCTCTGCAGTTAATGCGCGTGATGGGGCCAGATCTCTGCATTTAATGCATGGGATTTGGTCCTATTTTCAAAGACTGGGTGAGCCTTAATTATGGCTAATACGTCCACATTATCAGCATCTCTACACATTACGCCATCAGGCTACTTTTAGCTATAGGAGTACGCTGTACGCTATCTCCTTGAAATACGCCGAATTGGCTATTTTGCAGCTATAGGAGTATGTTGTATGCTATCTCCTCGGAATACGCTCAAGACTTCAGTCAACATCCAACTTTTGGGCTTCTACGCCTACTTGGCTTCTATGCCAACCTGAGGGCTTCTACGCCTACTTGGCTTCTATGCCAACCCGACGGCTTCTACGCCTACTTGGCTTCTATGCCAACCTGATGGCTTCTATGTCTACTTGGCTTCTACGCCAACTTGACAACCTACCTGGTTTCTACGCCAGTTTGACAACTATTTGGCTTCTACGCCATGGTGACAGTTATTGGCTTCTATGCCAATCTTGTCTACGCGAGGGACAGTTACCTACGTGGCTTGCATGCCGTGATCTTCGCAGCAGTTATACACATTATCTCTTAATGGAACACGCGTTACACGCTCATTCAGAAGATCATTTATACCTGGGTGGCAGTAATTATAACCGCTGCATAAAAAGTGCCACACTCTCCATTGTCCGGCTTCTACGCTGACTGGATGGTTACTGTCACTACAACCCTATAAATAGAGACCTCCGTCCACGGAGGTCCAGGTGGAACCAAGGTGGAGAATAATAGGGTCGAAAGGTCGAAGAAAAAGAGAGAAGAGCATTCACTCCCCTTTGCAGTCTTTGAAGCTTTTTCGTCTTCTACAGCACTTTTTCAACATCGTGTGGTCCAAGGGACAAAGTGATCGACCGCAGATTAGACTCCTATAGCAATTTTTACCCAGATTAAATTTTGTACTTAACATCCTCGTATAGGATTTATAGTACTTCTTGTTTGTAAACCAAAGAGAGGGTTTCGTATAAACCTTGTTTTATTTCTTTCGTTTAATATCAAACAGGCACCAAATCGGCCTGAGTTCATTTTTTTTGTCACTTTCGAGCCAGAACAGTTCTGGACCCCAGACACCAAACTCAGCCAGAACTTGGTAAAAGATCGAGTTTGGCCCGAGTTTGGTGCCATCTGGTTAGAACTGCTCTGATCTAATTTCTCGAGTTCCTCTGCTGCTCCGAATGGCACTCGTCACATCCTCGAGCTTCTTCGACACACGGATAATGCTCATCGCACTCTGGGGTATTCTCTACATAGGTTGGAAACCACACCCACTCCAATAAATCTCTCCATTCCTAACTAGGTTGAGTAGTTCTTCATACTGATGATCCACTTGCAGTACTGAAACTCCCCCTTGGTAGATCTGTCATGAACATATCTGATTCATTGTCATCTGTGTGAACCTTCTTAAGAGTTGTGTCCTTCTTCTCCAGCACGTCCTGTATCCAATGATACTGAATCTCAATATGCTTGGACCGACTAAGAAATATCAGGTTCTTTCTATGGTGGATTGCACTCTGGCTATCGCAAAGCAAAATATACTGCTCTTGCTTTAGTCCCATTTACTACAACAGCTTCTTCATCCATAGCAACTCCTTGCAAGTCTTCATCATCGCAATTTACTCTACCTCTGTCATAGACAAGGCAACACATTTCTACAACCATGACTGCCACGATACCGCTCTACTAGCAAACATTATCACATAGCCCAAAGTCGATCTTCCCGTGTGTACATCTTCTACCATATCAGCGTCAATATATCCGACCAGCTTCCACTCGTCACCACCAAAAAAATTCTCTAACCAACAATGCCTTCAAGGTACCGTACAATCCAATTGACTGTACTCTAACTATCCTTCCAGGAATGGAGAGATACCTGCTAATCATGATAACTATGTGAGCAAAGTTTGGCCTTGTATACACAATGGCATACATGAGATTCTCCCCTGGTAAGCATACCGAATCCACCCTATATCTTCTTTTCCGTCCGTGGTAGATGGACACTACTCTATAGTAAGCCTAAAATGAGCCGCAAGGGAGTTGCTTACTTTTTTCAAGTTGTTCATCCCAAAATACTGAAGTACCCGGTAAATATACTTATTTTACGAAAAGTGAAGCAGCTTGGACTCTCTCGGCTGATCTCTATCCCAAGAATAGTCTTTGATGTACCCAAATCCTTCATAAAGAAGGCTCCACCCAGTTGGTTCTTTAACTCCACTATCCTAGTGGCATTCTAACCCATTAATAACATATCATCAACAAAGAAACAGAGTATGATAAAATTATCCTCGACAAAGTACCTCACAAACACATAGTGATCTGATATTCGTACATAGCCATGATCCCCCATAAAGGACTTGAACTTCCTGTACTACTTCCTCGAAGCCTACTTCAGACCGTATAGACTCTTCTTAAATTGGTAGAATAAATGTGACTTGCTTTTCTCATAGAATTCCTATGGCTGCTCCAAGTACAACTCCTCTAAATCACCATAGAAGAATGTCGTTTTCATGTCCATATGCTTAACCTCTAATTCAAAACTGGTTGTCAATGCTAGCACCACCCGAATAGATGACAACTTAACGACTGGCAAAAAGATCTCACTGAAATCTATGCCCTTTCTCTGACCATAGCCTTTAACTATCAATCTTTCTTTGTATCAAGGGTGAATAGAATCATCCGACTGCTTTATTCTGAACACCAATCGACTCTTTAAATCTTTCTTACCCTTTGGCAACCGCACCAGATCATAACTAGAGTTAGCTTATAGGAAACTCATCTTCTCATGTATGGCCTCCATCCACTCCTACATGTGTTCGTATTCTATTACCTCTATAAAACTTTTGGGCTCTCTCCCGTCAGTCAGTAGTACATATATACTCATCTGGTTAGTTTTCACGACTGAGTCCTAAAATACGTAGAACTAGGAATACGTAAGCATGCCAGCTGTATGTATATGAAAACTCTAATATATGAAAATCATAACACATACGTACGCTGTATTATGAATAACAATTCACAAGTGGTATATAATGTCACAAGTCACAGGCAATACTAAATCTCATCCACAGACGCAAGTCAATAAATATTAACTAATTAATATATCATAATGATTAAGTCTAAAAAGTATGAAAATAATAGCCGGGTGGAGACAAATCCACAACCAAACTAGAATATGAAATAAAATATAATAAGTATATTATCTAATGATCAGAGAGGTTCGAAAGGAAGACTTCTCGAAGAGAACGAAGTAGCAAGTCCTGGTACATGCTCTTGCAAATAGTCATGATCGTCTACACCTAGAAAGGGACCAAGTCTTAGAGGGACGTAATAAGATACATAAAAGCATGCCATAATAAATTGCAATAAACATCCAACAAGGTTCCTAACCATTCTAAGTGATATGTAGTTTAAGAATAACTTTTTTACGTATGGACTATCTGGCTAATATAATGGGGATGGGCATAGCTCTCTCGGAAGATCCAGGGGCCACGGGCATAACATCTTTCGATCGTCATAGGCCTGTGGTAAATAATGGGGTCATAACGCCTCGCGTCTCCGACGGAGCTTACGGGCAAATAAAAAAAAGTGTAAAGGAGACACATATGCTTACTCATTGTTCTCCCCTCCAAATGCTACTTATGTGTCACATCCATAACATGCAAATACCTCTAGTAATTGCTAAGTCTTCTAGCATATATCTATTAGTAGTTATTCCTATCGCACCTCCCATGCGTACTGATGATCATTCAATATATAAGTCCGTGATATATATGAGACTCATAACTCGTATAACACCTATGTCATGGCCAAATGAAACATAATGATACCTCAAAGTCATGGAGTAGTCTCTTAACTCTAAGTCAATATGCATAATATAAATAAATGGACAAATAACGATGCATCTCGTCGTTGCACCCAAGTCTTCTTGGACGTGCAGTTTAAAAATATAAAATAATAAGAAAAGAAATGAAACATGCATAAATGATGTAAATAAGCAATAATTATGGCAAGATATACTTGTCTGGAAAGCAATAAATGTAGTATAGACGTTCAAACGATAAGCACAAGAAACCGAAAAGTAGGAACCCTGAATGAACGTCTTCGGATGCTGAAATAAATATCACCAACGTCTCCAGTATCAATAACATAGTCAGAAAACACTACCCTTTAGTCCAATTTGAACACAGGGACTAAAATGATCATTTTTGGTCAAAGTAGTGTCCACTTGTAGGCCACTTTGTACCAAAAAATGTGTAAACGTCAAAGATCTCTAAATAGGACAAAGTATATGTCAAACGAATTCTAAACGACCATACGAACTCAATGGTATGTCTAATTTTGGATTTCGGTGAGCCAATCATAAAATTGCTCGTCAACTCGAATCGTGGGACCCGCAAAAAGGCGATTCATCGACTGACTCAGAATCGGACAAAATTTAGGTTACTGGAAAATTCATACACTGCGAGTCCAATGGCACAAGTTTTGTTACGATCCAACGAGCATACAAAAACTAATAGGATAATTTGTAAAACATCGATACATAAGACTTTTTATGGATACAAGTTGATTTCGACGTGCACACACGTCCAAGTCAACTTCCAGGAAAGTCCACACGTTAGGATATATCATATGCGCCTTTCAGTGCAATTGGTACACTATGAGGTGGTCCCGTTTGGCGTGGCGCACTCTATATCATAAAATTTTGGATTTTGAAAAATAGTTTTTGGTCATTTTGGAAACAGAATAATTTGATGATTAATACAAACTAAGAAAAATAAAAAGAATAGAAATAATCTTGATTATGTTGTAAATAAGTCACTACAACTTAATTTTAAAAATATTGAACGAGTTGGTAGAAAACTGGACATGAACATGAGTACTTGGACTGATTTTCTGAACTGTTTGGAATAATTTTTCATTCAACTTTGAATCGATTTTTTTCTTCCAAACTAGGAAACCAAAAGTCATCATACTTGAAGGAAATCCTAGAGGGTCATGTTGTGAGCGTGTACGATGAATTGGTTTATGAAAATAACCAAAGATGAGGAGGATAAATTACTTGAAAGTCGAGGTCGTAGAGCAGTCTGTTTTATCGGCTTGGGCCAGAACGACATCGCTACGCGGCGACGGTCGGCGGCGGGACAGGTCGCCGAGGTAAGGGAGGAAGCTTGGGTTAGGGTTTGATGGTTTTATGGAGGAAAAAATTAGGGTTAGGGTATACCACAGTTAGTATATATAAAGAGAGATTCGAGCGGGGGGTCGGCGCCTGCGGGTCTGAAGGGGTGAAAGGGTCTGGTCCGTTATAATGTAAAGTTGTTTGTTCTTGTTTTTGTGGTTTTTTGTTTTATTTGTTACTTTTGTTGTTGTTGTTGTTTGTGTTTTCTTTTCTTTATTTTTCTTTTTCTTTCTTTTAATAATAAATAACTATATATTTATTTACATATATAGATGAGATTATATAAAAATAAAAATATATTTGCACATAAATTGAACTCTAAGAAAATTTATAATACATTTTAAAAAAAGATTTTAAAATAAAGAATTATTTTTGTGAAATAATTTTAAATTAATATTTATATAATTAAGTACATCCAAGAATTTACTTAAGAAAAATCTAAAGAAATCCAATATAAAAATACTTAAAAATTAAAATTCAAAAATTATGGGGGTTTATATTGTTCCAAACTTACAATAATTTCGTCCTCAAAATTAAAAAATAAGGCACAATTTAGAATAAGAGAAGGCAAGAGGGTAGAGATGAGTAAAATGTGAATTATCGTACCTCAAAGTTGGGAAGGATAAAATATAAATCATGCATAAAATTCTAAGGGTTAGTCTGGTCTCCTTAAGTAACGTAATATAGCATGAATTGGTTCCAATGCATAGAGTTTATACATATGGAATCGCGGTTGAGGAGGGACACGAAAATTGAATGAATAACATAATATGAAGATGTATTGATAGGACGGAGAATGAACTGCCACTACTTGGATATACGGACGATCTTGAGATCTCTATGATCTAATGATCTAAAAAGGATGTCCCTCTATTCTTTAAATATTCATAGCCATTATGCCTACATTTGTACTCGTTGAAGTCATCAAATTTTAAATCCTCGAAATTCATATATAAGTTAAGTCAATATTGATCATCTCAAATTTTAAATAACAAAATCTAAACCTAATTCAAATCTATCACAATTCCTCGAAATTAAAATAACCAACATTTAAATTTAAATTCAGACAATCATAATCTCGTCTTAATTTCAAATAATCAAAATTTAAAAATAAGTCGAATCTATTATAACCTCCTCAAAATTTAATTAACCAAAATCAAATTACAATTCAAGATCCAAGCTATCATAATCTCCTTTGAAATTTAGATAACCCAAAAATCTATTCCATCAAATCTTATTCCACGTTTTAAATTTGAGAATTTCATAGTCATCAAATTCTAAATTCAATTTTTATCCTCAATATTTCAAATAAGTGTTTCAACAATCAAAAATTAATATTTAATTTAATTCATCAAATTGTAAAATTTTAAATTTAATCGATCAATGTTATTGTTTAGAATTCTATATTTATCCTCAAAATTTTAAATCGATGATTCAATCTCCAATATTCAAAATTTAAATTATATGCTCAAATTATAAATATTTGGTCCAATATACCCAAATTTCAAAATTTATTCCATAAGGCATTCTTCTCTTTAAAGTTAAATCATCATCATCTTAATCATTTTTCTTAAAATTCTCAAATTTAAAATGACTTAATTCTCTCGATCTTATCTTACTTGATCGCGATCTAAGATTTTCACCTTCATATAGCATTCAACTCAAGTTTACAATGAAACTTCTACCCAACTTAGAATTTATCGATCTGTTACATAAGACTATACTTAGGAAAACTTTCTCATATTAACACCAGTCCTCAAAATTATATCATATATGATACACTTTTAATCTCAAAAGATAATGACCTAGTAATATAATTTGCCTATGGGGTATGTACCTAGTACTATCCATATGTCAAACTTCCATCAAGCACGAGCGTTCATATTTCTAAACTAGGAAAAGACAGAAAACAATAATAAAAAGTTCAAGGAAGACGTGATCGAATACAATTACGGAAAGGTGATTGAAGAATTCAAAAGAGAGTTATGAAGGCAGTAGTGAATTGAGATCCTATTTTCATCTATTCCTATTCGCAGGATCGCATCAGTATAGTTATGTAACTTATACGATATGCTTTGACCTGTCTAGAGGGCAAGTATATTCGTCTAATAAGCTAAGTCAACTATATCTCAATCCACGTAAAATAGTCATACGAAGAGCGAACCAAGTACACTAAGGTTGATCAGACCATAATATACCTATTCTAATTAGACAATGTATTAGTGGGCGTCCCCAGTAACACATATATCATGAACAAGCTCGATAAAAGAATAAGCTTGCAAAACTAGCCTATAATAGCAGCATAAGTCAAGATAGTCCAAAAATATAAGTACGTGAGATTATGATGAATGAAAGTATAAATAGTTCAAGTTTGTCTAAAATCTAAGACTCATCCGGTGTTTGTGCCTCTACAGTTGACATACTAACTTCTTGTCTAAGTCTATGGTTGACCAATTAGGGTTTGGACATGTAGAATTCTGCAGTCTTGGCAAACACTATCTTCTTACGCTAGCATATATTCAGGTGTCATTCAACTATGCCCCATTATATTATTTTAACGACTATGGGATTCCATATTGTAAGACACGCTACCCAACTTATAAAAATTTAACTAGTATTGTAATTGCCATATCGAGATTCTATAAAATAGCCTTGTTTTTGTAAATAAAATAAAAACTCTTGTTAAGGTTACAAGGAAAGGATCTTGGTACTATTAGGGTATCCAAGTGCATTATAAAACTTTCTAGGTAATGGTCATTCCTAAAGTCTTAATTATAGTGCTTATAGAATAAAAGGTGTTAATATTAAGAATGAAAAAGTTTCTGGCTCTCAACCTGAGAGAGAATATAATCTATATTGAGATATAGGGATAAGGATTACATGATTTGAAACTAAAGGATAATTACCAAATCATAATATAAACTAAATAAATAATTCAACCTATCAAGTTCTAACAACTAACCATAAATCAGAATTTAAAACTAACAAGATATAATCCTGACGTAATAAAGGAACTACTTGTCCAACAATTAGAAGATAAGGTAGCACGATCTAATTTTTAATCAATATTTGAAGTCAACGGTTATGGAGCGAGATTACGAGATTCACGTAGGAGAATAATGAGTAAACCTCAAGGAGGAAAACAAAATAATTTGGAAGGAGAAAATATTCAAATAGTATTGGATTCAACGAACGTAGCACGATTTGAGGACGAAGGAAAGTTTTGTTATCGCACAAAATAATGAGAATCAAAATTTAAGGGTATGGAAAAACAAGATGTAAAAGTAAATAGAGACTCTTGATGATAATATAATTTTATAAGAGGAGGTAGTATGATAGTTCCCAAGGTCGGAGGATGATCGAGCAAAAGAATCTATTCAATTGCTAGGTTCCATTGATTATAGAATAATGATAATAGGGCTACGTTTGAGGAAAAGGGTAAGTAGCTTATAGATAGTCAGATGATCACATGGTTTCATAAGAAAAGATATTTCACTAGGGCATGATAGTTTCCTAGATTGGTACGATTAAGAGAGAGATTCAGACCATTGCAATATTGAATAATAATAACAATGCCAAGGGATAAAAAAGGAGGGATAAGTACTTAATGTAGAAGGTTATGCCTCAGTCGATAACTTATAAGTACTCGAATACGAATACACAAAGGATCACAGGTTCTAGGTAATCTGCCAGGCTGAAAAGAGGGTATTCATGTCATACTAGGGAATTGGTTCCTTCATCTTGGTTTTCTAAGATAATTCTTTGCTAATACCAAGACAAGAATCTAAATTTACAATTCCTTTATAATATCTCATTACGGAAGTTAGGTATAGTCCTAATATTAAACCTCGAATTTCTATTGGTTCCTTAATACTATAGTAAAACAATCTGGTCAAATTTCTAACTAAACCTAGTAGTATCCAAACTACTCTAAAGTCATGCCTAAATATAGCAAGGGTAAGGGTCAATCAACTTAAAGGTGCTGAATGCTTAAGGTTCATTCTTTATACTAAGCATTTGAAGTGGTCAATATTCTAGTTTGTTTCCTAAGAGGCATGTTATCCTAGTCAACTTCTGAGACTTCTAACAACATGGACTTCTACTCAGGCAAAAAATTATACGAATAAAATAATTAAGAAAGTACGTTCATCCCTCCGGGATAGAGAGAGGTGAGTAACAATAATAGTGAGGTCAGAAAAAAGAAGTAAATATAATTTCAAAGGTGAGAGGAAATAATTAGGTTCAAAGAATTTAGAATGTAATCAAGGAAGGAAGTCAAATATGTGGATAAGATCCTATACATTAATCCTAAATACAGGCTTACTCGATACAGTAACATAATCGAGAAATATACTCTCGACCTGCATAGGCCACCACAAAAATATGTCACGTCCTAGTCCCAAAATACATAGGACTAGGAATACGTAAGCATGTCAGCTGTATGTATATGACAACTCTAATATATAGAAACCATAACACATACATACGATGTATTATGAATAACAATTCACAATTGGGTATATAATGTCACAAGTTACAGGCAAATCTAAATCTCATCCACAAACGCAAGTCAATAAATATAAACTGATCAATAGATCATAATGATTAAGTTTTAAAAGTATGAGAATAATAGCCGGGAGGAGACAAATCCACTACCAAACTAGAATATGAAAGAAATTATAATAAGTACATCATCTAATGATCAGAGAGGCTCGAAGGAAAGACCTCCTCGAAGAGAACAAAGTAGCAAGTCTTGGTTCGTGCTCCTACAAATAGTCATGATTGTCCACACTTGGAAATGGACCAGGTCCTTAGAGGAACGTAACAAGATACATAAAAGTATGCCATAATAAACTGCAATAAAAATCCAACAAGGTTCTTAACCATTCTAAGTGATATGCAGTTTAAGAACAACTTTTCCGCATATGGACTATCTGGCTAATATAATGGGATGGGAATAGTCTCTCGAATGATCTAAGGGCATAACGTCTTTCGATCGTCATAGGCTTGCAACAAATAATGGAGTCATACCGCTTCACGTCTGCGGCGACGCTTACGGGCAAATAAGAAAAAGTGTAAAGGAGCCACATACGCTTACTCATTGTTCTCCCCTCCCAATGCTATTAACGTGTCACATCCATGACATGCAAACATATCACGCCCCAGTCCCAAAATACGTAGGACTAGGAATACGTAACATGCCGGCTACATATTCGACCACACTTTGGTCCGACTCGAATACGTATAAGCTATATTATAACTGTCACTATCTAATTAATCAGGTAAATATAAATATCTATGTCTCAATCCATAATGAACAGAATACACAAGAATGAGCCACATGTGCTAAAGTCGGCCGCCTAGTAACACACAAACTTAAATAGTCTCGAGAAGAAATATGAGTCTATAAAAGTAGGCTACATCAGCAGATGAATAAACAATATAAAATAATAACCATAACTCTGGTAGAAATGATATAAGTACCTGGTACCAATGCCAACCAACCCCATCAGCAACTCCCAAGACACCTTAATCGTCTATGCTGCAAAAACTAGCAGGAGACCAGATCCTCAGAGGGACATAACAAGGTACAAAAATAGTATGCCATATTATAACAAAAAGAAATAAGTGCAACGCCGGTGTAATCTAGCATAACCACCTAAGTGAGACACAACTTTGAAGACAATGTTCGACGCGTGGACTGTCCAAAATAAAATTGTAGCTCCGAACACAAAGACACACGAGGCGTACCGTTGCTCCGAGCACAAAGTCACACGGGTGATACTACAACTCCGGATAAAGGAATACTACATAAATATGAACATATACATATATATAGCGCGTGCAGGGTAGTCCAAATGTCTAGTAACTGTCTTCCCTCCCAAAGCGTTCAACGAGTATTCGTTGAACCTGAACCTCTATCTAACAGTCTCATCATACTGAAGTAACTATCAACAATCACGAACATAAAGTCATCCCAGATTTCGGTCATGCAGTCAGTATCAGGATACAGGAAGTCTGGCCTGATGACGGTGTCTGAATGTGCGTCCTAGGGTTTCGATATGACCAGGTAGGTACATCAAGGTATCACGAACATCTATGAATCGATACCAGACGTTACCAACGAACGTCTGCACCCGGATATGACCAGGACGTAAAGTAACGATTCTGATCTAAAGCGCGCACAAGCATAGATAAAAATAAACAGTAAATCTGGAACTATAATACATGATGGCAAGGTACACTTGTCTAGATCCGGATGCTGAAGATGGGGCTTCGGTACAACATCCAAGTCCATGGATCCCGAAGTACCTAGAGACGAGAAACAAGATCAATCAATAAACTATCATGATGTTATTCTAAAATATACGTCTAGCATAAGCTCCGGTCTTAGTTACATAGCTCACATAGACACTAAGCTAGAGGGTTAACCAAGATTGACTAAAGGTACGTTGCATCTAATATGATCAATCATCAGTATAACATCATCAAACCAAATCCTCAATCCCCTATATTTATCACGGTATTTTCAGTAGTTCAAGCTATGCTCATCCTCAGATAAAATAATTATTAATTATTAAACCCTTAATTATAAAACCATTATTTTATTATTTGAATACCGTTTCATATAGAAATAGCTACTCCTCTATCTATTCGTTATTAGTTATCAAGTCCTCAATAAATGACCAACTTACGATATCACAACACCATTTTATACTTGTAAACATACTCCTCAATCAATTCGTCATTAGTTATCAAACCCTCCATAATTAACCATCTTTATAATATCACACACCATTTCCTAATTATAAACATACTCCTCAATACCTATCATAAATGCATGAAAATATAACATAGACCCTAAAACTCATATTTAGCATTCATAAACCCTAACTAGGTTCTCTTTAAAACAACAAACTATACTGCATGAGAAGGGTGAGAAGTTACCCCGGTGGTTGCAGGTGGTGGCAGCGGCAAAGCTGCGGCTCCGGTCAGGGATGGCGTCGACCTCAGGGGGTGGCACGCATCTCGACCGAGGTGGCAGGGTAAATGTGACTGGAGTCGTTGATCGAGGTGGTGGTTGTGGGGGATAAAACTGGTTGTGGAGGTGGTGGTGCTAGCCGTGGAGGTGGTGGTGGGTGGCTCTGTTGGCAAAGCCTGGCTGGAGGAGGCTGCTGTTGTGATGGCAGCGAGCTTGGCTGAAGAAAGAGAAGTGGGTGGAGGTGAAGTTGAGGTGGGTGGCCGGAGGGGTCTGCGGTGACTGAGATGGAGGTGAAGTCGAGGTGCTGGAGGTGGTAGTTGATCATGGTGGTCCATCGAGGTCGTAAAGGTGGTGGTGCGGGTGGCCGGTGATCGTAGAGAAAGGCAGGAGGGTGGTGGTCATGGGGGTCGTGAAGGTGGTGCAGCTGTGACTGGAGGCAGCGGGTGGCAGCGGTTGACATGGCGGTGGTCGGGGTGGTTGGTGCAGCGGTTGCTCGGTCGGAGTAATGTGAAGATACGGGGGGAAAATGACAGCCGCAAGGTGGTAATCTCGCCGGAGTTAGAAGCTGCGGGTGGAGCTCGTTGAAGAAGAAGAATGAATGAAGAAGAATGGGAGGTGGAGTTCGTTAAAGAAGAAGAAAAAGAAGAAATAAAGAAGAAGAAAATGGAAGGTGGAGTTCGGCTGTAGTAAAGTAGGGAAGAGGAAGGAGAGAGAGAGGGGGGTTTCCTAGGCTTCTAGGGATTAGGGCCTGCACATTGAGAAAGGGGTGAGGATGAGTGATTATATAGGAGAGTGTGTGGTGAGGATGATGCTTCATTTTGAATGAAGGGCCAAGATTTATCATGGAGAAAGTGTTCATACAAAAGGGGAGAGAGAGAGATGATGGGACCGGTCCATGAGAGGGAGAGGGTTTTCTTCATTGGCCTTGACCAATAGGGTGATGACACCTAGCACCATATTTGTAAATAAGCCGCTTAACTTTTGGGTATTTGCACATGAATAAAAAATGATAGAAATTTGGTGTGGGAAGTGGTATTTGGTGTTATGTAGGGTGAGGGGGTATTGTGTGTTTTGTATGGGCTTAATGAATGGGATAATAGGTTAAATTGGGGTTAAGTTGGAATTAGTCAAAGTTGGTATCCCCAATTTATTTAAAAATAAAGTGTCATGTGCTCTTAAATTAAATGGGGGCACATGGGTCTCAATTAGGAGTGACACAAAAGTCATGAATAGGGTAGGCTTGGTGTCAGTCTTGTCCCCTTTAATTGGTTGGGCTAAACGGGTTGAGTTTGTGTCCCAAAATTGATGGCAATGCTAAAGGTACGCGACATGGGATTAAAGAATTAATTTTGGGACGGGGAAGTTGTGCAATTAAATTAGGGCACAAGGGAGTGTGTTTGTGAGTGACGGAAAAGTCCAGCGCCTAGGTTGGCTTGTCAAGTCAAGAGTGCAATAATTTGTTGAAAAATAAAGGCTATTGTTGGGCTCCAAATATTGTAACAACGGTAGGGTGCACCAAGGGTTTAAATAAAGAATCAGACAACTGTAACATAATTTCTAAACCTCAATTACCCTGACGTTACAATAATATTTCTAACCCTAACTAGTCTACCAAAAATAATAATTGATGGGGTTTATATTCTTTCCAACTTAGAAGAATATCATCTCCAAAATTAAAAGTAAAGCATGAATGAGAGTTACAAGTATTTAAAAGTAAACAGTTAATCGAATGCAGTACGTCAATTCGTACCTCGGTCCTCAAATAAATATAGGAAATACTGCCGAATGGAATCCTCGCACTCCCAGGTTGACTCGCCTGGCAAACGATGCTTCCATGCAACCTTGACCAGTCGAATAGTCTGTCCCCTCAAAATCTTCTCACTGCGATCGAGTATCCCCATTGGCTGCTCTACATATAAAAAACTAGGTCCTACTGTAATCTCTGAATGATCGAACACGTGGCTAGGGTCTACGACGTATCTTCTCAACTACGATACATAAAATACGTCGTCCACTCCTTCTAATGATGGAGGTAATACAAGACGATAAGCCACTTCGCCAACTCGCTCCAAGATGTCAAAAGGTCTAATGTACCTCGGACTCAGCTTGCCTCTGCCCCCGAATTTGATGGTACTACGAGTGGGTGATATCCTCAAAAATACATAATCACCTTCCTTAAACTCCAAAGGTCTGTTGTACGCATCTGCCCAATGATTCTGTCTATCCTGTGCTGCACGCAGGTGGCCCTGAATCTGTTTCACTTTCTCTACGGTTTGTGTCACCAGCTCTGGACCAAGTATCTGATGCTCTCCCATGTCACTCCAATATACCGGTGACCTACACTTTCTGTCATACAGTGCCTCATAAGGTGCCATCTGTATGCTGGCTTGGTAGCTATTATTGTAGGAGAATTCCAATAAGTGTAGATGGTCCTCCCAAGATCCTCCAAAGTCGATCATGCACGCTCTCAACATATCCTCTAATATCTGAATCGTACGCTCTGACTGACCATCAGTCTGTAGATGATATGCAGTACTAAACTTGAGGCGAGTGCCTAGACTCTCCTGCATACTCCACCAAAAATATGACGTGAATCTGGAAATACGATCCGATACAATGCTGACAGGCACTCCATGTAGTCGTACTATCTACCTCATATATATGTCGGCTAATATCTCCGTGGACTGCCCAACTCTAAAGGGCAAAAAATATGCAGACTTGGTGAGTTGGTCCATGACAACCCAGACTGCATCCTTTCCGCTAGGGCTCTTCGAGAATCCAGTGACGAAGTTTATGGTAATGTGCTCCCACTTCCACTCGGGAATGGAAAGCGGCTTCAATAGTCCTACAGTCCTCTAATGTTCGGCCTTGACTTGCTGACAAACCAAATATCTCGCCACGAATCTCGCAACCTCCCTATTCATCCCATGCCACCAATAGTGTTGTCTCAAATCTCGGTACATCTTCGTACCCCCGGGATGAATAGAATAAATCGAGCTATGAGCCTCGGTCATTAACTCCTGGCGTAGCTTACCACTCGAAACGTATAGGCGGTCTCCACACCTCAATGTTCTGTCTTCATGAATCCGGAGTCATGTCTGCATGCCGACCTCTATCCTCTCGCTCAGTCATCGAAATCTCGCATCAGTAGGCAGGACTGCCTTGATCGTCTCAACTAATATAGGTTGAACCTCTAGATTGGCCATCTATCCATCCATGCCTGGCAATACAACCTCTATCCCGAGCTCCTGAAGATTCTCTAACAATTGTCGCTGAGTCGTCAAAAAGTATGCCATGGGCTTCCAGTTTAAGGTATCTGTTACTATATTTGCCTTGCTAGGGTGGTACTGCAACTCTATATCATAGTCTGTCATCAACTCTCGCCATCGTCTCCGTCTCATGTTGAGCTCCTTCTGAGTGTAGACATACTTCAGACTTTTATGATCTATGTAAATCTCAACCCGCTCTCCATAAAGGTAGTGCCCCATAGCTTTAGTGCAAATATCACTGTCGCTAGCTTTAGATCGTGCATCGGATAGTTCTTCTTATGAACTCTCAGTTGTCTCGATGCCTAGGCTAACACCTTGCCATGCTGTATCACTACACATCATAATCCACTCCCAGACGCATCACTATACACTATAAATCCTTCCGATCCCAAATAAAGTGTCAAAATTGGTGCTGATGTCAGACGCTTCTTCAGCTCATCGAAAGCTGTCTGACACTCCTCAGTCTAGCTAAACTCCTCGTCTTTCCATATCAGTCGCGTCATAGGCGCAACGCTCCTCAAGAAATTTTTTACGAACCTCCGATAATATCTAACAAATCCGAGAAAACTCTAATCTCTGTAACTGATGTAGGGGTAGGCCGCGTCTCTACTGCAGCAATCTTCTCTGGTCAAATGATAGTCTATCTCCGGTGATTATGTGTCCCAGGAATGGTACTCTATTCAAGCAGAACTCACATTTGCTGAGCTTGGCATACAGCCTCTCCTGCCTCAGCGTCTCCAATACGATCCTAAGATGCCCCTCGTGCTTTTCCTGGCTCTTGGAATATACCAAGATGTCGTCGATAAAAACTACCACGAACTTACCTAAGTACTGGTAGAAAAACCTGTTCATCAGGCTCATAAATACTGCTGGCGCATTGGTTAAACCAAACGGCATGACGAGAATCTCATAGTGCCCGTACTTCGTCCGAAAAGCTGTCTTCGGAATGTCCTCCCTTCGTACCTTGATCTGATGATAGCCAAATCTGAGATCAATCTTCGAGAATACACATGCGCCACTTAGATGATAAAATAAACTATCGATACACGACAAAAGGTACTTGTTCTTTATCGTTACATCATTTAACACCCTATAATCGATACGTAAACGTACCGTCCCATCCTTCTTCGGCACAAATAAGATGGGTGCTCCCCATGGAGAAATACTAGCCCGAATGAAACCCTTGTCCAAGAGATAATCTACTTGGACCTTCAACTCAACCAACTCCTTCGGTGCTAGTTTATAGACGGGGGAAGTAACTGGCTCGGCTACGGGAGTCAACTCTATAGTAAACTCTCTCTCTCTGTCAGGTGGCAGGCCTGGAAGATCCTCTGAAAATACATCCTCAAACTCTGATATAAAGTGAGGGTACATTGGTTCACCTTCTGCAATATGAGTCGCTAAGGTAGGTTGGACACCATGCTCTCGGGCTCCCCGAAGAAACTCAAACTCAGGGTGATCTGGTGGTCTAAATATAATGCAACTACGTCGACAATCTAGCATCGCGTGGTATTGGCTCAACAAATCCATGCCTAGGACAATGTCATAGTCTAAACTTAACCTCATAATAAATTCTTCTATTCTATTTATAACACCAATGTAGCGCCCCGTTCTCCCGATGCGGAGGGCGCGGCTAAGAAACACAGACGGTATCGTTCGATCGGGATAGATTGAATTAAGAACTCGTCCTCGTTATGGATTTGTTTCTTCGGAATCGATTCCCATATTCAGTGGACTGCGCCCCAAGGATCGGCTTAGCGGCAGAGTCAGGAGGGACCTCTCCGCTGCTATCTTTTATTGCCTCGGTTTTCGATGTCGCTTGTTGCCTTCGTGCTTTGAGTTGGTTTTGGGATTTGCTTGTTTTCCTTGAACGGTTTCGATGGTTTTCATTGTTTTCGTTCATTGACTTGCACTTCTATTCCGAGATTGGAAAGAGAAGAAGAAGTATTAATCGAGCTGTTCGTGTGCAGGTGAACGAGCAGTAGGCGGCTTGCGAGCGGAGTCGTGAAGCGCCTCTTTCTTTCTTCTTTAAAAATCTAAGTGAGTGGCTACCAACCCGATTAGCTAGCTCTGCTTCCAGCTTCACTCCTTGCCCCGATCAAACGATACCAAGTAATAATAAAAGAAACCAAGATAAAAGAGAATAGACTTGGTTAATACTGCTTGTCAATCAAACTGTGAACGGTTACTTACTTGCATGCTTGTTCGTTTGGGACATTTATCATATGCATAAATACAAGTTAGAATGTTTGTTCTTCTTTAAATTATGCTATGAAATATACTGAATCAAGAGGCTATGCAACTGAATCATAATACTGCTTGTCCTGAACTGGCATTGCCTCAACTGCATGAACTGTTAGCTTAATGAAACAATACCGATTCGATCACGGACAACTTGTGCACAAGGTCACTGGTTCCTGCGGACGGTCGCTAGGGCACTGGCACCGATCCGATCCGGACGGAACTCACTGTAGTCTACTGCATCTGAACGGGATAGTTTGCAGCCACTACTGAATCTTCGCTGCATTCCATCCTCATTCAAGACTAAACGGTCCATTATGGCATCCTAGCCAGTGATCCACTGTATATTTAAACCTGTTGCATACTAACTTGTGTCTCCGTGGCAGGGAAGGCATGGTAAGTATTGTGCAGGTAATTCAGACGGTCAGGTAAAATCCACCGAACGGTGGCACGTTCATTTCAGTAAATTCAATATGCTGCTTACTTGTAAATGAACTAAGGCAAGATAGAAACCCACAAAAATATGCTTGCTTCACTAAACAACGTGTTAATTGGTATAGTCAGGCTAGCTCGCCTTCACCAGCATGTTTCGATATGCTGACCCTCGTTGAAACAGGTTCTCCGCACCAAGGCGAACCGAGCGAGGAGCCGAAGTCGTCTTCCCGATCCAGTCCAGCTGTTGGCGCATCTTCACCCGCCCCCGAAGCATTTTGGAGTCAGGAGCCTGCAACTCTTCATACACAAATGCAGCTCCGTGGCAAAGCGATCCTCCAGCCTGGAGGTCTTTATCGTTTGAGTTTATAAAAGGATGTAATGTACAGGACTGCTATCTCATTTTGAGTCAACCCTTTTGCAAGCCGTTCGGCATATTAGCTGACTCGTTCAAGAGTTTGTAATAGATGTTCATTATCAATAAAGAGAACTTTTCTATGTTTCAAATCTGTGTTTCAATTTATCTGCGTACTCTGAGTATGTGCTTGCTATGCAAATCACGAAAGCCTTGTGTGGGCGCAACTCCAGGCCCGCACGGCGGTCACGACTCGGGGGACGCCTCGGGGCGTGACAACCAATCCTTCTAAAAAAAATTCTTCCCTAATGTATAATTACTCTTCTCCTTGAATTTCTTCCTAAAATTATATTCCTCAAATTTTTTCTTTCCTTTATTTATTGCTCCGAGTCACATAGTACAATTATAATAATGGTATCACCCAAGCACACGCTAGAATTTTTGGTATCAGATAATCATCTTCCAGGTGAGATCCTAAAATTTCATCTTCTCCAGTTTATAATATCATTCCTGGTATTGCCATCATGGACTATAACTCTTTCTAGCATCTGGCTATGCATTCATATAAATCATTTTAGAGGGTTAGGATCAACAATCTTTCTAGCTCCCAGTACTTCCCAAATCACCGCTATCTCAAGTAAGGGTAGGGTTTTATCAGCTCTAGGAACGTACTTCTAGGTCCAATTCTCTTGCTAACATTCTACACTAGTTCTAGAATCCAAAAAGAACCTATCAACCTACCCTACTGAGGGTAACAATATTCTCAAAGAATATTACACAAATCATGTCTTATGTCGTCTGGACTACGATCTTCTTCTGGAGGAAACCATCAGGCACAAGCAATCATCTTTCCAAAATAAAAGGAGATGAGAAATAATGATAACAATATTGATGAGAAAGGAACGAATACAATTTGGAAGTCCAAGGGCGATAATCAATTACAAAGTGAGTTTTAAAATCGATTATGGATTGAGATCCTATTCAACAATAAATCCTAATTTGCAGGCTCGTTTGGTACAGTAACGTAACCGAACGATATGCTCTTGACCTGCATGGGCCACCACAAAAATATTCCATGTCCAAGTCCCAAAATACGTAGAACTAGGAATACGTAACATGCCAGCTACGCATTCGACCAGACTCTGGTCCGACTCGAATACGTATAAGCTGTATTATAACTGTCACTATCTAATTAATCAGGTAAATATAAATATCTATGTCTCAATCCACAATAAACAAAATACACAAGAATAAGCCACATGTGCTAAAGTTGGCCACCCAGTAACACACAAACTCGAATAGACTCGAGAAGAAATATGAGTCTATAAAACTAGGCTACATCAACAGATAAATAAACAATATAAAATAATAACCATAACTCTGGTAGAAATAATATAAGTACCTGGTAGCAATACCTGCCAGACAAGCAACTCCATCAGCAACTCCCAAGACACCTTAATCGTCTATGCTGTAAAAACTGGCAGAAGACCAGGTCCTCAGAGGGACGTAACAAGGTACAAAAATAATATGCCATAGTATAACAGAAAGAAACAAGTGCAACGCCGGTGTAATCTAGCATAACCACCTAAGTGAGATACAACTTTAAAGACAATATTTGACGCGTGGACTGTCCAAAATAAAATTGTAGCTCCGAACACAGATACACACGGGGCGTACTGTAGCTCTGAGCACAAAGTCACATGGGTGATACTACAACTCCGGATACAGGAACACTACATAAATAGGAACATATACATATATATAACGCGTACAGAGTAGCCCAAACGTCTAGTAACTGTCTTTCCCTCCTAAAGCGGTCAATGAGTGTTCGTTGAACCTGAACCTCTATCTAACAGTCTCGTCATACTGAAGTAACTATCAACAATCACGAATCTAAAGTCATCCCAGATTTCAGTCATGTCGTCAGTATCAGGATACAGGAAGTCTAGTACGATGACAGTGTCTGAATGTGTGTCCTAGGATTCTGATGTGTCCAGGTAGGTACTTCAAGGTATCGCGAACATCTATCAATCAATAACAGACGTTACCAACGAACGTCTGCACCGAGATATGACCCGGATACTAACTAACGATTATGATCTAAAGCGTGCACAAGCATAGATAAAAATAAACAGTAAATCTGGAACTGGAATACAGGATGGCAAGTACACTTGCCTGGATCCAGATGCTGAAGATGGGGCTCCGGTACAACGTCCAAGTCCGCAGATCCCGAAGTACCTAGAGATAAGATACAAGACTAATCAATAAACTATTACGATATTATTCTAAAATAAGAGGTGACGCACGTCTAGCATAGGCTCCAGTCTTAGTCATATAGCTCACATAGACACTAAGCTAGAGGGTTGACCAAGGTTGACTAAAGGTACGTTGCATCTAATACGATCAATCATTAGTATAACATCATCAAACCAAATCCTCAATCCCCTATATTTATTATGGTGTTTTCAGTAGTTCAAGCGATGCTCATCCTCAGATAAAATAATTATTAATTATTAAACCCTCAATTATAAAACCGTTATTTTATTATTCGAATACCGTTTCACATATAAATAGCTACTCCTCTATCTATTCATTATTAGTTGTCAAGTCCTCAATAAATGACCAACTTACGATATCACAACACCATTTCATACTTGCAAACATACTCCCCAATTAATTCGTTATTAGTTTTCAAGCCCTCTGTAATTAACCATCTTTATAATATCACACACCATTTCCTAATTATAAACATACTCCTCAATACCTATCATAAATGCATAAAAATATAACATAGACCCTAAAACTCATATGTAGCATTCATAAACCCTAACTAGGTTCTCTTTAAAAAAAACAAACTACACTACATGAGAAGGGTGAGGAGTTACCCCAGTGGCTGCGTGTGGCGGCAGCGGCGATGCTGCGGCCCCGGTCAGGGATGGCATCGACCTCAGGGGTGGCACGCGTCTCGACCGAGGTGGCGGGGTGCAAGTGACTGGAGTCATTGATCGAGGTGGTGGTCGTGGGGGATGAAACTGGTTGTGGAGATGGTGGTGCTAGCCGTGGAGGCGGTGGTGGAAGGCTCGGTTGGTAAAGCCTGCCGGAGGAGGCTGCTGCTGTGATGGCAGCGAGCTTGACCGGAGAAGGAGAAGTGGGTGGAGGTAAAGTCGAGGTGGGTGGCCGGAGGGGTCTGCGATGACTGAGATGGAGGTAAAGTCGAGGTGCTGGAGGTGGTGGTTGATCGTGGTGGTCCGTCAAGGTCGTGAAGCTGATGGTGCGGGTGGCCAGTGCTTATAGAGAAACGCAGGAGGGTGGAGGTCGTGGGGGTCGTGAAGGTGGTGCAGCGGTGACTGGAGGCAGCGGGTGGCAGCGATTGAGATGGCGGTAGTCATGGTGGTTGGTGCAGTGGTTTCTCGGTCGGAGTAATGTGAAGATACGGGAGGGAAACGACAGCAGCAAGGTGGTGATTTCGCCGGAGTTAGAAGCTGCAGGTGGAGCTCGTTGAAGAAGAAGGAATGAATAAGAAGAAGAAGAAGAAGAAGAAGAAGAAGAAGATAATGGGAGGTGGAGTTCGACTGTGGTGAAGTAGGAAAGAGGAAGGAGAGAGAGAGAAGGGGGTTTCCTAGGCTTCTAGGGATTAGGGCCTGCACATTAGAAAAGGGGGTGAGGATGAGTGATTATATAACAGAGTCTGTGGTGAGGATGATGCTTCATTGTGAATGAAGGGCCAAGATTTATCATGGAGAAAGTGTTCATACAAAAGGGGAGAGAGAGAGATGATGGGACTGGTCCATGGGAGGGAGGGAGTTTTCTTTATTGGCCTTGACCAATAGGGTGATGACACCTAGCACCATATTTGTAAATAAGTCCCTTAACTTTTTGGTATTTGCACATGAATGAAAAATAAAAGAAATTTGGTGTGGGAAGTGGTGTTTGGTGTTATGTATGGTGAGGGGGTATTGTGTATTTTGCATGGGCTCAATGAATGGGGTAATGGGTTAAATTGGGGTTAAGTTGGGATTAGTCAAAGTTGGTATCCCTAATTTAATTAAAAATAAAGTGTCATGTGCTCTTAAATTAAATGGGAGCACATGGGGTCTCAATTAGGAGTGACACAAAGGTCATGAATGGGGTAGGCTTGGTGTCAGTCTTGTCCCCTTTAATGGTTCGACGAAACGGGTTGAGTTTGTGTCCCAAAATTGATGGCAATGCCAAAGGTACGCGACATAGGATTAAAGAATTAATTTTGGGACGGGAAAGTTCTGCAATTAAATTAAGACACAAGGGAGTGTGTTTGTGAGTGACAGAAAAGTCCAGCGCCTATATTGGCTTATCAAGTCAAGAGTGCAATAATTTGTTGGAAAATAAGGGCTATTGTTGGGCTCCAAATATTGTAACTATGGTAGGATGCACCAAGGGTTTAAATAAAGAATTAGACAACTGCAACATAATTTCTAAACCTCAATTACCCTGACGTTACAACAATATTTCTAACCCTAACTAGTCTTCCAAAAATAATAATTGAGGGGGTTTACAAAATACCTCTAGTAACTACTAAGTCTTCTAGCATATATCTATTAGAAGTTATTCATATCACACGTCTCATACGTATTGATGATCAGTCAAGACACAAGTTCGTGATCTATATGAGACTCACAACTCGTGTAACACTTGTGTCATGGCCAAATAAAATATAATGATGCCTCAAAGTCATGGGGTAGTCTCTTAACTCTCAGTTAATATGCATAATATAAATAAATGAACAAATAACGACATATCTCGTCGTTGCACCCAAGTCTTCTTGGACGCACAGTTTAATAATATAAAATAATAAGAAAATAAATATTAAAAATAAAAAATACATAAATGAATGTAAATAAACAGTAATCGTGGCAGGGTATACTTGCATGGCAAGCAAACAATGTAGTATAGACGTTCAAACGACAAGCACGAGGAACCGAAAAGTAGGGACCCTGAATGAACGTCTTCGGATGCTGAAATAAATATCACCAATGTTTCCAGTATCAGTGAGATAGTCAGAAAATACTACTCATTCGTCCAATTAGAATACAGGGGCTAAAACAGTCATTTTAGGTCAAAGCGATGTCCACATGTAGATTACTTTACCCAGAAAAATATGTCAAGATCAAAGGTCTCTAAATAGGACAAATTATAGGTCAAACAAATTTTAAACGATGATACGAACTCATGGTATGTCCAGTTTTGCATTCTGGTAATCAGATCACAAAATCGCTCGTCAAGTCGAATCGTGGGGCCCATAAAAAGGTAATTCGTCAACTGACTTAGAATCGTACGAAACTCGGGTCACAGAAAAAGTTTTATACTGCGAGTCCAATGGCACAAGTTTTATTGCGATCCGACGAGCATACACAAACTAATAGGATAATTTATAAAATGCCGATACGGGAGACTTTTTACGGATATGAGTTGATTTCGGCGTACAAACACGTCCAAATCAACTTCCGCGAAAGCCCACACGTCAGGATATGCCATACGCGGCTTTTGGTACAATTGGTACGCGACGAGGTGGTCCCATTTGATGGGACGCACTCCATATCACAAAATTTTGGGTTTTAAAAATATAGTTTTTGGTCATTTTGGAAACAAAATAATTTGACGATTAATAAAAACTAAGAAAAACTAAAAGAATAGAAATAATCTTTGTTATGTTGTGAATAAGTCCCTACAAATTGAATTTGAAAATATTGAATGAGTTGGTAAAAAATTGGACATGAACATGGGTACTTGGACTAATTTTTTGAACTGTTTTGAAACAGTTTTTCGTTAAACTTTGAATCTTTTTTTTTTCTTCCAAACCAGGACACCAAAAATCATCCTACTTAAAGGGATTCCTAGAGGGTTATGTTATGAGCGTGTATGAAGAATTGGTTCATGAAAATAACCAAAGATGAGGAAGATAAATTACTTTAAAGTCGAGATCGTAGAGCAATCTGTGTTGTCGGCTTGGACCAGAACAACATCGTTGCGGCGGCGACGACCGATGGCAGGCGGCGGGGCAGGTCGCCGAGGTAAGGGGGGAAGGATGGGGTAGGGTTTGATGGTTGTATGGAGGAAGTAATTAGGGTTAGTGTAGGCCGCAGTTAGTATATATAAAGAGAGATTCGAGCATGGGGGCGAAGCCTGCTGGTCTGAAGGGGTGAAAGGATCGGGTCAGTTATAGTGTAAAGTTGTTTGTTCTTGTTGTTGTGGGTTGTTGTTATAGTTGTTGTTTTTGCTGTTGTTTGTGTTTTCTTTTCTTTTATTTGTTTTTCTTTTTATTTTTATTTCTTTTATTTTTCTTTCTTTTAATTATAAATAACTGTATATTTATTTACATATATATATATATATATGAGATTATATAAAAATAAAAATATATCTGCACATAAATTTAACTCTAAGAAAATTTATAATATATTTTAGAAAAAAGATTTTAAAATAAAGAATTAGTTTTATGAAATAATTTTAAATTGATATTTATATAATTAAGTACATCCAAGAATTTACTTAAAAAAATTTAAAGAAATCCAATACTAAAAAAAACATAAAAATTGAAATTCAGAAATTATGGGGGTTTACATTAGTATCTCTAAGACGGTCAACACTCTTTTTCACTCATCTTCAATGGAATCTCTAGTATTAGCTGTATATGAATAACCTTGTCCCCTTTAGGAACTGTCTTCTCGGAATGCTTATCTTTCTGAGGGTCTCCCTGACCACCATCAACTGGCTGATGATCAAGGTTGAGAGCATCTTCATTTTCTGGCTCCCCCATAACTGGATCCTCTACAGCGTTCTCTAGAAATGGCTCGAAGCAAAATGACTCTAATTCAAGCAATTTCTTAGCCTCACAAGGCATCTCAAAATTCAGAGTGTTGGCCATGATCTGGTCCTCGACTAATACCACGTCCTTGCTTCTATAGAGCTTTCTTTCCACCAGGTCGTAGAGTTATAGCCAAACTTATCCCGACCATAGCCGACAAAGAGACATTGCCTCATCTTTGACTCAAGTTTGGATCTCTTATTCTTCGGTACATGCACAAAGGCCTCAAGACCAAACACTCCCAGGTGACTGTTTGACGGCTCTTTATCATACCATACTCTATCAGGCACATCACCATACAAATGATCACTAGGAGAAAAATTAATAACATAAGCAATAGTGTTAAGAGCCTCACCCCAATAACTATCCGGTAAGTTTGCTTCAGACAACAAATATTGCACCCTCTCCATCGGTGTCACGTTCATGTGCTTTGCTAAACCATTGAGCTGAGGTATCTTCGGCAGAGTCTTTTGGTGGCATATCCCTTATTCTTTGTAAAACACATAAAAGGGGTCGATGTATTCTTCGTTGATGTCAGACCGAACACATATCAACTTATTGCACGTCTCCCTTTCAACATAGCCCTGAAACTCTTTGAAAGTGTGCAGTACTTGATCCTTGGTATCTAAGGCATATACCCAAATTTTTTTGGATCAGTCATCAATAAAAGTCATAAATTAAGACGCACCACCAATAGATTTTACATTCATTGGACCGCAAACATCCGAGTAAACCAACTCGAGCAACACCGGCTTCCTTAAACTTAGGTGACTTTGGAAATACATATTTTTCTTCCCTGCCAAACAGTGAATGCATCTCTCCAACTTTGCAGACTTGAGCCCCGAAATTATTTTTCTGTTCAATAAGTAGCCCATTCCCTTCTCGCTTATATGGCTGAGCCACCTCTTCCATAAGTCGGTAGACGCATCAGTAACTGTGTTCACCTCATGTGCCGCACATGCGCTTCCTTTCATATAATAGAGACCGGACCTCTTGCTTCCTCTCGAAATCACCATCAAATATCTTGAAAGTTTCCACTGATTTTTCCCAAAGAGATTGAAGAATCCCTCATCATCCAACCTTCCAACTAATACCAGATTAAAACATATATTGGGGACATGATGAACATCCTTGAGAACAAGAACTGCACCCTTCTTTGTTCTCAAATGCCCATCTCCAATAGCAATAGCCTTAGACACATCTTCATTTTCCATCTTCAACACTCCACAGTCTCATATTGTGTAAATGGCAATCAGTGCCGTATTGTAAGATACGTGTGTTGAAGCCCCTGAGTCCACCAGCCAAGATTATCATCATAGGCGAGGTTCAAGACTACCTCATCAACTATCACTACCAAATTTCTAAAGTAGGAACTTTATGGTCATTTACAATAATTATAAATATTGTATTAATAGTTGCATGATAGATAATATATATACTATATTATATTCATTAATAGCCTGGGTTACTGGACTAGACTTGATGTGACAATGGGTCTTGCATTAGACTAGACATTAAACCCACTAGACTAATCCCTATTCTATTAATTAGAATCTAGTTAGGTCCCTTACTTAAGATTAAAACCTCATTGATTAAATGACTCTTCAGGACTAAACATAGGGGCATTGAGGACCTTATGCATAGCCACCCTAACCCTAACAAGTGGCCGGCCCTATAAGTATAGAGGGATCCTCCCTCAAAGCCATTCATGACTCATGAAGAAACCCTAGAAATAGCTTCCCAAAAATCCCTTCCTTCCTCCATAAATTTTAGAATTTTTAAACCTCAAATCCCTCATTTTTTCCTCATCTAAAGAGGCTAAGAAGCTTAGAGTTTAAGGAGTCTTGGAGAAGAAGAAGTTACATTAGGAATCCATCTTCCAATAGGTAAAAATCTAAAATCTATCATTTAAATTCTATTTTTATCATTTGTTTGGCCATTAGGAGCCGACCCTTTGGTTTAGGAATAGCTATTAAGGGAGAGCATGAGTCTCTATTAGTTTTATGATGATTTCTTTATGGTGTCATATGTTATTTGGGGGTTTTGGATTTAAGTGTGTATTTTCCCTAATTATTGTAACACTAATCATACTAAATATATATGATATATCTATATTGTATATGTAGATGTTTTAGTTGTATATTGGGGTTTTATGCATGAAAACTTGTGGTGTATCATAGAGTATCACATTGGGGAACACTAGGTGTTTGATGAAATATTTAATAGGAAGTATACATATTTCTATTGCCTAATTCATATATATTTGGATACATATATATGTATATACATCATGTATATATATTAGATAAGGCATGTGTGATCTAGTGTGTGTATACTGTGCACACAGTGTGCCAGTGTATGAATGGGAATCGAGTTGTGGGTGTTTTGGTTTCCCTGTGTGTTCAGTATCAGTTGTGTTATGTTGTGTGCTATGTGTTTGTGAGTGTGTGTGTGAGGGTAGCAACATACCAGCAGTTCAGTGTGTACTGTGTGTGCACAATGCTCGTGCAGTCCTCCACAGCCATCAGTGTGCAGTCTCAGTTTCAGCAACATTGGAGTACAGTACATCAAGGCTAGTGTCGTGCAAACAACATCTATGTACAGCCTCGAAGCAGTGCTCGTGCAGTCAACTGGAGGGGGATACAACCTCGGGAAGACCAACCGCAGGGAGAAGTTGCATCCTCAATACAACTGCACAGTGGCTTTTAGTCGGGCACCTGCAACTAGTAGTAGCAGCTAGACAGCAAGAGGGAGGTGTAGCTCGTTCATTGAAGAGCAAGGAGCAGTTGCATCCTCAATGCAACTGCAGCATAGCCATCAGTGTGAAACCAACTGCAGAGTATCAAAGAAGCTGTGCAACAAGGCATCGAGACTAGTGAGATGTGCAAAGCAATAGCAAGGTATCAGCACAAGGAGCCAGGTACCTACAGGGGGAGCCAACAGCAATGGGCACTATAGTTCACTGGAGTAGGAGGCTTACAGCAGGTATCAGCTCAGTATATCACTAACAGCAATGAGCATACAGTGTGGTTCAGATATCTGCAGTATCAGTGTTCAGTTTCAAGTATCAGTCAAGGTATTTGGTTAGCATGAGTTTGGGTATTTGGTTTAGTCTAGTTGGTTAGTATATTAGTTAGTTAGTATAAATAGATAGTTAGTTATATATATTTTATTATATTGATTGTTAGCTAAATAGATAAACTTAGTATATATATGTTATGATTGATAGTTAGTTTAGTAACTATAAGTACTAGTAAGTATTATATAATGTTAGATAGATATGTGTTTTGCTAAGTAATATATGTTAGTTTAGTTATATTGTTATAGTTAGTATATTGGTTGAGGGTTTTTATATGTATTAGCTATTGATAAGGTTTTGAATTACCTTGGGATACCAAGGTAATGTCAAGGTATTGGGTTTGAGTATCAAGATTGGTGTGGTAGTGTGATAGGCAATGGTGAAAGGCCAAGGTATCCAAATTTATTTAATTAGTTAAGATACTATATATATTGACTTGTATATATATATAAATTACTATTTTCATATATTAAACTTGCGTATCTTAGTATACGGCCTTTTGTGTGTCTCATAGTATATTAGATGGGCTAGTGTAACTTAGTTTCATAGTGTGTAGACCTAGTATCGTAGAGTTGGACTCATATGACCTATAAATAGTCGGTTTGACTTAGAAATAGCTTTATAACTTAGAATTACATCAGTCTAACTTAATTTTATTCTAGAACCTTGTATTGATGCAACGTACCATATAAAGGTCTGTGTGATATCAGCTTGGGCATCGAGAGACACACCTTGCTAAGGACTTCAGGCGAGTACATTCTCTGACAATTTTTATTATGTTAATTATTACTATGATTCTAGTTATAGTGTATGCTTGATTCTGACACTGTGGATACACGGACTAGTATTATAGATCCCTGTCATGAGGAGTCATGATTGGAATCCATCATGCTAGCTGGAGATGGGGAAATATTAGCAAGATTATGTAATCATACCCCACTTTACATGCATCATAGCGCACCCCATATATCATGTAGGGTATAGCCTAACCATTTACATTCCTAATAGCCTGTTATATATGATTAGCCTGACTATTGCTCGCATCATAGCTAACTAGATGGTTAGCCTGACCTCACATGTATCATAGCCAATCATATATAAAAAGCCCGATCTAGTCCCAAGCCGATCACATAGTAAACTGATATTTTATAACAGTTAGCTAGAATATATATTTCTTTATTCTAGTTCACTCATTTCTAGCATTCACATATATCTGTTCATTGCTAGTTAGTACTATTGCTGATTACATGTCTCTCTAGTATTTCTTATTTTCCAGTATTTTTTATCATGTATTTCCTTACACTGTCTTATTATTTTTGTCAATATAAATAAAACTATTGTTTAATGTTTTGTGCTTCGCTCCAATCCTGACTGGATAATATTTTTATAGGATCTTGAGGATTTCTGTCCTACTCACTACGGTCTAGGAGTAGAGGGAGACTACATACCGGAGATTCCAGAGGAGTCACTCTCCTTAGAGTAGACACCACCTGCAGTCTCTTAGACAACTTCTTGGTCTAGTTATCTCTGAATTAATTTGTTCTAAACTTGAGACTTGGATTGTATATTGTTGAGACTATTTATGTTGGGATAGCTAGACTCTAGATTATTATTGTATTTGGGTTGTGTGCTAGACTCATGTCAGAACTTTCTTATCTTTTTATATCTTATCGTGTCATTACTTTCCTATAGTTATTGTGATTGAGTACCATATGTTTGAGGATTATTATGCATATCCATTGCCTCCTTATGGATTTGAGATCATTGACAGGTTATATTGTGAGTTGCAATTCATAGTATTGAGACCTAGACAGCGTTCTACCACCGATGCTGCGGCGTAGGCTGGACGTACCCATGACTCATGCCCAAATTCTGGGTGCGGGTCGTGACATGTTTTAGTGGTGGCCCATGCAGGCCTAGTCTAAGAGTTATATTAGGTCGCAACTAGTGCAGTTCGTGGTAGTACTCAGACTTAGAGTACTATTACGAGAATGAGAGATATCATACATAAGAGTATGCTCAATCACAACTAGGAAATTTCTAATTTTATATTGCTATTCTAAAAAATTGCATCCTTTAAATTTTACTGTCCTTCCTTCATGATATCATATTTGTTGCCATAATTGATTCTTTTCGGTCTGTCTTCAGGATGCCACTGAAGACTAGGTCGCTGAGATTGGGACCCACAATTTCAGAGAGGTCTGCCACCTCTCGACCTAACACAGAGACAGCTGGAGTTCCTCCTCCTACTTTACATATTCATGTGGGAGTTTCTGCAGTTTTTGGGAGTCCACCTCTGTAAACACCCGAATTTTTTCAAAATTTAAAAATGAATTTTCAGAATTTTTTTGGATTTTTTTACTAATTAAAATAAATATTTTCTGGTATTAAATAAATTTTGTGATTTTAATAAATAATAAAATATTATGAAAATAATATTTGGTGTAAAATAAAATATTATACTTACTGTAATTTTTTAGAATTTATTGGACCCGAGATCTATTTTTAAAGACCTAAAAATTAATATTTTAATTAAACCAAAATAAACTGAACCAAACCAACCGGTTTAACCCTGAACCGGACTAACCCAAACCCATGCTGAACCGCACCCAAACCCTAGCGGGTCGGGTCGGATCCGAAACTCAAACCCGACCCGAACCCACTAACCCGCTAACCCCAAATCCCTAACCCCCGATTTCCCGACCGTTCCCCTCCCCGGCGGCCGTTTCCACCGCCGTGGCCCTCCGGCTGCCCCGCGACTGTTTCCCCCGCAGCCGCCCTCCTTCTCCCCCAACGTCTCTGAGACGCCTCGCCTCCCCGCGCCGGTACCACTCCCTACAAACCGCCGTCAGCTCCCTTATATAAACCAACCACAGCCGCTCTGATCCACCATAGCCACTGCGCCTCTCCACCCCACTGAGCTGCCCCGCCTCCACCTCACCACCCTACGCTAGCCAGACACCGCTGCCACCGGACGACCACGACCCTGCTACACCCGGACGATCACGAGCAGCCGATGCTTCACCCCTTCGTCGATCCCGAGCCTCCGGTGATGGCTCCTCCGCCGGACCCTGCCGCCTACGAACAATAGTAGCCCCGGACATCCACCGCCCATCTCCGCCAAGCCATGCCAAGCACAGCTCCGCCACCGCCGGCCGAGCATCGCCGCGTTACCCCGCGTTCGCGAAGAACAGTCGATACCGACGCCCTGTTCAGGTGAGGATTTCTCTCTCCTTGTTGTCTCATTTTCTAAATAGTCAGTTGCTACACGTAGACTGCGTGACCCTCTCGATACCCGTACTATCGGTTCGGCGTATCGCATCATGTGGCGATCGCAAGCTGCGACGCAAAATCAGGAAAATAAATCCCCTTTTCTAAAAATTCAGAAATTATCCCGAACACCCCAGTTCATGACCGTTGTGCGACCAACCTGTTAAATATTTTCGAAATTGGCCTGAACATTTTTTAGACCATATGACCAAGTTTTAAACCCTATTTTTAGTTTAATTTATTGAGCTGTAGTTTGTAATATTTTTGAGGGTGAAAATGACCAAAATATTGGTTATTTAAATACCCAGATTTTCCTGGAACTGGGTGCGCCCCGCTAAACGAGGCAACTTGGTCGTGTGTGAACTTCACCGAAAGGTGCACGCCGTTAATACGGACGTGTGGGATTTCGCGGAAGTTGATTTGGATGTGCGTGCACACTGGAATCAACGTATCCGTCGACAACGCCCCATATCGGTCCTGTTCTGAAACTCATTGTAACTTCGTGTGTGCTCGTCATTTTAAAACAAAACTTACGCCATCGGACTCATAACAATACGCTGGTCCTGTAACCCAAGTTTGGTTCGATTCTGAGAACGTTGACAAAATCCCGTATCGTGGGCCCATGGCTCCACTTGATGGGCGATTTTGTGATCGGCTCATCGGAATCCAGTTTTGGATATTTTATTGGGTTCGTATCTTCGTTCTGGACTTGTACACACTAAGTTAGACGAATTTGGAGAACTTTGTCTCTGGCACATTTCTCGGTACAAAGTGGGCCACATGTGGACCCCACTTTGACCAGAAACTATCACTTTTGCCCCTGTGTCCAAATTGGACTTATGGACAGGCAATTCTAGCTATTTGATATCTTCTGAACCTGATGGTAACGTTTATTTCAGTAACCGGAGGAGTATCTGCCGATCCCACTGGCACCAGAGCAGTAGTTGGAATCCAAGCACCAGGCAAGTGTACCTTGCCAATCTTGCAGTTCTTGTTACATAATATTCTTTTGATTTATTTATATGTTGTATCTGTTCAACCTAGGACCGTGTGACATTACTTAACATCCGAACAAGATTCGGGTGTCAACGCCGTACGCGGAGTTGTGTAACGTCACCTAGAGATGGATATCGAGACACTATATATTTTTCGTGCTTGCATTATCTAGTACGTCATACCACAGGACACCTGATACTATTTACGAGACAGAATCTTCTTGAGATATTCATGGTGATTCTGTATAGGTTACATGATTCATGACATAGATATTGCATGTGCTTAGCTATCATTATGACTTGCTGTATTAGATATGATCTTGCGTGTCTTGGACATGAGACGTATGATTACATTGGGTGGGGAGAGACACACAGGCTACAGGCTGATTTTATATATATATTTATTATTATGAGTCCATAGACTCTACATCGGAGCTAGGCACATTATGTGATATTACTGCTACCGGCTCCCCGACACCGAGCTTGTAGTGGTCTCAACCTGATTCTAGTGTTGCTCTCATTTTGCATATCACTTAGCTGGTTAAATAGTTTACCCTATTGATTCATTTATTATTTTACTACATTTATTTTGGCTTAAGTTATTCTTGTACCTTGCTATGTCCCCTGAGGACCTGGAATCCGGATTATGTCCCCAGGTTTAGCAGATGAGTTCTATTTTGAGGTATATGGAGCAGGAGCAGGAACAGAAGCAGTCTTTGGAGCAGTACCAGAACCCGAGGACAAGGTAATCGCTGAGAATTCCTCCTGAGTATCTGCTTATCTATACTCAGTAATTCTGATATTTCCTGTTTGTTGAACTATTGTATCAAACTCATTTATCAGGTTCTTCCCCGAGACTTTTTATTGAGATTTGTTGGATATATTGATCTTGATTATTCTGACATTTATTTTGGTGATTATCTGCTGTGGATGAGATTAGTATCATAGACCTTTATAGTTATTTTATTGCTTAAGTACACCCTGACGGGTCCATTAAATTGGATTTGTCCATCGGTGTGTGCTGCTGTTCTTTGCCACGTGTCTAGTCCCTCGATATTTTGGGACTAGGGCATGATAACCTCCCCCACATGTCCAGACAGCTGCCCCGGCTGTTACGGAGCACCTTCCACCACCACAGATTCTGTTTTCTGGAGGTATGCCCGTTGACGGAGCACAGATGTTCGTACTGATCCAGGGCATGGTAGATTCTTAGAGGACGTTGTCTGAGGCTCAACGAGTTTAGGCTGAGGTGCAGAGGGTGTAGGAAGAGGCGCACCAAGCACAGACGGAGCTGATGAGGGAGAGCGTGGAGAATGCTCATCAGGTGGTTCTCTAGGCTGTGGAGAGAGTCGCACAGCAGCATCCTGGCCAGCAGCACCAGAGGCCAGGCACTATAGTGGACTTCAAGAGGATGATGCCTCAGGAGTTCAAAGGCATCGAGGAGATACTCTACGCCGATGACTGGCTGGAGGATATAGAGAGGAACTTATGGTTGGTGCTGATTCTGGAGAGTCTTCAGATCGAGGCTGCCGACAGCCAGATGTTTGATATCGCGCTGACTTGGTATCGTACGGAGCCGAGACTTACTGTTAGAGGACTTACTTGGGAGTCTTTTAAGTAGATTTTCAAGAAGAAGTTCTTTCCCGACGTGGCCCTGGGAGCCTTGGAGAGTCAGTTCCATAACTTGGTTCAAGGAAACATATCGGTCGACTAGTACGCCGTAGATTTTTGACGCTTAAGTCGTTTTGCACCGTCGATAATTCGGGACCCAGGAGACCGATCCCAAAAGTTTATGTCACCCCCACATTTCAGATTAGGGGTATTTTCGTCTTTCATAAATTAATATATAAATGATTGCATAATATTTAATTATATTTAATTGTGGTGATTTTTATTTAATTGTTGCGCGTTACCGTTGCTTCGATATTTGGAGCGCTACCCTAGCCTTTGCCTTCCGACAAATTCTACAACCTTGTCCTAGACGTGCATGCCTTCTTTTTTGATCTTTGTGTAACTTATAATTTTGTTCTCTTGTGCTTCATTTTAGCCGCACAATATTCGTCGCGGACGCGTTTATTTATTTTGATATAAATTCAAATTTTGTATCCTTGCGCGTTCCAACCAAAATTGGAGACACAATTTTGACATATTTCGTGCAACCCAAATTAGGGTAATATTCTATTCCAAGTCTATTTCATTTATGACACTTGTGTCCCACTTAAATTCTGACCCTTGTACTTTTAATTAATTTTAGAACAGCTATTGCATTTATTTTTATTTAATTGGACCATAAATTCAACTTTGTGCATTTTTCTAATTATTGGGCATTTTTATGCAAATGTGCTTTAAGGTGCCCATCCCATTGGGCTCAATACGTGAATAAAACTATTTCCCCTTCATTGGTATTTTTTTATAAATTTTAGGAGTGTGAAATTCAACACCAAGCTCCTTAAGACCCTGGCCCTCCAAACATTGAACCGATGTAATCCGAGCCATTCTTTTGAACCCATTCAAATCCTAGCCCATTGAAATCCTACATGAGAGGCCCAAGCCTAAGAGGGATTTGACCAGTCAACCAATTCTAGGTCACCCACACCCTACTTGTATAAATATTCTTTTCCTTAATTTTTTTCCTTTCTCTTCTATTCCCTAACATCTAAACAACAGCCGACTTATTCTTCTTCTCCTTCCTGTTCATCTTCTTCATCCATCTCCTCTCGAGTAGCATTGCCTGAGCCGGCCACCCCCTCGCCAGAGAGCCACCCCAGCTGCCTGTCATCTCCCCGCTAGAACTGAACCCCGCGGCCACCCGAGCTCGCCGGATCCCAACTCGACCAGCCGCCGGGCTCGACACTGTGATCGACTCCCATCTCCCCGACTTCTCTCCAACCTCCCTCGTTGCACCACCGCGGCCATCCATTAGCCCGCCGCCTCGCCAGTCTTTGTCGGAGTTTACCATCCCCTAGCAGAGGTCTCCCCCAGCCGCCTCGACCTAGAATTCCCCGACCGAAATCCCACTGCTCTTCCTCGCCTCCACGCGACCTCCCCGTCATCGTCGATGTCCCCAGCAGTGCCCGAGCTTCCCCAAGCGACCGGATCCACCGCCTCCAGCATCCCGCTGACCCGCTATCGATTGCGTCTGAACTCGACGACAACACCGCCTGCACGACTCGCCTCACCCCGCTGCCCTCAGGAGCCGCCGAGTCCTCCGCTCGACCGGCACCGCTGTCCACCTGATCGACTGCACCAAGATCTCGCCGGAGACACTGCATCCCGCCTCTCCATCCCCAGCGAGACCCCGACAGCGACCACCATCGTTCACCTCCTCCATCTCATCTCCTTCAACCCCTCACCCATCGGAGTTCGACCAGATCCTCCGCCTGCACACGCCTGCACACACCCCTCGATCCGTTGGACTTCTCATCCCCTCCGGTGAACCTGACCCAGTATCCACCACCAGTCATCCTCCCCGGCTTCCCCCTTGCTCCCTCAGCCGGACCTCCCTTCCTCCAGACTCTCCGACCACCACCCGAGCCTCCTACCTTAAGCTCTCTCCGGCAGCACCTCCATCATGACTCCGTCAACCTACTTCATGATCATCATCTCCATAATCAACATCGTCACCATTACCATCACCATGATCATCATCACCATTCGCCCTCGTCGCCGTAGTCGTAACCTCCGTCATCGTCGTCTTCGCCGCGCTCGTGCCCGTGCACGCCGAAGCCAAGGTGAGAAGCATTCTCTTGTGTTTGTTGTATACGCATGCGTACTCGTATGAGTATGTTGTTCATCGGTATGTGCGTATTGGCATACGTATTAGAGTATGTCTAAATGTATATAAATATATATATAGTATAATTCTCAAGGTAGTATATATATGCAAATGTATACATATAGTATATGTTTAATATATATACATATAGTATGTAATTAATTAGTGTATATACTTATATTTATTATATATGTAATAAATTGGTTTACATATATATATACCAATTAATATTAATGTATATGCCAAGACTAATAAATATGTATGTATATGTATACGTATATAAATATATATAGTATAAATTTTATTAAGTATATCTTTTATAATTGTAATTAATTAGTATTAATGTGTATGATAGATAATATATATATATATATATATATATATATATATATATATATATATATATATTTGGTCTATCTACTAGATGACCCAATTATGACCACATAGCATATTAACAAGACTGCCACATGTACACTGACGTACTGGCAAGACCCGTATCATGGATTGTCTGTCTTGCACCGCAATTACAGATGCGACGCCCGTGCAACTTGACGCACACTAACCCTAGATGACCAGTGTCATACCTAGCGTAGCCTTGAGTTCAGAGTATTATGATTGAGTGTTAGAATAATATCTGATACAATATTATATTATTTACGATGTCTATAGGACTGTTGGATCATCCAGATGATACTTCAGAAATCAAGTTATTGGTATTGCCAGCAGCAAGACCCCAGGCGAGTACATTCTTTGACAGTTTCCATTATGTTGATTATCTCTATAACTCTTGTCGTATAGCGTACATGACTCTGACACTATTGTTTACACGAGTTGGCATCATTGAGACCTGTCACGAGGAGTCATGATTGGAATCCATCGTGCTAGCTGGAGAAAAATAGGGAAATATTAGTAGCTTATGTGATCATATCCAACTTTACATGCATCATAGCTCACCCACACCTCACGTCGGTGCAGCCTTACCATTACATGCCTCATCGCTGTTACATGTGGTTAGCCTGACCTGTTAGGGATGATCGCTAATCAATGTAATGAGTCATATAGTCCTAAGCAGATCACATAATATGCTGATGTTTCACACACTTAGTTAGATGATTCTTGACATGCATCTCTAGTATATTGATCTAGCATCTCTACATGTTCTAGTTATTGTTCTTATAAACACTTATTTACCAGTTCATTGTTCTTGCGTTTACTTGTATTTCTATTTCACTGCTAGATATACATTGATGATGACATGCTCCTGTATCCATTTATTCCAGTATTTCTATTCCAGTATATCCATGCTCGTCAGTATTTCTTATTGCCAGTATTCCTATCTGTCTTGTATTTCTTTACACTGTGTTATAGTTTTTGTTAATATATGTGAAACTACTGTTAGAGGTGTATTTCGTTCCAATCCTGACTGGATATTTTTTCCAGACTGCGACTTAGAGGACTTTTTTCTGACATACTTGGAGATTGGATGTTATTGATTGCAGGTTAGACTATTTATTGTTGTATAGACTTGTCTTGTATTTCATTGCTTGCTTCGATATCTCATCGTGCTTTATTTTCCGTGATTGAGTATATTCCGTATTATATTGTGATATATGTGCCTCCTTATAGAGTTGGATATTCGTGAGAGATTAATTTGATAGTATCATGACCTAGACAGCGTTCTACTGCTGATGCTGCGGCGTAGGCTGGACGTACCCGCGCTCTCGTGCCCCTATACCGGGTATGGGTCGTGACACATTTTTAGTGGTGGCCCATGTAGGTAAGACTTCACAAGTTGTGCGATGTCGTGGTAGTGCGACGTCATAGTAGTTATCATGACCCGCATCTGGAAACTGGGCACGAGTACGTGGGTACGTCCAGCCTACGCCGCAGCATCGGCGGTAGAACGCTGTCTAGGTCAAGCACTATCTAAACAATCTCGCACGAGTATCCAACTCCATAAAGAGACACGGATAACACAATATTAATGGATCAACATACTCAATCACAACTACAGCACGATAAGAATTCGAAGAAATAAAGTAAAGTACAATACAAGTCTAAATGTAATAATCTAACTCAACAATATCCATGTCTCATCAAAGTATGCCGGAGACAAATTCGGTACAAATAAACTACTGAAAGAAACTAACTAGATAACTAGTGATTCCGGCTAGACCTCCCGGAATCACGACTGAACTACCAAGTCCAAGTCTGCAGCTACTCACCATATGGTCCATAAAGTGTCGGATACCGATCCTCTAAGGCATAGTCTGGAAAAATATTTCCAGTCAGGAAGGAGCAAACTATAATCTCAAATAACAGTTCCATTTAATTGATAAGGACTATAAAGCAATAAACAGATGATGCTAGATACTGAGAGAAGACAGTGAAATAAATGCAATTACAAAATAAAAGACAGGCAATATAAATAGACAGGCAATATAGGCAATGTGATACAGTCAGTGCATATATAAAATGAAAAGAATAAGGTACAGTATCATATATGGGTGATGTAGTATATGATCTAAATAGAGTACTGTAATCTATTCTAAGTGTTTGAAATAGTAGTTTCGAAATGTGATCGGCTTGGGAACATGTACGAGAGCTATATGGCCTGGCTAATCATATGTGAAGAGCATGATTAACACTTACATTGTTCTATACTTGTATAAAGGGTATGATCATATTTCATACTAACTACTTCTCCGCCCCCAACTAGTACTGTGGATCCAACCATGACACGTCACGATACACGAGCAATATCCAATTTATCATGTACGATATCTAATATACATGTTGTGTACAATGTCAATACCATAATCAATGTAACATCTCATGACTGCAGATCCAAGCTATATACTAGTCCGTGTAACACAGTGTCAAGGATTCAGATGTAACATTTCTAGATTACTAAAATTATAGAAATTATCAAGGAATTAGAAATTATCAGAGAATGTACTTGCCTCGTGTCCTTAGCTGGTAATACCAATGTCCTATTCCAGAGTATCGCCTGGATGAACAACAGCCCTATGGACATATCATAAATATAACATTCGTATCAGATGCTACACTAACACAATCATAAACATCGAACTCAGGGCCGTGCCAGGTATGGCACTAGTCAACTAGGGTCAAGTGCGTCAAGTTGCACGGGCGTCGCGTCTGTGATTGCTGGACAAGACAGACGATCAAAAATGGTACGGGGCTCCCCAGTACGTCAGTGTACGTGCGGCGGTCAACTAACAGTTCACAGGGTCAAGGTCGTGTGTAAGGACGGGGTATCCGTATTTACACTGGGGTCGCCTACAACATTCACCAATTAAACAATAATTAAAATATAATACATATATATATATATATATATATATATATATATATATATATATATATATATATATATATATATATATATATATATATATATATATATATACCAATAAAATATAATACTATATACTTGTATATAAGTACATACATATATATATATAACAATTAAAATACAATACTAACATATATGAAGAATACATAAATACTAATACATGAATTTAATTTATACTAGTATACACTTTATTAAATACATATTATAAGAAAATACCAATAAACATACATATATAGAATTAATTTATATACTATATAAAAATACCCAATATACATACATATACATATGTATATATATATATTGGTTACATATGTGTATGATACATATATAATATTTGAAAATAGAACAATATACGTACACATAAGTACACAAATATACACACACATATATGTATATACGTATACACACACAAATACGTATTAAATATAAATACATATACACTAATAAAAATATGCTATATACATACATTAACATATATATACCAATATGTATTTATACTAGAATACATTCTAATACTCGTATACACACATACACAAATACACATACCCATATACGTATTACGTATTTACATACATATATATATATATATATATAATGAAGGAGGAAAGGGGGAGAGAAGCTCACTGTGGCGATAGGGTGGTGGTGGTGCCGGAGTACGGCAGGAGGCCGCCAGAGTATTGCTCGGGAAGAGGGGAGGAAGCTCGAAAAGAGCTGACAGTGGTGGTGGTTAATGGAGGTTAAGGAGGAGGTGGGGAACTCGGGTTAGGCCGGAGCACAGTGGAGTGGCTGACTAGAGTAGGGAATGTTGCAGGCCGGAGGGTGGCTGGACCGGAGTCGGGTGGGGGCTGTGCTGCACCGCCGGGGTCGGCTGGAGCGGGGTGCAGTGATCGGTCGGCGTAGGGTGTTTGGCCAGGGAGTGGCGGAGAAGAGTGAGGTGGACGTTGATGACGATGGTGGTGGTGATAGGTGATAGATGGTGGTGGTTGAGTTGTAGGGAGTTAGCCGGAGGAGGAGAGGGAGGAAATGCAGTCGTGCCGGAGGAGTTGGCTCGCCGGGGAGAACCGTGGCAGTGGTGAGGGAGATGCGGCATAGGGAGGAGCAGCAAGGAGAGCCCGGGAGGAAGGGCAGCGGGGCTCGGCCGGGATCGTTGCTCGGTCGGGTGGCCGCTCGTCGGAACGGTGGTTTGAGTGCAGCCGGAGGATGGCTAGACCACGCCGAAGCACAGACCCGGGGTCGGGCTCGGGGACAGTGGGTGAGGTAGTGGTGATGGTTTCCCTCTCGCTTTTTGGATTTTAAAAAGAAGGAGAAGAAGAAGAAGGAAGAAGAAGAAGAGAAGAAGGAAAATAAAGAAGAAGGGAAATTTTGGAATGAAGGAGGGGCTACGTTGGGGCTTGTGAGGGCTAGCCTAGGTTTTAGGGATTAGGGTTTCCTTGGGAAGGGTGTGGGTGATGTGACTTTAAATAGGGAGAAAGGGTGTGGGAATGAAGGGTGAGGATGCACCCATTGAATGGATGGTCTAGATTTATCATGAGGGATTCTTCATGTGGGGATGAGGGTGAGAGACTTAGTCAAATATTAGGGCTCCTTCATTGGTTTGAACAAATGGGATGTTGACACCTAATGCAAATTTGCAAATTAGCCCCCCTAAATTTGGGTATTTGCATAGACACATAAAATAATGAAAATTTGGTGGGCGATTCGGTGTTCGGTATTTTGTAGGGTGAGGGGGCGTTGTATGTTTGGTATGGGCTCAATTAACGGGGTACTGGAATTAAATAGGGATTTACGAAATCGGTCAAAATGGTATCCTCAATTTAATTAGAAATAAATGCAAGCTGTGTTCTAAAATTAATTAGGAGTACATGGGGCCAAAATTAGGTCGGGTCACAAATACCATTAGTGAAGAAGACTCAGAACCGAATATTACCCTAATTTGGGTCGCACGAAAAATAGTCCAAGATTGCCTCCAATTTCGATTGGAAAGCACAACGATACAAAGTTGGAATTTATTTAGGAATTAAATAAACGTTCGCGACGAATATTGTGCGGCTAAAATGAAGCACAAGAAAGCATAATTATGAGTTGCAAAAATATTAGAATGGAAGACGGGCATGTCTAGAACAAGGTTATGAATTTGTTGGAAGGCAAAAGCCAGGGTAGCGCTCCAAATATCGAAGCAAAGGTGAGGTACAACAATTAAATAAAATTACGGTAATTAATTACTACCTCCAATAATTTAATTCTAAATAAAATAATTAACCACATAATCTCATAATTCGGACAGGTGTTCATCTACTGGGCTTCTATGTCAAGTCTACCATCTCAAACATAAATGAACACTGTATATAATAATATATTTAATTACACATCTCACATAATTATTTAAATTAAATATACTTATCATGAAATTATTTAATTGCAACTACCACAATATTAATAATTTATAAAAATTCAAAAATACCCCTATTTTTGGAATGTGGTAGTGACAAGTCTACCCTCCTTAAAAGAATTTCGTCCTCAAAATTTAAAATCCTCATAGTAGTGTTTATTCATACACATTATTATTTTCCTTCAAAGTTTAAATTCATCAATCACGAAATCAGGTAATAATCCTCAATGTCTTTTCACAATTTTTTAAAATTATGTAATTATCGTATTCCTGAAAATCCTCGAATTAAAATCAAAGTCCATTTTTATCACAATTTTCTCCGAATTTTTAAGTTAATTATTCAATACTCGAAATTTAATATTCACTCCTCTAGTTTGATTTTTATCAATGTATATATATATATAAATTAAATCTTGTCCCAAAATTGAATTCAAACACTAATCCATCCATGATCTTATTCCTCGGTTCCCCTTTTCCTCAAAGTACTCAACAATGCGATACTTATGGATTCTCCAAATATCGTCCATAATATAAAATTTTAAATTCATAACTTGCAGTCAAATAAAATAATGATAATCTCCTTAATTTCCTCAAGTTCTTAAGGATAAACTTCAATCATATCATAACCTTCCTAAAATTAATAAATCATCGATTTTGCCATGTTAAATTCTTAACCCTTTATTGAAATCAATATTTATCCCCGAATTTTAATCATCTTGTTTCTCTTGTTAAGTCATAACCTCTTCATAAATCTACTATGGTCAAACCCCAATAATCATGGTCTAAGAAAGTTATACCTACAGTCATGCAATCTAAGAAAAAATATGTACGGTCATGGTGTCCTTCGTCATGGTATTGCAGTCTCCGTCAGGGTGTACTACTAACAACATTCTAACAAGAAAAATCATGCATACTAACTACGATACTAGGGAATCAGTCAATCAATCAAATAGGAAGGAATAGAAGGAAGGAAAGAACAGAACCTGCTAACACATTACCTGCAGTATCGATCTCCTCGACCGTCATCGCAAATGCCCCGCCCTGCTGGGGTGGTTCCCTTTGCGGGTGTTGAGCAATATACAGTTCCACAGGTAGCCTAACTGGATCTCTATAATTTGGAGCTGCGCACTGGCCGGGAAGATAAGGGGCTAGAAGACAATCCCTTACTCGATGTTCCGCAGCGCCGTAGTGCAAACAAAGTCCTAGCCTCATTCTACAGCTCTCCCAAAGGTGACCTGGTTTCTTACAGAAATGACAAGTCTGATGTGTATCTCTTGGAGGCTGCTGTTGATCCTGCTGAACACGAACTGGTGCCTGGTACTGCTGTTGATACTGATACACCCATGGATGTTGCTGAATATGAACTGGTGCCAGGTACTGCTGTGGATGCTGAAATGCCCATGGATGAATATGAACTCGTAATTGGTAATGCTGTTGATGCTGAATACGTGGACGCTTGGCCGGTCCTGCGCTACCATTCTTATCTCCAAAAACATTATCTTAGGCCTGAGATCCAGATCCTCTTCTGCAATCTGGGCATCCGTTAAGATATCCTCGAAGGTAGCGGTACGACGACCAAAAGTGCGTGACCTAATCTCTCTCGTCAGCCCCTTTCTAAATTTTTGGGCTCGATCTCCTGGGTCCCGAATCATAGACGATGCAAAATAGCTTAATCTACAGAATTCTGCAGCATACTCGTCGACCGACATGTTTTCTTGAACCAAGTCATGAAACTGACTTTCCAAGATTCCCAATGCCACGTCGGGAAAGAACTTCTCCTTGAAGAGCTCCTTGAAGGTCTCCCAAGTAAGTCCTTGTGCAGTAAGTCTTGGCTCCGTGTGATACCACGTGAGTGCGATATCGAACACCTGACTGCCCGCTGCCTCTATCCGTAAGCTCTCTAGAATCTGGGCCAATCGCAGGCTCCTCTCTATGTCCTCTAGCCAGTCGTCAGCGTAGAGTATCCCTTTGGTGCCTTTGAACTCTCGAGGCATCATCCTCTTGAAGTCCACTATAGTGCCTGATCTCTGCTGGTACTGTGCTACTCTCTCCAAAGCTTAGAGAGTCACTTGATGAGCATTCTCCATGCTTTCTCTCATCAGCTCGGTTTGTGCCTGGTGCGCTTCTGCTTGCACCCTCTGAGCCTCAGCTTGAACTCGCTGAGCATCTGCTGTCACTCTCTGGGCATCTACCATGCCCTGGATCAAGGTAAACATATGTGCCCCGTCAATGGGCAAACTTCCAAAAATTAGAGTTGGTGGAGGAGGAAGGTTGTCCGTCACAACTGCGGCAATCCTCTGGACAGGTGGGGGAGGAGGATCCCCAAAAAGTGCAGATACTCCTACATGCATCGGAGATGTAGGAGGAACTACGGCTGTCTGTCCCTCAGGTGGAGAGGTGGCAGACCCCTCTAAAGCTGGTGCTCCCACTCTCATAGACCGTGTCTTCGGCGACATCCTGAAGACAGATCCAAAGAATCAATTAAGGCAAAAATACGATATCATCAAGGAAGGACAGTAAAGTTCTAAAGAAGCAACATTCAAGATAAATGGATTGGAATAATCCTAGTTGTGATTGCACAGGTCAAAGATGCATCCAAGGTTGGATACCTCTATCCCTCTAGGTACCACAGTTCTACTACAAGCACACTCACTGCTAGATTTCTTACCTACTGCAATCGTTGATACTAGTTATCCTTATCACTCAAGTTCATATCAAATGCAACACACCATACTAAGCACTTCTTCCTCTAGTACAACCCTAGATGGACACTCAAGTCAGTTTGCAGTGCAATCTCAATCATGCTTAAGCCAACAGATCCTTTCATATGCACCTCATCTACTTATATACTAATATATCTATTTCACTATATAAAATTTTATCCTCAAAATAAAGTCCTCAAAACTAACTTCTCGAACAATTTAAAGTAAAAGGCATATACTTTCCTCAAGGTCAAATATTCAAATACTGAACGAAAGTTTTATCAATTCCAAAAATCCTTACAGCTTTGTCTAGGTTCATTGAATTGAATCTGAATCCTCAAAAATTTTAATAACATAATATCTCAACTCCTCAAAAATTCTTAAAAATTGAAATTTATTTTCAATCCTCAAATTAAAATTTAAATCCACCTTTTATAGTCCAATAGCTCTAATGTAAATCTTTCTCACTGTCCTCATCAACATATGTCATCAAATAATACCATAAATTAGTCTGTAAATTTATCTTGATAGGAAATCAAACTCTACAAGACACCAAGATCTTAATTAAATAACTGATCAACAATAATCAATTTATATCAATAAGTGAGAATGGACGAAAATCAAGGGAAATGATATAAATTAGAAATTATTACAAGATTCTCAGGGGTCATCCCAGGAATCTCTCAAGGAATTGTGATTGAGTATTCACTCTCATCCTAGTATGCTATATCCTAAATCCTATAGCAGGCATGCAGTAGTACAACAGAGATGTCACACTACCACGACATCGCACAACTTGCGAAGTCTGACTTGCATGGGCCACCACTAAAAATGTGTCACGACCCGCACCCAGAAACTGGGCACGAGTACGTGGGTACGTCCAGCCTACGCCATAGCATCGGCGGTAGAACGCTGTCTAGGTCAAGCACTATCTAAACAATCTCACACGAGTATCCAACTTCATAAGGAGACACGGATAACACAATATAAATGGATCAACATACTCAATCACAACTACAGCACGATAAGAATTCGAAAAAATAAAGTAAAGTATAACACAAGTCTAAATGTAATAATCTAACTCAACAATATCCATGTCTCATCAAAGTATGCCGAAGACAAATCCGGTACAAATAAACTACTGAAAGAAACTAACTAGATAATTAGTTATTCCGGCTAGACCTTCCGGAATCACGACTGAACTACCAAGTCCAAGTCTGCAGCTACTCACCATATGGTCCATAAAGTGTCGGATACCGATCCTCTAAGGCATAGTCTGGAAAAATATTTCCAGTCAGGAAGGAGCAAACTACAATCTCAAATAACAGTTCCATTTAATTGATAAGGACTATAAAGCAATAAACAAATGATGCTAGATACTGAGAGAAGACAGTAAAATAAATGCAATGGCAAAATAAAAGACAGGCAATGTAAAGAGACAGGCAATATAGGCAATGTGATACAGTCAGTGCATATATAAAATGAAGAGAACAAGGTACAGTATCATATACGGGTGATGTAGTATATGATCTAAATAGAGTACTGTAATCTATTCTAAGTGTTTGAAATAGTAGTTTCGAAATGTGATCGGCTTAGGAACATGTACGAGAGCTATATGGCCTGGCTAATCATATATGAAGAGCATGATTAACACTTACATTGTTCTATACTTGTATAAAGGGTATGATCATATTTCTTACTAACTACTTCCCCGCCCCCAACTAGTACTGTGGATCCAACCATGACACATCACGATACACGAGCAATATCCAATCTATCATGTACGATGTCTAATATACATGTCGTATACAATGTCAATACGATAATCAATATAACGTCTCATGACTGCAGATCCAAGCTATATACTAGTCTGTGTAACAAAGTGTCAAGGATTCAGATGTAACATTTCTAGATTACTGAAATTATCAAGGAATTAGAAATTATCAGAGAATGTACTTGCCTCGGGTCCTTAGCTGGTAATACCAATGTCCTGTTCCAGAGTATCGCCTGGATGAACAACAGTCCTATGGACATATCATAAATATAACATTCGTATCAGATGCTACACTAACACAATCATAAATATCGAACTCAGGGCCGTGCCAGGTATGGCACTAGTCAACTAGGGTCAAGTGCGTCAAGTTGCACGGGCGTCACGTCTGTGATTGCTGGGCAAGATAGACGATCAAAAATGGTACGAGGCTCGCCAGTACGTCAGTGTACGTGCGGCGCTCAACTAACAGTTCACAGGGTCAAGGTCGTGTGTAAGGACGGGGTATCCGTATTTACACTGGGGTCGCCTACAACATTCACCAATTAAACAATAATTAAAATATAATATATATATATATATATATATATATATATATATATATATATACCAATAAAATACAATACTATATACTTGTATATAAGTACATACATATATATATATACCAATTAAAATACAATACTAACATATATGAAGAATATGTAAATACTAATACATGAATTTAATTTATACTAGTATACACTTTATTAAATACATATTATAAGAAAATACCAATAAACATACATATATAGAATTAATTTATATACTATATAAAAATACCCAATATACATACATATACATATGTATATATATATATATATTGGATATATATGTGTATGATACATATATACTATTTGAAAATAGAACAATATACGTACACATAAATACACAAATATACACACACATATATGTATATACGTATACACACACAAATACGTATTAAATATAAATACATATACACTAATAAAAATATGCTATATACATACATTAACATATATATACCAATATGTATTTATACTAGAATACATTCTAATACTCGTATACACACATACACAAATACACATACCCATATACGTATTACGTATTTACATACATATATATATAAAATGAAGGAGGGAAGGGGGAGAGAAGCTCATTGTGGCGATAGGGTGGTGGTGGTGCCGGAGTTCGGCAGGAGGCCGCCGGAGTATTGCTCGGGAAGAGGGGAGGAAGCTCGGAAAGAGCTGACAGTGGTGGTGGTGAATGGAGGCTATGGAGGAGGTGGGGAACTCTGGTTAGGCCGGAGCACAGTGGAGTGGCTGACCGGAGTAGGGAATGTTGCAGGCCGGAGGGTGGCTGGACTGGAGTCGGGTAGGGGCTGTGCTGCACCGCCGGGGTCGGCTGGAGCGGGGTACAGGGATCGGTCGACGTCGGGTGTTGAGCCGGGGAGTGGCGGAGAAGAGTGAGGTGGACGTTGATGACGATGGTGGTGGTGATAGGTGATAGATGGTGGTGGTTGAGTTGTAGGGAGTTGGCCGGAGGAGGAGAGGGAGGAAATGCAGTCGTGCCGGAGGAGTTGGCTCGCCGGGGAGAACCGTGGCAGTGGTAAGGGAGATGCGGCATAGGGAGGAGCAACAAGGAGAGCCGGGGAGGAAGGACAGTGGGGCTCGGTCGGGATCGGTGCTCGGTCGGGTGGCCGCTCGCCGGAACGGTGGTTTGAGTGCGGCCGGAGGATGGCTAGACCACGCCGGAGCACAGACCGGGGGTCGGGCTCGGGGACAGTGGGTGAGGTAGTGGTGATGGTTTCCCTCTCTCTTTTTGGATTTCAAAAAGAAGAAGAAGAAGAAGAAGAGAAGAAGAAGGAAAATAAAGAAGAAGGGAAATTTTGGAATGAAGGAGGGGCTACATTGGGGCTTGTGAGGGCTATCCTAGGTTTTGGGGTTTAGGGTTTCCTTGGGAAGGGTGTGGGTGATGTGACTTTAAATAGGGAGAGAGGGTGTGGGAATGAAGGGTGAGGATGCACCCATTGAATGGATGGTCTAGATTTATCATGAGGGATTCTTCATATGGGGATGCGGGTGAGAGACTTAGTCAAATATTAGGGCTCCTTTATTGGTTTGAACAAATGGGGTGTTGACACCTAATGCAAATTTGCAAATTAGCCCCCCTAAATTTGGATATTTGTACAGACACATAAAATGATGAAAAATTGGTGGACGATTCGGTGTTCGATATTTTGTAGGGTGAGAGGGAATTGTATGTTTGGTATGGGCTCAATTAGTAGGGTACTGGAATTAAATAGGGATTTACGGAATCGGTCAAAATGGTATCCTTAATTTAATTAGAAATAAATGTAAGCTGTGTTCTAAAATTAATTAGGAGTACATGGGGCCAAAATTAGGTCGGGTCACAAATACCATTAGTGAAGAAGACTCAGAACAGAATATTAACCTAATTTGGGTCGTACGAAAAATAGGTCAAGATTGCCTCCAATTTCGATTCGAACGCACAACGATACAAAGTTGGAATTTATTTAGGAATTAAATAAATGTCCACGACGAATATTGTGCGGCTAAAATGAAGCACAAGAAAGCATAATTGTGAGTTGCAAAAATGTTAGAATGGAAGGCAGACATGTCTAGAGCAAGGTTGTGAATTTATTGGAAGGCAAAATCCAGGGTAGCGCTCCAAATATCGAAGCAAAGGTAAGGTGCAACAATTAAATAAAATTATGGTAATTAATTACTACCTCCAATAATTTAATTCTAAATAAAATAATTAACCACATAATCCCATAATTCGGACAGGTGTTCATCTACTGGGCTTCTAGGTCAAGTCTACCAGCTCAAACATAAATGAACACTGTATATAATAATATATTTAATTACACATCTCACATAATTATTTAAATTAAATATACTTATCATGAAATTATTTAATTGTAACTACCACAATATTAATAATTTATAAAAATTCAAAAATACCCCTATTTTTGGAATGTGGTAGTACTACTGCGTGCCTGCTATAGAATATAGGACATAGGATACTAGGATGAGAGAGGATACTCAATCACGAATTATTTGAGAGATTCCTGGGACGACCCCTTAAGAATCTCATTATAATTTCTAATTTAAATATTTTCCTTGTTTTCGTCCGCTCTCGCTTGTCGTTATTGAACTTGATTCTTGTTGATCAGTTATTGAATTAAAATCTTGGTATCATTGTTGAGTTTGATTCTTGTTGACCAGTTGTTAAATTTAATTCTTGGTATCGTTGTTGAGTTGATTTCATATCGAGATGAATTTTACGGGCTAAAATTTATGGTATCATCTGATGACATATTGATGAGGACAGTGAGAAAGGTAAAACGTCTACTTTGGTTATGGAACCTAGAGTTTATCGCAACCATATTAGCTATCGTGACGAGAACGTAGGAACCTGACTTGGATGTACATACTATAGTTATGAAACTTAGAGTCTCTCGCAGCCATACCGGTTGGCATGGCAAAGATTCTAGATGACATGATTATAGAGTTGCATACCTTAGTTACGGAACCTGTCGTTTATCGTATCTATGCTTACTGGCGTGGCGAGGATTCTGAGTGTCATGATTTCTGACAGACCTGTATGATTATCAGGTTGTATCTTAAATTGGTTCTTAAAAGTATCATCTTAATACTTATCTATTTTCGTAATTACATGACCTTGTTCCATCGCTTCTTTTCTTTACTAGCAGTAGAATACCTTCAGTCCTCAATCCAGTTCCTTTTTGAGCTTATATTCTTTGAGGATTCCTTGTTAAGTATGATAATTAGTGACTTGTAATTATGTCTGTGTCTTGTATTAGTGTTGACTGAGTATGACCTGTTCGTTGTAAGTGTTTTTTAGTTGGACATGTGAGCAGTAGGCATTAATCTAGAGTTAACCCATAGCGTAGTGCCTTGTAGCCATAGTTCTATGATAAGGTGTCATTATAATTGGTATTGGTACTATAGGTAGAAGGAGGAGTAAAGAGTATCAGTAATGGTTCCAAGAGTAAGTATCAGAATCAGCATACCAGTCCTAGATAATCATAAATTTATTGGATGATCTATGTAAACAATTAAGTATCGAGGAATTGTATTAAAAATTAATGGAGCATGATATTCAATTTGATGATTGATTACTTGGGTGTGTCAAGAGTAAATAAATGTATATGCATAAGGGGTTTTAATGAGATGCCAAGAGTAGAGAGATATCAAGATTTGTAATGGAAGATATATAGTGTATCAGTCTGTAAAAGATTTAAGATAAGATACGTATACATAAATCGAGATATGGAACGATATGCCACCTTTGAGAGTAAAGTGGAGCATGTGTATTATATAAGTTAATAACTAGTGCGAATGATCGTGAGTTCTAATAAGTGATGAGTAATCTAATAATGAAACTAGTGTTATCATACCAAGAGTAATAATGATTCTATATCGAGGATTAGTTGAGCAAGGTGTTAATAATAGTAAGTACTTCGTGTGATGATAATTAGATTGGTGTATCAGTTAATATAGATAAAAAATTACTGGAGACAATATGTGTGATGATAACTTGATTATTGGGAGTAATAGTACAAGTAATACGGACAGTGCAAAATTTAGTACACAGTTGAAGGTTGTAGACAATTGGTGTATTTGTGTGCACCTTGAGTATTAGAGACTGTGAGTATTTATATGTATACTTGTGGATTTAATTTATAATTTGAAGGATGGAAATGAATTTCAATTTTTAAGAATTTTGAGGAGTTAATATTTTATGTTATTAAAATTTTTAAGGATTCAATTCAATTCAATAAACATAGTCAAAGCTATAAAGATTTTTGGGAGGTGATTAAAATTCTATTTCAATATGTAAATATTTGACTTTTGAGGGAAGTATATACATTTTATTTTAAATTGTTCAAGAAGTTAAACTTTTTTGATATTATTTTGAGGATTAATTTTACGGTGGGTAAGAAATGTATAACAGTATATGAGTGGTTGATATGCATGTGTAAGGATCTATTGGCTTGAGAATGCTTGAGATGGCACTGCAAACAGACTTGGGTGTCCATCTAGAGTTGCATTACAAGTAGTAGTACTTAGTGTGTTGTGTTGCACTTGGCGTGCACATGAGTAAAAAGAACAACTAGTATCAACAATTACAGTAGGTAAGTAAACTAGCAGTGGGTGTGCTTGTAGTATAAACTGTGGTACCTAAAAGGATACATGTATCAAACTTTAGATACATCATTCGACCGATGATTATGTTAAGAGGTCCTTGGTATCAGATCTAGGTATCAATAGACAGGTGTATGCAATAAGGATATATTCATGGATGTTTGTGGACTAATGATTAGTTGATATGGGTACCAGTGTACAAGGATAAGAATTAGTTAGTGAATGTGCCAGAGTTAAGAGTATGTTAGAGATAGAAGATATTGCAGGTGATGTGTTAGCAAATTATGTTCTTTTCTTTCCTTCTGTTCCTTTTTCGTCTGTTTGATTGGTTACTTAATTTCTTAGTACCATACCTTGTATCAATAATCTTCTTTCTAGAATGTAGTTAGTAGTACACCCCGACAGAGACTGTAATACCATGACAAAAGAGACCATAATCGTATATGTTTTCTCCAGATTATATGTTATACAACTGTAGGTAAAATTTTCTTAGACTTTGATTGTTGAGAGTTGACCGTAGTAAAAGAATTAATGAAAAGGTTATGATTTGACAAAGAGAGACAATGTGCCTTAAATTTCGAGGATAAAATATTAATTTAAATAAAGAGTGAGAATTAAAATGGCAGAATTGACAATTTTGTTAAATCATTAATTTTTTATGAAGATTAAGATATTATTGAATTTGTCATTAAAATTCGAGGAAATTAAGGAGATTATCATTATATCTATTGACTGCAAGATATAAATTCATATTTGAATGTATATGATATTTGAAGATTTCATAACTATTGTATTACTTGATTTTGTGTGGAAAAAGAAGTCGAGGATTAAGATCATTAATGAAATAGTATTTTCGGATGAGATTTCCTAAATTTTATAAATATGCATTGACTGGATTTCAATTAAAGGATGGGATAGTAAATTTTATATTCAGTGATTTACTCAAAATTGAGGAGTAAGATGATTAATGGGTTAGTGTTTGAATACAAACTTTTTGGATGAGATTTTAAATTTTATAAATGTGCGTTGATTGGATTTAAAATTAGAGGATTGGATATTAAATTTTTAAATATTTAATTATTAACATCAAATTTTGAGGAGATTATGATACGACTGGAATTCAATTTTTTTAAATTTGAGGATTTTTCAAAAATATGATATCTATATAATTATGAAAGTTGGTGAAATAACAATATGGATTTGCTTCAGGATTATATGGTTTGATGAATTTAATTTTGATGGTACAATAAAATAATGAATAAATAAAACTATTGAGGATCTTAAATTTCGAGGAAGAAATTCTTTTAAGGAGGGTAGACTTGTCACCTCCACATTTCAGATTAGGGGTATTTTCGTCTTTCATATATTAATGTATAAATGATTGCATAATATTTAATTATATTTAATTGTCGTAATTTTTATTTAATTGTTGCGCGTTACCGTTGCTTCGATATTTGGAGCGCTACCCTAGCCTTTGCCTTCCGACAAATTCCATAACCTTGTCCTAGACGCGCATGCCTTCTTTTCTGATCTTTGTGTAACTTATAATTTTGTTCTCTTGTGCTTCATTTTATCTGCACAATATTCATCGCGGATGCGTTTATTTATTTCGATATAAATTCAATTTTTGTATCCTTGCGCGTTCCAACCAAAATTGGAGACGCAATTTTGACCTATTTCGTGCAACCCAAATTAGGGTAATATTCTATTCCAAGTCTATTTCATTTATGACACTTGTGTCCCACTTAAATTCTGGCCCTTGTACTTCTAATTAATTTTAGAACACCAATTGAATTTATTTTTATTTAATTGAACCGTAAATTCAACTTTGTGCATTTTTTCAATTGTTGGGCATTTTTATGCAAAGGTGCATTAAGGTGCCCATCCCATTGGGCACAATACGTGAATAAACCTATTTCCCCTTCATTGGTATTTTTCCATAAATTTTAGGAGTGTAAAATTCAACACCAAGCTCCTTAAGACCCTGGCCCTCCAAACCTTGAACGGATGTAATCTGAGCCATTCTTTTGAACCCACTCAAATCCTAGCCCATTGAAATCCTACATGAGAGGCCCGAGCCCAAGAGGGATTTGACCAGTCAACCAATTCTAGGTCACCCACACCCTACTTGTATAAATATTATTTTTCCTTAATTTTTTTCCTTTCTCTTCTATTCCCTAACATCTAAACAACAGCCTACTTATTCTTCTTCTCCTTCCTGTTCATCTTCTTCATCCCATCTCCTCCCGAGCAGCGTCGCCTGAGCCGGCCTCCCCCTTGCCGGAGAGCCACCCCAGCCGCCTGTCAACTCCCCGCTAGAACTGAACCCCGCGGCCTCCCGAGCTCTCCGGATCCCAACTCGACGAGCCACCGGGCTCGACACTGTGATCGACTCCCATCTCCCCGACTCCTCTCCAACCTCCCTCGCTGCACCACCGCGGCCATCCATCAGCCCGCCGCCTCGCCAGTCTTTGCCGGAGTTCACCATCCCCTAGCAGAGGTCTCCCCCAGCCGCCTTGACCAAGAATTCCCCGACCGGAATCCCACTGCTCTTCCCCGCCTCCACGCGACCTCCCCGTCATCGTCGACATCCCCAGCAGTGCCCGAGCTTCCCCAAGCGACCGGATCCACCGCCTCCAGCATCCCGCTGACCCGCCATCGACTGCGTCTGAACCCGACGACAACACCGCCTGCACGACTCGCCTTACCCCGCTGCACTCAGGAGCCGCCGAGTCCTCCTCCGCTCGACCGGCACCGGTGTCCACCTGATCGACTGTACCAAGATCTCGCCGGAGACGCTACACCCAGCCTCGCCATCCCCCGCGAGACCCCGATAGTGACCACCATCGTTTACCTCCTCCATCTCATCTCCTTCAACCCCTCACCCATCGGAGTTCGACCAGATCCTCCGCCTGCACACGCCTGCACACACCCCTCGATCCGCTGGACTTCTCATCCCCTCCGGTGAACCTAACCCCGTATCCACCACCATTCATCCTCCCCGGCCTCCCCCTTGCTCCCTCAGTCGGACCTCCCTTCCTCCAGACTCTCCGACCACCACCCGAGCCTCCTGCCTGAAGCTCTCTCCGACAACACCTCCATCATGACTCCGTCGACCTCTTTCATGATCATCATCTCCATAATCAACATCGTCACCATTACCATTACCATCACCATGATCATCATCACCATTCGCCCTCGTCGCTGTAGTCATAACCTACGTCATCGTCGTCGCCATCATCGTCTTCGCTGAAGCCAAGGTGAGAAGCATTCTCTTGTGTTTGTTGTATACGCATATGTACGCATATGAGTATGTTGTCCATCGGTATGTGCGTATTGGCATACGTATTAGAGTATGTCTAAATGTATATAAATATATATATAGTATAATTCTCAAGGTAGTATATATATACAAATGTATACATATAGTATATGTTTAATATATATACATATAGTATGTAATTAATTAGTGTATATACTTATATTTATTATATATGTAATAAATTGGTTTACATAAATATATACCAATGAATATTAATGTATATGCCAAGACTAATAAATATGTATGTATATGTATACGTATATAAATATATATATAGTATAAATTCTATTAAGTATGTATATACATGTATCTTTTATAATTGTAATTAATTAGTATTAATGAGTATGATAGATAATATATATATATATATATATATATATATATATATATATATATATATATATATATATATATATATATATATATATTTGGTCTATCTACTAGATGACCCAATTATGACCATGTAGCATTTTAACAAGACTGCCACATGTACACTGACTTACTGGTAAGACCCGTATCATGGACTGTCTGTCTTGTATCGCAATTACAGACGCGACGCCCGTGCAACTTGACGCACACTGACCCTAGATGACCAGTGTCATACCTAGCGTAGCCTTGAGTTCAGAGTATTATGATTGAGTGTTAAAATAATGTATGATGCAATACTGTATTATTTATGATGTCTATAGGACTGTTGGATCATCCAGATGATACTTCGGAAATCAGGTTATTGGTATTGCCAGCAGCAGTACCCCAGGAGAGTACATTCTCTGACAGTTTTTATTATGTTGATTATCTCTATAACTCTTGTCGTATAGCGTACATGACTCTGACACTATTGTTTACACGAGTTGGCATTATTGAGACCTGTCACGAGGACTCATGATTGGAATCCATCGTGCTAGCTGAGGAAAAATGGGGAAATATTAGTAGCTTATGTGATCATACCCAACTTTACATGCATCATAGCTCACCCACACCTCACATCGGTACAGCCTTACCATTACATGCCTCATCGCTGTTACATGTGGTTAGCCTAACCTGTTAGGGATGATCGCTAATCAATGTAATGAGTCATATAGTCCCAAGTCGATCACATGATATGCTGATATTTCACACACTTAGTTAGATGATTCTTGACATGGATATCTAGTATATTGATTTAGCATCTCTACATATTCTAGTTATTGTTCTTGTACACACTTATTTTCCAGTTCATTATTTTTGTGTGTACTTGTATTTCTATTTCACTACTAGATGTACATTATTGATGACCTGCTCCAGTATCCATTTATTCCAGTATTTCTATTCCAGTATAAACATGCTCGTCAGTATTTCTTATTGCCAGTATTCCTATTTGTCTTGTATTTCTTTACATTGTGTTATAGTTTTTGTCAATATATGTGGAACTGCTGTTAGAGGTGTATTTCGTTCCAATCTTGACTGAATATTTTTTCAGACTACGACTTAGAGAACTTTTTTCTGACATACTTGGAGATTGGATGTTATTGATTGCAGGTTAGACTATTTATTGTTGTATAGACTTGTCTTGTATTTCATTGCTTGCTTCGATATCTCATTGTGCTTTATTTTCTGTGATTGAGTATATTTCGTATTATATTGTGATATATGTGCCTCCTTATGGAGTTGGATATTCGTGAGAGATTAATTTGATAGTATCATGACCTAGACAGCGTTCTACCGCTGATGCTACGACATAGGCTGGACGTACTCACGCTCTCATGCCCCTATACCGGGTACGGGTCGTGACAGTTCAGGAAGGGGCTGATGAGAGAAATCAAGTCTCATACTTCTGAAAGTCGCACTGCTACCTTTGAGGGCAATCTGATGGATGCCCAGATTGCCGAGGATAATTTGTATCTCAGACCGAAGAGAGGACGCGATATTTTTGGAGAAGGAAGTGGTAGCGCGGGACCGACCAAGCGTCCCCAGTTTCAGCAGCAACAGAGGCCGTATAAGCATCAGCAGCACCAGGCACCAGCTTGAAGACACACACAGCAGCAGCAGCCCCAGAGGCAGACGTATCCCGCTGTCTAGTGTGCGTACTGCGGGAAGGCAGGACACACGAGGGACATCTGCAGGAAGAGGCTGGGTACATGTTTGTCTTCTGGATCGTCAGCACACCTGTTGAGAGATTGTCCATCTGTTCGGACTCGTCCAGGTCAAGGTGGAGCAGCAGCTCAGAGGGGACCTACCAGAGTAACTACTATACCAGGAGGCCAGCAGAGGGGACCTCTACTTTCGCCACAGCAGCAGAGGTTCGCCCAGCACTAGCAGCAACAGAAAGGTGCGCCCCAGGGATGAGCATATGCCAAGATGATCGAGGAGGTCAAGCCAGCAGGAGATGTGATATCAGGTTCAGTTCTTCTCGATTCTATTCTAACACTTGCATTATTCGATTTTGGTGCTTCCTATAGTTTCGTATATGTATCGTATGCTCTTAAGCATCATTTAGAGACGGAACCCGTAGATAGGCCTTGCAAGATCACGGCTGGCGGAGGCATTATTCTAGTCAGTGACTTTTGCAAGGACCGGAGACTATCATTGGGAGGCCGAGAGTTGGGCGTGTGCTTACTTGTAATGCCACTTCTGGGATACGATATTGTACTCAGAATGGACTGATTGAGTAGGCACCATGCTACTATAGATTATCGTGGAGGTAGAGTGATATTTTGACCGCCAGAAGAGCCAGAGTTTGAGGTCGCCAGAGGGGCAGCGGAGCAGAGCAAGGGCACTATTTGTGGAGCCAGGATGGAGGAAGAGGAGTTGCCACATCCTTTGATAGCAGAGTTCCTGGATGTCTTTCTAAAGGAGTTGCCAGGTTTGTCGCCCGACAGAGATATTGAGTTCTCTATAGACTTGGTGCCAGGAGCGGAGCCCATATCACAACACGTCTATAGGGTCAACAACAGCGAGATGGCAGAACTGAAGAAAAAAGTTGAGGAGTTGCAGGACAAGGGCTTCATCAAATCCAGTTCATCACCATGGGGAGTCCCGGTATTGTTCGTACCGAAGAAGGATGGGTCGGTACGCATGTGTATCGACTATAGAGCTCTGAACAACCTCACTATCAAGAAAAAAAATTCGCTGTCGAGGATAGATGATCTCTTCGATCAGTTAAGCGAAGCGAAGGTATTTTCAAAGATATACTTGAGGTCAGGCTATCACCAGGTGAAAGTGAAGAGGGAAGACATTTCGAAGACAGCTTTTCGGACCTGTTATGGCCAATTTGAGTTCATGGTAATGTCGTTTGGATTGACTAATGCATCGATAGTATTCATGAACTTGATGAATAAGGTGTTCCACCAGTACCTTAACAAGTTCGTGGTGGTGTTCATCGATGAAATTCTTGTGTATTCGAAGACCCCAGAGGAGCATGAGGAGCACCTGAGGATGGTTTTGGAGACTCTCAGGATAGAAGAGCTTTACGGGAAGTTTTCGAAGTACGAGTTCTTCCTTGACAAGGTTGAATTCCTTGGGCATATGGTGATGGGTGACGGGATCTCAGTTAACTCGAAGAAGATCGAGGCAGTAGAGTCATGGGCTACTCCTAGTTCAGTAGCTGAGATCAGGAGTTTCCTCGGACTAGCAGGTTACTACAGGAGGTTTATACAAGACTTCTCCAGGATTGCAGAGCCGATGACTAGGCTGACCAGGAAGGATGTGAATTTTATCTGGACGGAGGATTGATAGAACGTATTTGATGAGCTGAAAAAGAGATTAACGACAGCTCCAGTATTGATATTGCCATCGGGGACAGGTGGATTTACTATCTACAGTGATGCTTCAGGGAAGGGTTTGGGTTGCGTTCTTCAGCAACATGGGAAGATGATTTCCTATGCTTCCAAGTAATTATATTCTCATAAAAAGAACTAGCCCACCCACGATTTAGAGTTGGCAGCGGTTATCTTTGCTCTACAACTATGGAAACACTATCTGTACGGAGAGCATGTGGAGATTTTCACAGACCACGAGAGCTTAAAGTACGTGTTTACGCAGAAAGAGTTGAACATGAGGCAGAGGAGGTGGTTGGAGTTGATGAAAGTCTTTAATATTTCATTGCAGTACTACCCAGGAAAGGCCAACGTAGTCACCGATGCCTTGAGCAGGTATCCGATGGTTATATACTTGACGACAGACAAACACTTATTGGCCGATCTTAAGAGCTTGGGAATTGAGGTGCTAGTTCCCGGTATCGAGATTCAGATGTGGGGATTGCAGATACAGTCCTAGCTGATAGATAGAATCAGAGCTACGCAGTATGATGACGAGGCTCTGAGGAGTATCAGGGCATAGGTTCAGATAGGATTATCAGAAGACTTCACTATTGCTGATGATGGGACATTACGGCACGGTAGTAGGATATGTGTGCCGAGCGGGGAGCTATGCATGGAGGTTTTGCTGGAGGCGCATCGCTCACAGTACTCGATGCATCCAGGTGCCAACAAGATATATCGAGACCTGAGAGAGCACGTCTGGTGGTATGGTATGAAGCGCGAGGTAGCATACTTTGTATCCCGGTGTTTAGTATACCAACAGGTAAAGGTGGATCGACAGAGGCCAGGTGGATTGCTACAACCTTTACCCATCCCCGAGTGGAAGTGGGAGCACGTGACTATAATTTTTTTTCTAGGGCTTCCGTGTTCTCCAGGAGGAAAAGACGCGATTTGGGTCATCGTGGATAGGTTGACCAAATCAACCCACTTCTTACCATTCCAAATGGGTACGTCAACAGAGAAGCTAGCAGAGATATATGTGCGACAGATTATCAGATTACATAGGGTTCCTGTAAGCATCATCTCTGATCGGGATAGTCGTTTCATTTTCTACTTTTGAAGGAGTTTGCAGGCTAGCTTGGGCACTCAGCTCAAGTTCAGTACCGCATATCACCCCCAGACAGACAGACAGTCTTAAAGGACTATTCAGACTCTCGAGAATATACTACGCACTTGTGTTCTAGATCTCGGAGGTTATTGGGAGGATCATCTATACCTGGTAGAGTTTGCTTACAACAACAGCAACCAGGCCAGTATTGAGATGTCACCATTCGAGGCTCTATATGGACGAGGTATCGCACACTGTTATCTTGGGATGATGTCGGAGAGAGAGCCTTGTTATGACAAAGATGGTCGTGGATGCAGCAAAAAAGTAAAACTCATCAGAGACAGACTTTGAGTGGTGTAGGACAGACAGCGGCATTGGGCCGACAGCCACCGTAGACCCTTGGAGTTTGAGGTATAGGTTTTGTTATTCTTGCTCATTATTATTTTGTTTTAGATTGCGTGTTAAGGCTGCTTTTGTTCTAGGTTGGCAATTTGGTTTTCTTACGAATTTCTCCGACACGGGGCACGATTCGCTTTGGTGGAGGCGGGAAGCTTAGTCCATGGTACAACGAAACTTTCGGTATTCTTGCGAGGGTCGGTGTAGTGGCCTATAGACTAGACTTGTCGCCTGCACTAAAGGGAGTACATGACGTGTTTCACGTGTCGCAGCTGAGATGGTACGTGGCAGATCCTAGTCACGTATTAGATCACTAGGAGATCGAGGTTGATCCGACTCTCAGTTATCCTGAGCAACCCGTAGAGATTTTGGATCGTATGGAGAAGGTATTGCGGAACTAGACTATTCCTTTGGTTCGTGTTGCATGGAGACATCACTCTCCAGGAGAGTCAACCTAGGAGAGGGAGGAAGAAATGCGCGAGCAGTACCCGTATCTCTTCAAGCCTTGAGGTATAGTTCTTATTGTTCTGATTGTGTTCCTGTGCTAGTTTAATTCAATTTCGAGGACAAAATTTTTTTTAGGAGGGTAAACTTGTCACTACCATATTTCTAAAGTAGAGACTTTATGGTCATTTACAATAATTATAAATATTGTGTTAATAGTTGCATGATAGATAATATATATATTATATTATATTCATTAATGGCATGGGTTAATGGACTAGACTTGATGTGACTATGGACCTTGCATTAGACTAGACATTAAACCTATTAGACTAATCCCTATTCTATTAATTAGAATCTAGTTAGGTACCTTACTTAAGATTAAAACCTCATTGATTAAATGACTCTTCATGACTAAACATAGAGACATTGAGGACCTTATGTATAGCCACCCTAACCCTAATAAGTGGTCAGCCCTATAAGTATAGAGGGAGCCTCCCTCAAAGTCATTCATGACTCATGAAAAAACCCTAAAAATAGCTCCCCAAAAATCTATTCCTCCCTCTACAAATTTTAGAATTTTTAAACCTCAAATCCCTCATTTTTCCCCCCATCTAAAGAGGCCTAGAAGCTTAGAGTTCAAGGAGCCTTGGAGAAGAAGAAGTTACATTGGAAATCCATCTCCCAATAGGTAAAACTCTAAAATATCTCCATTAAATTCTATTTTTATTATTTGTTTGACCATTAGGAGCCCACCATTTGGTGTAGGAATAGTTATTAAGGGAGGGCATGAGTCTCTATTGGTTTCATGATGATTTCTTCATGGTGTCATATATTATTTAGGGGTTTTGGATTTAAGGGTATATTTTTCCTAATTTTTGTAACACTAATCATACTAAATATATATGATATATCTATATTGTATATGTAGATATTTTAGTTGTATATTGGGGGTTTACGCATGAAGACTTCTGGTGTATCATAGAGTATCACATTGGGGCACACTAGGTGTTTAATGAAATATTTAATAGGAAGTATACCTATTTATATTGCCTAATTCATATATATTTGGATACGTATATATGTATATACATAATGTATATATATTAGATAAGGTATGTGTGATCTAGTGTGTGTGTGTACTGTGTACACAGTGTGCCAGTGTATGAAGGAGAATCGGGTTGTGGGTGTTTTGGTTTCCCTGTGTGTTCAATATCAGTTGTGTTATGTTGTGTGCTATGTGTTTGTGAGTATGTGTGTGAGGGAAGCAACATACCAGCAATTCAGTGTGCATTGTGTGTGCACAGTGCTTGTGCAGTCCTCCACAGCCATCAGTGTGCAGTCTCAGTTTCAGCAACATTGGAGCACAGCAGGAGGGAGCTACTCACTGCAGGATGTGCAGTGCAGTACATCAAGGCCAGTATCGTGCAAACAACAGCTATGTGCAGCCTCGAGGCAGTGCTCATGCAGTCAACTGGATGGGGATGCAACCTCGGGCAGATACCAACAGCAGGGAGCAGTTGCATCCTTAATACAACTGCACAGTGGCTTTCAATCGGGCACCTGCAACTAGCAGTAGCAGCTAGACAGCAAGAAGGAGGTGCAGCTCGTGCATTGAAGAGAAGGGAGCAAGTTGGATCCTCAATGCAACTGCAGCATAGCCATCAGTATGAAACCAACTGCAGAGTATCAGAGAAGCTGTACAACAAGGCATCAAGACGAGTGAGATGTGCAAAGTAATAGCAAGGTATCAGCCAAAGGAGCCAGGTACCTACATGGGGGAGCCAACAGTAATGGGCACTGTAGTTCACTGCAGTAGGAGGCTTACAGCAGGTATCAGCTCAGTATCTCACTAACAGCAATGAGCATACAGTGTGGTTCAGATATCTGCAGTATCAGTATCAGTGTTTAGTTTCAAGTATCAGTCAAGGTATTTAGTTAGTATGAGTTTGGGTATTTGGTTTAGTCTAGTTGGTTAGTATATTAGTTAGTTAGTATAAATAGATAGTTAGTTATATATATTTGATTATATTGATTGTTAGCTAAATAGATAAACTAGTATATATATGTTATGAATGATAGTTAGTTTAGTAACTATAAGTACGAGTAAGTATTATATATAGTTAGATAGATATGTGTTTTGCTAAGTAATATATGTTAGTTTAGTTATATTGTTATAGTTAGTATATTGGTTGAGGGTTTCTATATGTATTAGCTATTGATAAGGTTTTGAATTACCTTGGGATACCAAGGTAATGTCAAGGTATTGGGTTTGAGTATCAAGATTGGTGTGGTAGTGTGATACGCATTGGTGCAAGGCCAAGTTATCCAAATTTCTTTAATTAGTTAAGATACTATATATATTGACTTGTATATATATTTAAATTACTATTTTCATATATTAAACTTGCGTATCTTAGGATACGTCATTTTGTGTATCTCATAGTATCTTAGATGGGCTAGTGTAGCTTAGTTTCATAGTGTGTAGACCTAGTATCCTAGAGTTGGACTCATATGACCTAGAAATAGTCGGTTTGACTTAGAAATGGCTTTATAACTTAGAATTGCATCAGTTTAACTTATTTTTATTCCAGAATCTTGTATTGATGCAACGTACCATATATAGGTATGTTGATATCATCTTGGGCATCGAGAGACACACCTTGCACTACTAGAATAAGCGGGTTTAGCAACATTTTTTTAGCGACGACAAAAAAAATATCGCTAAATTAGCGACTCCATTTAAAACCGTTGCTAGACGTCGCTAATTGGCGACATTTAGCGACGTTTAGCGACTTTTATTCAGTTTTTAAAAGATTAGTCGCTATAAGTTCAATTTAGGTCGCTAAACATCGCTAAAATATTTTATTTAGCGACGTTTAGCGACGTATTTAGCGACGTATGTCTTTTGTCAAGTTAGCGACGTCATTAGCGACGTGTTAGACGTCGCTAAAATGTTGCTAAATTTGTTTCATTTAGGGCTCATTCCCCCTATTTCTTTCAATATCTTCCTCTCCCTCTCCCAAAACCCGCGGCGCCCCCTCCTCCCTCCCGGCGATCCCCCTCCGACCGTGTCCTCCCCCCTCCTCCTCCTCCTCCTCCTCCTCTAGGTAAACCCGCTCTCTCTCTCTCTCTTTCTCTCTCTCTCTCTCTATCTCTCTCTCACAGGACACACATGGCACTAACACGACACACACACGTTATAGACACTGACACAGACACGACACACACACGTGACCTAGGGTTAAGGTTAGGGTTAGGGTTTTTGACCTGGGGTTAGGGTTAGGGTTTTTGACCTGGGGTTAGGGTTAGGGTTTTTGACCTCGGGTTAGGGTTAGTTTACTTAGCACCTGTAAATCGGTACAAGGTATTCAGTTGCAAATTAGCCCACAAACCAATACTCTAAAATACACAAATCAGGTTATCAGGATTAGGTTGATATAAGCAAGCTCATCGGGTCTGTGTAATAACTCTATTGTGTTTGGGTTTTTATGGGAAGTTGACAAGTACCTGATGCCACTCATAAAAGAACTCAATTGTGTTTGGGTTTCTATGGACAACAACCTTCCCAATCTCTTCATGAATATTAATACTAACTACGAAAAAATATCATTCTTTGGTATCTTTGTCCATTAATGTGTGCTTCTTTATTTTTGGTATCTTTTGTCCATCAATATGTACTCAGTTTCATTTTAAACCATTGATGTTGAACTTAATATTAATTTGTTGTAATAAAGGTATCATTTGTATATATTTTCTGGGTGTAGGTTCAGTTCAAGGGGTATTACAGTACCTAAAGGAGCTTGTGAGTGTTCAGTTGTGAGTGAAGTATGTAGTGGGGTAATGTGAGTTGGTAATATTGTATGGGGATTGAGTATGGGCAAAGTTGAGGTGATAGAAATTGACTAAAGGTTGGTATTACTTGGGGTAACACCTAGGTAATGTGAGAGTATTGGATGTATCACTGAGTATTTGGTATTAGCTAACAAGGGTTAAGGGTGTAGATACTTGAGTATCATAAGGAATTAGTTAATGATAGTAGTGTTCCATTTGACACTTAGTTAGGGCATCATAGTATGAAAAATATCGTTCTTTGGTATCTTTGTCCATTAATGTGTGCTTCTTCATTTTTGGTATCTTTTGTCCATCAATATGTACTCAGTTCCATTTTAATCCATTGATGTTGAACTTAATAATTTGTTATAATAAAGGTATCCTTTGTATATATTTTCTGGGTGTAGGTTCAGTTCAAGGGGTATTGCAGTAGCTAAAGGAGCTTGTGAGTGTTCAGTTGTGAGTGAAGTATGTAGTGGGGTAATGTGAGTTGGTAATATTGTGTGGGGATTGAGTATGGGCAAAGTTGAGGTGATAGAAATTGACTAAAGGTTGGTATTACTTGGGGTAACACCTAGGTAATGTGAGAGTATTGGATGTATCACTGGGTATTTGGTATTAGCTAACAAGGGTTAAGGGTGTAGATACTTGAGTATTATAAGGAATTAGTTAATGATAGTAGTGTTCCATTTGACACTTAGTTAGGGAATCCTAGTATGAAAAATATCGTTCTTTGGTATCTTTGTCCATAAATGTGTGCTTCTTCATTTTTGGTATCTTTTGTCCATCAATATTTATTCAGTTCCATTTTAAACCATTGATGTTGAACTTAATACTAATTTGTTGTAATAAAGGTATCATTTGTATATATTTTTGTCTTTATTACTTTTAGTTTAGTCCCATATCAGTAAACTTCGTTTGCAATATCATGTTTCTTTTTTGAACTAACTCTTTTATCCTTAGTTTGCAGTATCCGCCGATACCAAACCAATATGGTCGATACCTATACAGTTTGACATGTTCCAATCTGATATTGACCGATAGCTGATGCTGATCAATTATATTCTTTGTTTTCATCTATCTTACCAGATGGCACCCATGACCCGAGCACGTGCACGTCGCTTGAGAGAGACACCTCCTACTGTTAAGGAGGAAGTGATGCCTCCTACTGTTAAGGAGGAAGTTAAGGAGGAAGTGATGCCTCCTACTGTTAAGGAGGAAGAGATACCACCTGCTGTATCTCAGACGGGGAGTTCTAGTCACCCAGCACCTATAGCGGCTGTATCTCAGACGGGGAGTTCCATTCACCCAGCACCTATACGGGAGATTGATCACATAGACGCTGTTTATGCACAGTATCTGAGGGATTGGTATGTGCCCCAACATATTGGATATCCTCGAGATTGATACTGTTATGTTTCATATACTTTTATTGTGGTTATTGTGTGATTGTGATACTTATATATTATGCATTTTGTGTGACTGTGATACTTATATATTATGTATTTTGTGTGGCTGTGATACTTTTATTTTGTGTGTATTGTGTGACTGTGATACTTAAAAATTACCGGTGTTGAGTGTTCCACCGAAGGGGTCGGCGAACCCAGAGAATTCAACGGAGGGTTGCTCCGGGTCTATTTTTAATTAAAAATTCATAAATTGCAGGAGATTGGTAATGTGATACTTAAAAATTACCGGTGTTGAGTGTTCCACCGAAGGGGTCGACGAACCCAAAGAATTCAACGGAGGGTTGCTCCGGGTCTATTTTTAATAAGAAATTCATAAATTGCAGGAAATTGTATGGGTAGTTTTTAACATTTTTTTTATTTTTCAATGAAAATTTAGCAACATTTAGCGACGCTACTATACGTCGCTGAATACGTCACTAAATACATCGTTGATTACGTCGCTGAATAAGTCGTTAATTAGCGACATTTAGCGACGTTTATGTACGTCGCTAATTTACCGACGCTGCGTCGCTAAAGGTCGCTAATTTTGTGACATATTTTAAATCGCTAAAAAATGTCGGTATAGCGACGTTTAGCGACGTTTTTTCTTTCAGCGACGTGCTGAGTTTCGACTTCTGTAAATCGTCGCTAATTACGTCGCTAAATGTGATTAGCGACATTTTTTGTCATTTAGCGACATTTTTTTACGTCGCTAATTTGACTTTTTCTGGTAGTGTTGCTCAGGACTTCATGCGAGTACATTCTCTGACAGTTTTTATTATGTTGATTATTACTATGATTCTAGTTGTAGTGTATGCTTGATTCTAACACTGTGGATACAAGGGCTAGTATCATAGATCCCTGTCATGAGGAGTCATGATTGAAATCCATTGTGCTAGCTGGGGACGGGAAAATTTTAGCAAGATTATGTGATCATACCCTACTTTACATGCATCATAGCTCACCCCACATATGATGTAGGGTATAGCCTGACCATTTATATGTCTCATAGCCTGTTATATATGATTAGCCTGACTATTGCTCGCATCATAGCTAACCAGATGGTTAGCCTGACCTCACATATATCATAGATAATCATATATAACAAGCTTGATCTAGTCCCAAGCCGATCACATAGTAAACTGATATTTCACAACACTTAGCTAGAATTTCTATTTCTTTATTCCAGTTCACTCATTTCTAGCATTCACATATATCTGTTCATTGCTAGTTAGTATTATTGCTGATTACATGTCTCTCCAGTATGCCTTATTTTTCAGTATTTCTTCATCATGTATTTTCTTACACTGTCTTATTATTTTTGTCAATATAAATAAAACTGTTGTTTAGTGTTTTGTGCTTCGATCCAATCCTGACTGTATAACATTTTCAGAGGATCTTGAGGATTTTTGTCCTACTCACTACGGTCCAGGAGTAGAGGGAGACTACATACCAGAGATTCCAGAGGAGTTACTCTCCTTAGAGGAGACACCACCCGTAGTCGCTTAGATGGCTTCTTGGTCTAGTTATCTCTGTATTAATTTGTTCTAAACTTGAGACTTGGATTGTATATTGTTGTGACTATTTATGTTGGGATAGCTAGACTTTAGATTATTATTGTATTTGGGTTGTGTGCTAGAGTCATGTCAGAACTTCCTTATCTTTTTATATCTTATCGTGCCATTACTTTCCTATAGTTATTGTGATTGAGTACCATATGTTTGAGGATTATTATGCATATTCATTGCCCTCCTTATGGAGTTGAGATCATTGACAGGTTATATTGTTTATTGCGATTCGTAGTATTGAGACCTCGACAGCGTTCTACCGCCGATGCTGCGGCGTAGGCTGGACGTACCCACGGCTCATGCCTAAATTTTGGGTGCGGGTCATGACATCACCTATAATGGTCACATCGCCTCCATGTGTCTAGGAAGCTATTACAGTGTTCTCACTCTACTTCCCTTTGCTGCCCTTATTCTCTCTCTTCCAAGTGAAATAATTTAACGTGGCCCTTATTTTCTACCACCAGCTTGATGTGGCCATTCTTTTCTCTCTTCTAAGCGAAACAGTTCTGTTTGATGTGGCCCTTCTTAACACAAACTTAGCACTCTGAGTTCTCGTAACGACCCTTAGACTTGCCTTTGTTCTTGTCTTTGTCACCGCTTGGACCCCTGCTTTTATTCCTTCTACGGATCTCTGAAACAAGCGCCTCTGAATAGAATAAAGAAGATATGCCCTAAAATTTTCTTTCCATCTCTTCATCCAATACCCCGCTCTTAGCGAACTCCAGACTGACCACGCCTTCTAGAGTAGAAGCGATCATGGACACTCGTACAGTCTCCCACGAGTCTGACAAAGTACTCAACAACCACAACCCTTTAACTTCGTCGTCGAACTTGACTCTCATCGAGGATAACTATTCAACCATGCCCTGGAACTCACTCAAGTGATCCTTGATCGACATACCATCTTTGTATCGCAAACCCATCATCATTCGGATCAGGGACAACTTGTTTACTTTAGTCTTCTTCACATACAAAGATTCTAGCTTATCCCAAAGTATCTCTGTGTGCTCTATACTGGCAATATGATTGTACACATTCTCATGAACGAGCTATTGTATGTACCCATACACATGTATGTGCTTGAAGTTCTAGCTAGTCTTCTTCGAACTTATCACTAGACCTCACGGAAGCAAATATTTGAAGATGCAACTTCTTGACAAATAGCAAATCCTTCATTTTGCACTGCCAGTAGTGATAATTTGAAGCGTTCAGGTTTATCATGTCCACCGGCTTTGTGTCCACCTTTTCTTCTTGGTTTGATTATCAATACTGACACCTTTCTAAACCCAAAGCTCTGATACCACTCTGTTGGGAACGAAACACGAAAACCGTTTCCTAAACCAAAGAGACTGTGAGAGAACCGAGCAATAAAAATACACAAACTAAATAACCCAAAATTACAAAGAGCCAAAAAAAACACAATAATTTTTACGTATAAAATCCAGATAGAAAAACCACGGGACGATTGAAGTCCAATCATGAAATGCCTCCACTAATGGAATAAAGAATACACTGACTCCTTAAAAGCTCATCACCGATCCAAAATGGATCACCACAATTCCTTGAAGAAAAAAAATACAATTACAAGCACACGAATAATGAAGATGACGAGAAATAGCTAGTATATGAAACGATCTCCTCTTCGACGTAGCCGTCAATCCCCTCTTTCTCTCTTCAATAGTTGCAAAGCACTCTTGCCTCCTTTTTGTAATGATCTACCTTGGAATTAGGGTTAGGAGAAACCTAATTATATATACCTCCTCAATTCCGTAATAGATCTGGACCGCACGATGTACTCCAACGGTGTATAAAATATCCCAAAAAATATTTTACCCCGTCGACACCGAACTCGGCCCAAGTTCTGTGCTTTTTAGGCGCTTTCGAGCCAGAAAAGTTCTGGACCCCAGATACCGAACTCAGGGCAAGACCGAGTTCGTTCCGAGTTCGGTGCCCTCTGGTCAGAACTGCTCTTCTCTAATTTCTCGAGTTCCTCCATTGCTTCGAATGAAACTTGTCGCCTTCCAGAGCTTCTCCGACAGACGGATGGCGCTCTTCGCACTCCGGGGAGTTCTCCACACAAGTTGGGAACCCCAACCACTCCAACACGTATCAATTTCTCTCTTTAAACCAATCCCTAGAACTTCGAAAACCTTCTTCCTCTCCTTAAAAATTGCACCTTAGATAATTCTTCTTCCTTCCATTGCTATATATGGATTAGGATTAGGAATCCCTTTTTAAACCACCCATAATTCTGAAACAATTTGGACCGTGGATCACGATTCAACGGTGATTAAAAACCATCCAAATTAACTTTTAACCTTAACTGGGGTATGTCGCTGGTATATCGGTGGGATACTGACGATGACAGCCAAGTTACTGTTGAACAACAACAACGGTATATAGCGGGTTAAAGTTATGTGACAGAATTTCATACTAATGGTATACCTGTGGTGTACCGCCTAGTCTAGTACTGCTCTTCATAGACCTGATACAGACGCGGAATGAGCCACCCTTGTCTCCATCAACATCTCGAGCTTCTCCGATATACAGAGGACACTCGTTGCAATCCGGAATGTTCTCCACATATATTGGGAATCCTACCCAACACCAACAAAGGTGACTGGGACGACTTCAACTAGGGGATGACACATGTGCGATCATGGACGAATGCAACGAGGAGGAACTTTGTTTCTCCTTTTATTTTTCTTGAATTTTAATGAACTTATGGAAATTTTCATCATTTGTGCGGGTCATTTGAGTGCCACATAAGATTTCTGAACCCAAACATGGACTAAACTTGATGTATGATATAGAGTTTTAACTTATAATTATTATACTCTTTCCTAAATTGAAAACTTCCTAATTAATACATATTCTTCCTTGACACTACAAGAAGATTTGCCCTAGTTCTTGGTTACTCTTGGGTAACACCATACCTAACTCAACAACCACATAAACCTACACTTTCAAACCACAATATTTGGCTGCTTAGAAGTCGTTCTACCAAACTTCACCATTTGTATATCAACAGAACTTCAGTTTGACTAGCAACACAAAGTGCATGTACATACATAAAATATTGTTCAGATCAAGTTCCAGTTGGACAGCCGACCTTCCCATGTACTAGTAACCATATTAAAGATCCAAATCAAGTTCACACCAATGTCTTTGAAGGGGTCTAAGCCGGCCTAAATGTCAACTTTTGTCCCCTGGCCTCTAACCTTTCCTCTTTAAAGAAGAATCAAAGTAGCCACCCTCCCTTCAGTTCCAAACTTAACTGAGTTCCTTCATCTTACAGTTCACAAGCAAGCATGTTGGGGAGTGTTTGTTGGTGGCTAGTAGCCATGGTCGCTGCCATCATCACCCGCCGGTTGTATAGGTGGAGGCATACAATATGCAACGGAAGGCTCCCGCCGGGCTCCTACGGCGTCCCCATCCTCGGAGAGACCTTATCCTTCTTCGCCACCTACACGGCTCCCTTCGACATGTCTCCCTTCTTGAAGAGTCGAATCAAGAAGTACGTTTCCAAATTCTTCATGTCCTCGCAGTTGCAGTAGTACAATAAAGCTGTCATTACTTCGCAAGTATTTTATAGATTATTATTAAAATATACATTTTATAAATTATTATTAAGATTACTTCAAAAGATTAAAAAACAACCATTTTAATTATTCTAAATTTATTATTACTATATATATATATATATATATATATATATATATATATATAAAAGACTAATTAGGAAGACCAAATGACAGCTATCGTAATTTACCTAACTGTACCTACTAACTTTAATGAATAATTTAATTAGTATATATATGCAAGAGTGTATTTTGAAAGAAAAAATTTACGGTAAAGCTAAAATTTTTAAATTATATATATATATATATATATATATATATATATATATATATAGTTAGCAGATGTACAAGCTTGACGCCTCCTTGTTTTATCCGGTAAAAAACATTCAAATATTATGATTTCTTTTTAGTCTAGAAACAAGGCATTGAAGAATTATGACCTATGTTTCTAATTTGTCGAAAAAAAATATATAAAGTACAGTGCACTCGCCACTACCCACAACCTATCTAAATTTGAAAATGTTACATGTAGCAAAGAATTGGAAACAAAATGGTACAGATTCTTTTGTTCCTAGTAATTGTATACTCTGTTCTCCATGTTTGTATTTATTTACTGCAGTTGTATGGTATATGGACATATCAAATCTAAGATACAAAATAATACAAACAAGGCCGGCCTAAGCTTATGGAACCGGAGGCGAATTTTTAAAATGGACCCCTCTATACATGATATGAAAAAAAAAAAAATTTAATTAAATTATTTTTTTTAAAAATTGTTGCTATCAAGAATTGAAGTAAGAACCTCTAGTATACAAGCATAACATAATAATAGACATACACTACATCACACCACAACTGTATTGTATTAAGAGTAGTCCATGAAATATACTATTTCTATTTTAGATAGAACCTTAGTCTTTGGGCAATAAGATGTCGTCCAGTCTGCCCTGGGTCAGAGCTGTCACTGAGTATAGATACTGTTGCAAATAAAAGATACACAGAAAAAATATTAGACGCAAGAGAGATCTAAATTTACTTATGATCGAGCATAATTGTTGCACATGCAAGTAGTCTGAACATTGCAATAGTAAGTTGCACATATGCAAGAATAAGAGTGCACATTTGTGGATTGTTTTTCTTTCATGAACAAAACAATGTTACTGAATTTGAAGATTGTTGGGAAACAAAATGCCGAAATCGTTTCCCAAATCATAATGTACCTGCAGAGAACCGAGCAAAACGTACAAACCAGAAACGTGAAATAAAAATCGCTGACATATAAATTTTTGACGTGAAAAATCCTTAGGAAAAAAACCACGGGACGATCGTAGTCCAACTCTAAAAAGCTTCCACTAATGAAATAAGAAATACACCGACTCCTTACAAACTTCTCACCGATCCAAACGGATCACCACAACTATTTTGGAACAGAGAATAGATTATAACCACGAAGAAGAAAGACAACGAAAAATATCCGAAACTGATCTCCTTCTTCGAAACGGCCTCAAATCCTTCTTTCTCATCTCCAATGTTGCAATGGCACTCTTGCCTCTTTTTCTCTCCTTGTTACTATATTTTTTTAGAGGGGCCAGGAGACACCTATATATAGCCTCAAACCCACAACTAGCATTCCTATTATAGATAGGAATATCCAATCCAAATCCAAATCCAAATCCTTTGACATATTCCTATTATTTGTAGGAATATCCAATCTAAATCCATTGAGATATTCCTATTATATCTAGGAATATCCAATCCAAATAAATTGAGGTATTCATATTATATGTAGAAATACTCAATCCTACTCCTGTGTATTTTTTACATAGGTTGGGAACCCCACCCACTCCAACAAATCTTCTCCTTCACAACAATGTGGAGGGGGTCATCATCCCGACGATCCGTCTACAGTACTCAAACTTTCCCCTTGGTAGAACCTTTGTGAACATATTTGCTCCGTTGTCATCTGTATGAACCTTCTCAAGCGCTGCTTCCTTCTTGTCAACCACATCTCGTATCCAATGATACCGGGTATCAATGTGCTTGGACCGGCTACGAAATGTCTGGTTCTTCACAAGGTGAATAGCACTCTGACTATCGCAAAGCAAAGGATACTGCTCCTGCTTTAGCCCAATTTTCTCTAGCAGCTTCTTCATCCACAACAACTCCTTGCAAGCCTCCGTCGTCGAAATGTATTCTTCCTATGTCGTCGACAAGGCAACACACTTCTGTAAACGCGACTGCTACGATACTGCTCCACCCGCAAACATTATCATATAGCCCGAAGTCGATCGCCACGTCTCTACATCTCCAGGCATATCAGCGTTGGTATATCCAACCATCTTCGGCTCGTCACCACCAAATGAAAGTCTCCAATCGGTAGTACCCTGAAGATATCGTAGAATCCACTTGACCCCACTCTAATGTACCCTTCCAAGATTGAAAGTGTACCAGCTAACTGTGCCGACTGCGTGAGCATATCGGACCTCGTACATACCATAGCATACATAAGATTCCCCATGGCTGAGGCATATGGAACTCACTCCATATCTTCCTTCTCATCCTCGGTAGATGGACACTGCTCCTCAGTTAACTCAAGTGAGCCGCAAGGGAGTTACTCACTTTCTTTGACACGTCCATCCCGAAACACTGAAGTTTCCGGTGAATGTACATTTTTGGGAAAAAATGTAGCAGCTTGGACTTCTCTCTCGGCTGATCTCCATCTCAAGAATAGTCTTCTCTGCGCCCAAATCCTTCATAGAGAAGCTGCACCCAGTTGGCGCTTCAACTCTACTATCCTGGTGGCATTTCGACCCACCAACAATATGTCATCAACATAAAGCAATAAAATAATAAAATCATCCTTGGCGAAGTACCTTACAAAAATACAATGATCTGACATCGTCCGTGCATAGCCATGCTCCCCAATAAATGACTCGAACTTCCTGTACCACTGCCTCAGAGCTTGTTTTAGACCATACAAGCTCTTCCTCAACTGGCAGACCAAATATGACTTGCCCTTCTCACATAATCCCTCTGGATGTTCCATGTACAACTTCTCCTCAAGATCACCGTGGAGGAATGTCGTCTTCACGTCCATTTACTTGACCTCCAAGTCAAAACTGGCTGCCAATGCTAGCACCACCCGTATAGACGACTTCTTGACGAATGGCGAAACGATCTTATCATAATCTACGCCCATTGCCTTTAACTACCAGCCTCGCTTTGTATCGAGGGCGAGTAGCATCATCTGTATACTTCACTCTGAACACCCATCGATTCTTTAAAGCCTTTTTGTCCTTTGGCAACCGCACCAGATCATAATTAGAGTTGGCCTCCAAGGAACATATCTCCTCCTATATGGCCTTCATCGACTCTTGCCTGTGTTTGTCTTCCATAGCCTCTACGAAACTTTTCGGTTCTCCCCCGTCAGTCAGTAGCACATACTCACGGTGAGTATCTCGTAGATGGTCGACGCTCTTTATCGCTCCTCCTCAACGGAACCACTGGTGCTGGTTGTATATCTACAGCCTCCTTCCCTCCAGGAACTGCCTCCTCGGCATGCTCATCCTCCTGAGGGTCACCCTGACCACCATCAACAGGCTGATGATCAAGTTTGCGAGAAACTCCATGTACTTTCTCCCCCATAACTGGATCCTCTGCGATGTCCTCTGAAAACTGCTCGAAGTAAAATGACTCTAACTCAAACAATTCCTCAACCTCAGAAGGCATCATGGAATCCTGAGTGTTGGACCTGGTCTGATCCTCGACGAATACCACAATCCTGCTTCTGTAGAGCTTTCTTTCCACTGGATCATAGAGTCTATAACCAATCTCATCCCGACCGTAGCCGACAAAGATGTACGGCCTTGTCTTTGGCTCAAGTTTGGATCTCTCGTCCTTCGATACATATACGAAGGCCTTACAACCAAATACTCGCAGGTGATTGTATGACGGCTCCTTACCATACCATACTTTATCAGACACATTACCTGCAAAGGAGCACTAGGAGATAAATTAATAACATAAGCAACTGTGTAATGTGCCTCACCCCAATAGCTGCCTGAAAGGTTTGTTTCTGACAGCAAACACCGCATCCTCTCCATTAGCGTCATGTTCATCCGCTCTTCTACACCGGTGAGCTGCGGTGTCTTTGGTGGAGTCTTCTGGTATTGTATCCCTTACTCTCTGCAATAAGCATCAAAGGGACCGATATACTCGCCGTCATTGTCCGACCGAACACAAAGCAGCTTCTTGCCCGTCTCCCATTCAACAGAGCCCTGAAACTCCTTGAAAGTGCACAACACATGATCCTTGGTCTTTAAGGTATAGAACCAAACCTTCTTGGAACAGTCATCAATAAATGTTATAAAATAAGAAGCACCACTAATGGATTTTACCTTCATAGCACCGCAAACATCTGAGTGAATCAACTCGAGCAACGCCGGCTTCCTTGAACTTGAGTTACTTTAGAAAGATACCCTATTTTACTTTCCCGCCAAACAGTGCGTGCACTTCTCTAACTTTGTAGACTTTAGCCCTGGAATCACCTTCCTGTTCTCCAAGTAGCTCATCTCCTTCTCGCTGATATGGCTGAACCGCATGTGCCATAACTCAGTAGACACATCAGTAGCTGCATTAACCTCTTGTGCCCTATGTACGCTCCCTTCCATATAGTAGAGTCTGGACCTCTTGCTTCCTCTGGCAATCACCATCAAACCTCTGGAAAGCTTTCACTGATTGTTCTCGAAAAGACTAAAAAAACCCTCGTCATCCAACCTTCCAACCGACACCAGGTTAAAATGGATATCAAGAACATAATGGACATCTTTGAGAATAAGAACTGTACCTGTCTTTTTCCTCAAATGCACATATTTGAGAACAAGAACTGCACTTGTCTTTGTCCGCAAATGCAGCCGCCTTCGACACATCTCCTTTGTCGATCTTCAACACTCCACAGTCGCCTGTTGTGTATGTAGCAAATAGTGCCATGTTGTGAGATACGTGCGCTGAAGCACCTGAGTCCGCCAACTAAGATTTGTCATCGCAGGCGAGGTTCATAACTACCTCATCGCCTACAATGCTCACGTCACCTCCATGTGTCGAGGCCGCCGCTGTAGTGTTCTCACTTTGCTTTCCCTTGTCGCCCTTCTTTTCTCTCTTCCAAGCGAAACAGTTTCGCTTGATGTGGCCCTTCTTGCCACAATGGTAACACTCTAAGTCCTCGTACCGACCCTTGGACCTTCCTCTACTTTTGTCTCTGCCACCGCCTGGACCCCTGCTTTTACGCCTTTTGCGGCTCTCTGAAACAAGTGCCTCTGAGTGGGATATGGATGAAGTGCCCTGAGAACTTATCCGCATCTCTTCATTCAGTACCCCGATCTTGGCAAACTCCAAACTGACCACTCCAGACTGACCATGCCTTCTGGAGCAGAAGAGATCATAGACACTCGTACGGTCTCCCACGAGTCTGGCAATGTACACAGCAGCCATAGTCCCTGAACTTCGTCGTCGAACTTGACTTCCGTCGAGGATAGATGGTCAACCATGCCCTGGAACTAACTCAAGTGATCCGTAATAGACGCCCTATCTTTGTACCGCAGACCCACCATCATCCGGATCAGAAAAAATTTATTTACTCCGGTCTTCTTCGTATACAAAGATTCTAGCTTATCCCACAGTGTCCTCGCGTGCTCAATACTGACAACGTGGTTGTACACGTTCTCGTCAACGAACTGCCTGATGTATCCACACACCTGTATATACTCGAAATTCTAGTTCTCTTCGGATTTGTCACTAGGCCTCTCGGAAGCAAATACCAGCAGATGCAGCTTCTTGACAAATAGCAGATCCTTCATCTTGCTCCTCTAGTAATGATAGTTGGTACCATTCAGGTTTACCATGCGTACCGGCATCATGTCCATCTCTCCTCCCTGGTTTGCTTGTCAACTCCTGACACCCTTCTGAAATTCTAGAACCTGGCTCTGATACCACTTTGTTGGGAACGAAAGTGCGAAAATCGTTCCCAAACTAGAGAGTACTTGCGAGAGAACCGAGCAAAACGCACAAACCAAAAATGCCAAATATAAATCGCAGACACAAAGATTTTTGACGTGGAAAACCGTTGCGGAAAAAATCACTGGACAATCGTAGTCCAACCCTGAAAAGCCTTCACTAATGAAATAAGAAATACACCGACTCCTTACAAACTTCTCACCGATCCAAATGGATTACCACAACTCTTTTGGAACAAAAAATATATTATAACCACGAAAAAGAAAGATAACGAGAAATACCCGAAACTGATCTCCTTCTTCGAAACGGCATCCAATCCTTCTTTCTCCTCTCTAATGTTGCAATGGCACTCTTGCCTCCTTTTCTCTCCTTGTTGCTATTTTTTTTTTAGAGAGAGAGAAATATATTTTAGGGCCAGGAGACACCTATATATAGCCTCAAGTCTACAACTAGCATTCCTATTATAGATAGGAATATCCAATCCAAATCCAAATCCAAATCCAAATCCAAATCCATTGACATATTCATATTATATGTTGGAATATTCAATCCAAATCTATTGAGATATTTCTATTATATTTAGGAATATTCAATCCAAATAAATTGAGATATTTCTATTATATGTAGAAATACTCAATCCTACTCCGAAATATTTTTCACATAGCTTGGGAACCCCACCCACTCCAACAAAGATATTATCAAATATATTATTATTGGCCCACAACTTACTAGCTCGTTGTTTGGCTTGTGATTAGTTATTGGAAAATACGGTATTGCCCGCGAGTTGTGACAGCGGATAGGCCCGCAGGGCCACATGGCAGCAGCCAAATGTCCCCCCCCCCCCCCTCCCCCCGCTAGCTTGGGCCCACCACCGGACCCTCGGCCGATGGGAGGCCGCCACGGGCCCCGCAGGCCAAATAGTGCTGTCCTTATTTCTTACAAGAAAATATTATCGCGCAATGGATTCTGAAATTGAAAGATTGTTGCTTTTCCCAGATATGGTTCAATGTTCAAAACCAGCATTGTGGGTGAATTTGTAATAGTTTCCACAGACTCAGAATTCAACCATTTCATCTTCCAGCAAGAAGGCCGATTATTCGAGTGTTGGTACCCCTCCTCCTTCAACATGATATTCGGCAGTAAAAACATGGGCACCCTCCATGGATTCATGTACAAATATCTCAAGAGCTTGGTGATGAGCCTCTTTGGGGTAGAGAGCCTCAAGGAAAATCTTCTCCCTGAGATAGAGAAGCTTGCGTTGGAAAGGTTAAGCACTTGGTCTTCCCTACCTTCTGTTGAAATGAAAGAAGGCATCGCCAAGGTAAATTAATTATAAACATCTCTACTATATGTACACAATTTATAATATTTATGCTTTCCATATATCTGACTAATAATAATTTGCCCTTTCTATTGGTCCATAGATGATATTTGACTTGACCGCTAATAAGCTAATAAGTTATGATCCAGACAAACGCATAGAGGACATAAGGATCAATTTCAATGCTATCATTGATGGTCTCATCTCTTTCCCCCTCAACATTCCCGGGACGACCTACAGCAAATGTTTGGAGGTGACCACATCACTTGTTTCTTTAGTTTACAGAAATTTCCATATTACATATACAATAAGAAGTTTGCTGAAATGCAAGAAAGTAACAGAAGCACTCGTACCGCCATTAGCAATAACGAAATTTTAGCTTACATCAATGTTGGGGTAGAGGTTTTATGTATATTTGCTTGTTTGAACATCAAAAGTAACTAACTACATGTCAAACAGAGGTTTTCACTGATTGTTTGATCTGTACATCATTATCACTCAGGGCCGAAAAAATAACCTGAAAATTTTGAAGCGCATGCTGAAGGAAAGGCGTGCATCACCGAACAAAGGCCAAGCCGATTTCTTTGATCATATTATCGAAGAGTTGCAAAAGGAGGGAACTCCCATGACAGAGGAGATGGCTCTTGATCTGATGTTTCTTTTACTCTTTGCGAGCTACGAAACTACTTCCTTGGCTCTGACATTGACAATCAAGTTACTTACTGAGCATCAAGATGTTCTAGACAAATTAACAGTATGCGAGCATGCACTACATAGGAAACTACTGATGAATGAGGGAATATCTACTAACACAGACTCATTTTTTCTTAACAGGAGGAGCATTATGAAATTATTAGAAATCGCGAGAATAAAGACTCTGGGATAACATGGAAAGAGTACAGATCTATGACATTTACATCACAGGTGAGCTAAATTAAAAAAGTTATTCATCTAAAGGTGCCAACAGACTAGAAACATGTCTCCTACTATGAAGTCATCACAACTGCCAAATTTCTCAGGTCGTTAATGAAACAGGGCGGTTGGCAAGCATTGCGGCTGCAATATTTAGGAAAGCAATCAAAGATGTCGAAACTAAAGGTACCCTTTGTTCAGAGTACATGATATATTTCTGTTATCAAATACAAAACAAACAGTAATTGTTATCAAAAGTAGATTTTAAATCTTAGTTGAGAGTCTTAATGATAGTAAGTTCCTTCAAACATTTTACATTTCCGTATCAAAGTTGAGTATAATTATTGTATATGAAGAGATTAATTTGTTGGTGATAATCTTGTTAGTTGGTTTAGATTGTTAGTTTGTTTAGATTGATAAGTTGTTTTGTTTGTTGAAACAACTTTGATATATCTTTTATTTAGTCTATCTCTTTACATCAAATGTTCAACTATATATAGCTACCATTTCATTCAATAAAAAAATCACCAAGTCTATTCATCCTCCACAAAACTTGTGTCTTGTTTCCTCTTTACTGGGCTATTTTACTGCATTTGATATCAGAGCTCGGGTTGAGGAACAGAGAAGCTATGGAGTCGTCGAAGATCACATTCCAATATCCAATGCTCACGAAGAGCAACTATGGAGCATGGGCGATCAAGATGAAGGTGTATATGCAAGCCCAAGGAGTATGGGACGCCATTGCACCTATCGACCCGAAGGTGACGGTTGAAGCAAGGAAAGATAAGATGGCCCTTTCTGCCATCTATCAAGCGATCCCGGAGGAGACGCTGCTTCTACTGGCCGAAAAGGAGACGGCTAAAGAGGCGTAAAAAAATGTTACAAACAATGCACATGGGCGCCGAGCGCGTCCGGGAGGCAAAGGTCCAGACTCTAAAGAATGAGTTTGAGACTCTCCGCATGAAGGAGGCAGAAACGATTGACGACTTTGCCATGAAGTTGACAACTATGGTCAACAAGATCCGTGCATTGGGCGACAAGGTAGACGAGACCTATGTCGTGAAGAAATTTCTTCGGGTAGTGCCATCGAAGTTTCTATAGATCGTATAAACGATCGAACAGTTCTGTGACCTCAAAACGATGACCGTAGAGGAACTCATCGGCCGTCTAAAGACACACGAGGAATGGTTGCGCGGTACTGGTGACAACGGTGAGGAGCAAGTCCTGTTGTCTAGAGCCGAGTGGAAGGCGTGAGATAAAAAAGCATCAGGCGAAAGATCTGCTGGTGAGTGGCGACATGGTAACGGCACTCGAAGTCGTGGTCATGGTCGCGGGCGTGGCCGAAGTCATGGACGAAGCAATGGCGACCACGGGACCGCTGGACGAAGCAATGGCAACCACGGGACGGCTCTCAATCACCGTGGAAGATGGTTCGACAAGACCAAGGTACAGTACTACAATTGTTAAAGTTATGGGCACTTCGCCTCTGAATGTCGTTCTAACAAGAAGGAAAGGGCTCACCTAGCCGAGAAGATAGAAGACGATGAACCAACACTGCTCATGGCCATGCTTCATGAGGAAAAAGTGCAGATTCATGAAAAAAAGGTGCAACAAAGATTAAAAGACGACGAGAACGACGATAACCACCTATGATATCTTGACACAGGGGCTACCAATCACATGACGGGATGTAGAAAGAATTTCACCGAGCTTGATACATCAGTAAAAGGTAAGGTGCGATTCGGAGATGGGTCTGTTGTTGACATTTGTGGCCGTGGTGATGTGTTATTCAAAGCCAAAATGAAGAACATAAGGTCCTGACCGGCGTATACTACATTCCAAAGCTCCACACCAACATTGCAAGCTTAGGACAACTTGATGAACAAGGATGCAAGATGATTATGGAAGGCAGGGTCTTATGTATGTTCGACCGACAAAGGCGGCTGATGGCGAAGGTGAAACGGTCGAGTAACCGGTTGTATATTCTCAACCTGAGTTTAACTCAACCGGTGTGCTTGCTGACAAGATACAACGAGGACGCATGGTTGTGGCATGTACGGTACGGACACCTAAACTTTCAGTCATTGCGAAATATGACGCAAAATAAGATGGTGGATGGAATGCCGCCTATTAAGCACGTTGACCAGCTATGCGACGGATGTATGGTAGGCAAACAACGACGTGCACCATTCCCTCGGGAGTCATCGTATCGGGCAGAGAAGCCACTCCAGCTCGTACATGGGGATTTGTGTGGGCCAATCTCTCCAGCAACTCCAGGAGGTAAAAGATATTTTCTTCTACTTGTTGATGATTTCACTCGATATATGTGGGTAGATTTTCTCAAAAACAAAGATGAGACATTGAGTGCTTTCAAGAAAATAAAAGCAACTGCCGAAATGGAGGTGGATCGTAAGTTGAAGGGGCTCCGAACCGACAGAGGTGGCGAATTCACATCAAAGGAGTTTAGCCGCTATTGTGAGGACCTGTGAATTAAAAGGTTTCTCACCACACCATATACTCCACAACAAAATGGTACGGTCGAACGAAGAAATTAAACCGTCCTTGCCATGGCACGGAGTCTTCTAAAAAGCAAGAAGGTGCCCAGAATCTTTTGGAGAGAAGCAGTGGTGACGGCCGTACATCTTCTTAACCGGGCGGCGACACGAAGTCTGGTAGGAAAGACTCCATATGAGGCTTGGTATCTCAAGAAACCAAAGGTGCGTCATTTCCGAACTTTTGGTTGTGTGGCGCACGTGAAAACTGTGATGTCACATCTCAAGAAATTGGCGGATAGGAGCACTCAAATGGTGTTTCTTGGCTATGAAACTGGATCCAAGGCCTATCGAGTTTATGACCCAGTTGCGAAGAAGTTGCATGTAAGCCGGGATGTGGTATTCCAGGAAGAGAAGGAGTGGAATTGGGACTCAGCACCAGGGGACTGTCCTACCTCGGAGAACACATTCATCGTGTTACTTGAGATGCATGGCAGCACAGGAGATGAGGAAGACGGTGACAATGACGAGCAACATGCGGTTGCTGCAGCTGATGCTGTTCCACGCGATGGGACGGCTTCGGGGGGAGCCGCTGTTGTCACTTCTTCTTCGACAGCATCAAGTGTAGCGGACGATGTCGCTACTGCTACTTCTTCGATGATAGGCGGTCAACCACGTCAACCACGCTATCGATCTATCCAAGAGGTGTACGACGCCACAACACCGATGGAAGAAGTTGGGCTATGTATGCTAGGTGCGGAGGAGCCTGTGAGTTTTGCCGAAGCCGAGAAACGAGACATGGGAGATCACAAATCTACCGAGTGGACATAGGCCTATTGACCTGAAGTGGGTTTATAAACTGAAGAAGGATCCACAAGGAGCTGTGATCAAGCACAAAGCGCGCCTTGTTGCAAAAGGGTATATGTAAAAACAGGGAGTGGACTTCGAAGAAGTATTTGCACCGGTAACGAGACTTGAGACGGTAAGGTACTCATTGCCTTAGCTGCTCAAGAAGGTTGGGAGGTACATCATATGGACGTCAAATCGGCGTTCCTCAAAGGCAAAATTTGTGAAGAGGTATACGTATCTCAACCTCCTGGCTATGTTGAACAGGGCAATGAACACAAAGTGCTAAAGCTGAAGAAAGCACTTTATGGCCTTCATCAAGCTCCACGTGCATGGAATTCCAAACTCGATAAAAGCCTGATGTCACTTGGCTTCGAGAGGTGCCCATTGGAGCATGTCGTATACAAGAGAAGCGTGGATGACTCAAGCTTGTTGGTCGGCGTGTACGTTGATGACCTGATTATCACAGGATCAAGCAACGCGAAGATTGCAAGGTTCAAGACACAGATGAAACAGTTGTTCAACATGAATGATCTCGGGCTGCTGTCTTACTACTTGGGGATTGAGGTATCTCAAACACCCCAAGGAATTGCATTGTGTCAATCCACGTATACTGCCAAGATACTTGAGAAGAGTTGGATGTCCAATTGCAATCCAAGTCAAACTCCAATGAATCCAAGACTAAAACTGAGCAAAGTGAGCCAAAATCCTCCTATCGACACAACATACTACAGAAGTATCATTGGTTGTCTGAGATATTTGGTGAATACACGACCAGACATAGCTTATGCGGTCGGGATAGCAAGCAGATTCATGGAAGAACCAACTACGCAGCACATGATGCAGTGAAGCAAATCCTCAGGTATATTCGGGGTACAGTTGATTTTGGGTGTTTTTATGTGAAAAAAGATCAGGAAGAACCATGCTTGGTCGGCTATAGTGACAGCGACTTAGCTGGTGACATAGATGATCGCAAGAGCACATCCGGAGTCGCTTACTTCCTTGGAGACAACATTATTAGCTGGTTGTCGCAGAAGCAGAAGATCGTGGCGTTATCATCCTGTGAAGCAGAGTACATAGCTGCGTCAACTGCTGCTTGTCAAGGGATATGGCTCGGTCGGTTGCTAGAAGATCTGAAGAAGAAGACGAAGTGCAAAGTATTACTCAAGGTAGATAATAAGTCGGCGATCGCACTCTGCAAAAATCCAGTCTACCATGACAGGAGTAAACACATTGACATGAGGTACCATTTCATTCGTGGATGTGTGGAGAGAGGGGAGATTGAAGTGGAATATGTAAACACAAATGATCAGCTCGCCGATATCTTGACTAAATCACTTGAACGACTAAAGTTCCTCGAGATGCGCAAGAAGATCCGGGTGCAGAAAGTGAAGCATTGATGCAACAAGATTAAGGGAGTGATTGTTGGTGATAATCTTGTTAGTTGGTTTAGATTGTTAGTTTGTTTAGATTGATAAGTTGTTTTGTTTGTTGAAACAACATTGATATATCTTTTATTTATTCTATCTCTTTACATCAAATGTTCAACTATATATAGCTACCATTTCATTCAATAAAAAACCATCAAGTCTATTCATCCTCCACAAAACTTGTGTCATGTTTCCTCTTTACTGGACTATTTTACTGCATAATTGAAACATATATGAATTTGTTTTCAGAAGGTTACACAATACCAGCAGGGTGGGGTGTGGTAATTTGCCCTTCGACCAGTCATATGGACCCAAAGGCTTATGAAGATCCCTCTGCTTTCAATCCCTGGAGATGGGAGGTGTGTTACTGTTGAGATAATTTCATACTGTATGTACATGAGGAAGAACTACACTAAAATCATTTCTTTTCTCTCAAGGATCGCTATTTTGTTATATTTTCAGGGAAAAGAGGTGACTGGTGGCTCAAAGGACTTCGTGGCATTCGGAGGTGGCATGCGTTTCTGCGTGGGTGCAGACTTTAGCAAGCTTCAAATGTCCATTTTCCTCCACCATTTGGTCACAAAATATAGGTACCATCAACGAAAGATAAATCCATGTGTTCGTCTTGCTTAACTTGGTCATATTAACAGAGTGCTGTTGTATGTATGCATGCATGCAGGTGGGTAGTAACCAAGGGAGGAGACATTGTTCGTACTCCTGGCTTGAAATTTCCCAATGGTTTACATATTAAACTTACAGATGTCCGAGAACAATTGCGAAAAATCTAACGTGTGGCCCTTGTTATTCCCAGAAACTATTTTCCTTTTCAAAGTCAGTTTGTTAATATCCCAAATTGGTACGAGACATCATAACTAAATAAAATGTCTGCTATAATTGCCACTCATATGCTATAAAAAGAGTAGTCAAGGAGCACTGGATCCTCAACTTCGTATCAATAAAAAAGATTATAATATACAAAGACTATTTCAGTGAATTTGTAGAGATTTTTATTGTTGCCATATTGTATGACAACAAAGACTATTTTGTCAATGTAAGCAACTGGGAATACAAAAGAGTGGCTTGTTACATTAGATGCAATGTTACATATAATATCCCAGAATGAGGAACAAGCTTAAAGCTAAAACAAGGCATAAGAAGTTCCAATTGTTTGTTCTTTTTTAGAATAGGCGGTGGGAAAGATCACAGCATTCTTTTAATGGTAATTGAGGAAAGATACACCAATACAACCAGATAATTCCTAAATATTCAGGAGAAAAATACAAGTTTCATACAACTCTCAACAAAATCAAATCTCTCTGACTGCTGGTCGAGACTTTCCACAGCTAGAATCCATCAGTTTCTTTATAAAGATTGTCATCAACCTTAAGCTTTTTCTTGTGTTAATTTGACCCTGCTCTGAAGATTAAAACTAATTGTATGGTGACAATGTAAAAATTTCACAAGGTTAATGAGCAAGCTTCTTTTGAATCTAAGTCTCCGTTTTCTGTACTGACAAATCCCCTAACAAATGAGCACACGCCAAGCGAAAACTTGGGTTCCCACTAGTAACTCATCCTTCGCAAATTAGCACCCGATTTTCCAATATTACTCATCACCTTGTAATTAAGCATCCAGTTCTGCAATAGTAAAAGGTCCCCTAGTTAAAGATAACTTTGGATTCTCCTTATGATGTAGGAGACATCTTTCTTGATTTGATTGGATCTGTCCTGCTAGTTTGTTTCAACCATATCCCGGAACTCACTCAAGTTATCCGTAATCCGTGTACCATCTTTGTATCTAAGATCCATCATCAGTCGGATCGAAAACAATTTATTTACTCTGGCTTGGAATAGAAAGATTTCATCTTCTGGCATAACCTCTTGGTGTGATCAATAATCGGGATGTGGTTGTACACGTTCTCGTCTACAAATTGCATGATATATCCACAGACCTACTTGTGCTCGAACAACGAGTCCTCATTGGATTTGTCATTGTCCTTCTCGGATGCAAAAACTGGAGATGCGTCTTTTTAATGAACAAGGGATCTTTCATCTTGCTTTCTCAATAATGATAATTAGAACAATTCATGTTAACTATGCATACATGTTTCACGTTCATCTCTTCTACCAGATTTGACTATAAACTCCTGACACCTATAACAAATTGCTCTAATACCAATATGTTGGAAACAGCTATGAAATCGGCTAAATAACACCATTTCCAAACGAAAAGAAACGTCGAGAATTGAATAAAGTACAAACCTATCCAATGAAAAGAGTACAATGCAAACAAAACCTCTTTTTATGTAGAAAACTCAGACGAAAAAAATAGGATGACTGGAATTCAACCCAGAAAAGCTTCACTAGTGAACAAAGGAAATACACCGACTCCTCTTCAACTTCTCCCACCGATCCAAAGTGACCACCATAGTCACTTCAAATATGAAATACCTCTTATCAATACCAACCCTCCCCCCCCCCCCCCCCCCCTTTCCGAACCAATGACGTTTTCTTCGAAAATTTCCCTTTTTTCTTGAAAATTGCAAACTTGAGAATTCACTCTTTCTTGGTGAGAATGGTTTAGAAGAAGAAAAAAAATCCTATTTATGTCAACTCTGACGTTCAAACCAAGTCGGTTCAGATTAAACGACAAAATTTGAACAATTCAGCCCTGACGGCATATACTACAGTGTACTAGTGGTATATTGTGGGAACAAAAAATTTCATACAAAATTTGATTGACGTTTTTGATGTCTTCAAACATATCAAAATTCCACACAAAATTATAATTTGAGAAATTTTAAGTTGCACCACACTTTATTTACCATAATTCAAGATGCACCCCTACTACTTTATCATAATGTACAAACCCCCCCCACTTCCGTCAAAGAATAACGGTCAACTCCGTTGACAGTTAATTTTTGACCGAAATACTCCTAGCAAATCACCATTATTACCACCCCCCCTTAGTATGGTTAAAGGGAAGGGATATTACGGTCAAAAATTAACGGCCAACGGAGTTTACTTTTAATTTTTTACGGAAGTGGGGGATGTACATTATGGTAAAGCAATGGGATGCACCTTGAATTAGGGTAAATAAAGCAGGGTGAAACTCAAATTCTCTTTTAATTTTCAATATCGAGGATAAAAAAATTTATAAAGTGGGTAGAGTGTAATGATCATTTCTCAAAATCCAAATTACTTTATCTTAATATTTAAATATTATTTATTATGGTATTTATTTTCGTATCTTATTTTTTTGTTTTTGGAAATTGAATTTGTATTGAGAGCCGATTATGAATGCAATTTCAATTTCTTATGATATGATATTCTCCTTACCTATTTTATTATTTTATTATTTGATTTTTTATTTTTGAATTAAATTAAGTCATGAATAATTTGTTTTTCTTATTTAAAAATTAAACCATTTAGTCAATTACCTTTCTACCCCTTTCTATAGTAAATTACCAAAATGCCCTCTACCTACCATGCCACCTCACATGGTGATGTGTCTCCCCTATAATCTCTCTCGACACATACGGTATATAGGTGGAATAATATGGCATGAATTATGCCATACATTAAGACCCATCTCTCTCTCTCTCTCCCCTAATTTTTATATTCCTTTATCCATCTCTCCACCAAAAAGAAGAGTCACAGGAGAAGGAAAATTTGAAGGAGAAGAAATAGAAGAATATGAGAGCTTACCTTCACCAGTTCTAGGCAAGTGCTACTTGCCACTTCAAATATGTCATTTCCCATTTATTTCTTGCATATGAAATTTTGTTCTATCCTAATTTTCATGCATGATGTTAATTTAGTACACAAATTTCATATTCAAAACGTAGACATTAAGGCCTTTCCATTGATATGATATGTTGATTAACCGGAAGTGATCAAATCACTGAGTTTAAAAACATGTCCTTGAACAGTTTTTTAAATGTGTTCATTCTGTGCTGTTTTATTTCGAGCCAGATTCTAGGTAGTCAATTGCCCGTTTATGTAATCTGTCATTATATTTATGAAAATAATTCGATATCGTTTTCAAAAATATATAATATAATAGTATTTGCATCTCAGAGCCATGAGTTGTCATGTTGAACATAGGTGTCCTACTGGAATTAGGTGCTGATTTCTTGATCGATTTTTGCTAGTGCAGTTTTGTTCCGAATCTGTTTTCAAGTAGTAAACAATATAACTTAGGTAATCTAGTCATATATGTTGGAACTGGAGATTCCCGGGACCGTGGATTGGTGTGCATATCGATCGATAAAATATTAACAGGTTTAAGACTTAATCTAACACTTCAATGGCGGAAAGTATGGTTCACGAATTATACCTGAAGTGATGAGAAGTAGAAGATAATCTCTAGAACACTCGATCAACTAGTGACCTCGAGATCTTCTGCCGTATTCCTTCCTCGGATTGGACGTCGTGTGGGTGATGACTTACAACATTTTCTTCTCCTTGGCCGACCATCTTTCTCTCCTTACATGAAAAATGAGCTTCGAGAAAGCTGCTCGCTTGGATAACTTTGACGGCCAGAGAATAGAGGATATATGTAGGCTACGGTAGGGACCATGAGGAGAAAGTAGGGTTACGTCTCTTAAAGGATCTGGGTATCCCATATTCAGTCCGAACACACAACCCAGGCCCGTTAACAATAGCTCGGTTCACTAAAGAGCTATTTTTGTACTACCTTCCTAATCTCAAATTATGTTTATGGGCTCCTTATTATATGCATGTCCGTCTCCCCATGTTAAGATATCGAATGTTCGTTGATTAAATTAAGTTATTAACAAATATATTGATCAACATCTTTTATCCTTAAGTAGTACCACTCAACTTTATTTGACATGTCAGATATAATCCACCTACATGGTCTACATGACAATCCTTTTGAGTTCCTTAAGGGGACATCATCAATCCGATGTATCGGAATATGGATTCCTTTTATAATTAATAGTCTATCATACACACAATGTCATTACCCAATTCATAGAGGTTATTGACCCATAATGAATCTTACTCTTTTATGAGTCAAAGTAATACACACTACATATATATGTCTGTTATTATATCCGGATTAAGAGCACAAACATCCATAATAACAGAGATGTTTGTTCTCTTATGTAGTCAGTACAAAGAGAACAACCTCAAGTGGTCATGTTCAATACATACAAAGTGTACTAGTATAAATCTATAGTGAAAATAGACTAATACCATATTACACTACAACTTTACTAATGGTTTGTCCAAATCTATCTAGGTTGTGAACTATTTATATATTCCACATGGAACTGATAATATGATATTTTGTATGACACCACACACCATATTATTTATAATATAGAATATCAGACACTTACATTAACATTATAACAAATATAAAATGCAAACATTTGCCCATATGATTATCATTTAAAACTAAAAAAATATAGTTAATACAAAGTGATACTTTTAGTATATAACCCTAACAATCATTCACTTATACTCAAAGCATTGCTTTTTAGTATATTGTTACAAATCTCTTGCTTATACTTAAAGCCATGTTGCTTCGCATTTGACTCCCATTTCATCAATATGACTATCAAAAGCTTTAGCTGGTAAGCTCTTTGTAAAGGGATCATCTAGGTTGCCGCTGATGCTATCTTGATTACAACAGCTTCTCCTCTCTTTACGAAATTTTGTATCAGGTGGTACTTGCACTTAATGTGTTTACCTGTCTTATGGGCTAGTGGTTCCTTCGAGTTTGCGACTGCACCACTATTATCACAATAAAATATAATAGTCTTAAGCAAACTAGGTACAACATCCAAGTCAAATAGAAAGTTTCTGAGCCGAACCGCTTCTTTGGCTGCCTCAGAGGCTGCCACATACTCAGCTTCCATGGTGGAATCAGCAATATATTTTTGCTTGATGCTCCTCCATACTATGGCTCCACCTTCTAAAGAATACATAACCTGAGGTAGATTTTCTGGCATCCCTATCTGACTGAAAATCTGAGTTTGTATACCCCAAGGGCACTAAACTATCTACATGGTAAACCAGCATATAATCTTTAGTCATTTTCAGGTACTTTAAAATATGCTTTACCGCAGTCCAGTGATTATGTCCTGTGTTAGACTAATATCTGCTAAATATGCCAACGATAAAGCATATGTCTGGTCTCGTAAATAGCATTGCATATGTTAAGCTTCCTACTACAGAAGCATAAGGAACTACTTTCATGTTCCCTATCTCTTTAGGTGTGCTCGGACACTGCTCCTTTGATAAATCAATTCTATACCTAAAAGGTAATAAACATTTCTTAGAATTATGCATGCTAAAACAAGTTAGTATAGTATCGATATAGGTAGCTTGGGATAAGCCTAATATCCTTTTCTTGCGATCTCGTAGGACTTTGATCCCAAGGATGTGGCATACTTCTCCCAAGTCCTTCATATCAAACTGCTTGGATAACCATACCCTTACATTAGATAATACATTCATACAGTTTTCAATGAGCAAGATGTCATCTACGTAAAGTACTAGGAATACCCCCACTATTCTGTCACACTTTTTGTATACACATGCTTTGTCACGCCCTAGTCCCAAGATACCAAGAGACTAGTCACGTGGCAATGGCCAGCAGTACAACTCCAATGAGCAAATCTAATTTAATGGACCCGTTAGAGTGCACTTAAGCTGTAATACATATAAAATGGTCTACAAATATTTATCACAGTTTATATATCTAATCTCATCCACAATAAGCATCGAAATCACAAAGAGACAAGTCCAGTGACAATGAACATAAAATAATCTGTCCAACCAAAGCAATATAAATAATATCACAGAAAATAACCCGTCATCAAAATGGAAAAAAAACTCTAAGTACAAATATCCAGGAGTCACTACAAGATCAAATATCTAAGAACACAAAGCATAATAAAAGAATGGTAAGAATATTGTGTGCTCAAGAGAAGTCCTCCGGAACAACCTCGTCCTCTGCAACCTGTACGTCTCTAATAGTAGCACCTACCACATAAACTCGGGATAGCTCTCCACGTCTACACCTGGGGACATAATCCGGATCCAGGTCCTCAGGGGACATAGCAAGGTACAATAAACACTCAAGCCAAATAAAATACAGCAAGTAAATATAAACAGATCCTCGGGACAAGCTATGTAACCAGCTAAGTGAAATACAAATGAGAGCATCACTAGTACTCAGGCTGAGACCACTACAGGGTCTGTGTCTGGGAGCCCATAGCAGCAAGTAGTATCATGACTCCAGTATATGTGCCAAAGATCTGAGACAGAGTCTAAGGCACCTCCAGTAGTATATATATATATATATAATCAGCTTGTAGCCTGTGTGTCTCTTCTCACCCAATGTAATCTCATGTCTCATGTCCACGATGTCTCATGTCCATAATACGCAAGATCATGACCTCTAGCTAGTACAACGAGTCATAATAATATACATACAATATGCAAGTCTCATGTCACGAATCCTATAAGCCTATACAGAATTACCATGAATAACTCAGAAAGATTATGTCACATAAAACAGTGTCAAGTGTTCTACGGTAAGGCGTACTTGGTAAAGCAAGCACGCAAAAATATAGGATCGTGGAATCAACTCTCTAAATGACGTTACACAACTCCGCGTACGGCGTCGACACCCGAATCTTGTTCGAAAGCTAAGCAACGTCTCATGGTCCTAGGTTGGACAGGCACATCACAAGAATATATATAAAAAAATACAAGCAGATAATATAGCAGGATCTACTGCAAGTTTGGCAAGGTACATTTGTCTGGGTTCTGAACTCAGTCAACTGCTCCTGGAAAAGTAGAATCTGTACGTACACCTTCGGATGCTGAAACAAATATCACCAATGTTCTCATAATACTTGAAATATCTAGAATTGACTACCCATAAGTCCAATTTGGACACAGGGGCAGAATTGACAGTTTCTGCTCAAAGCGGGTCCACATGTGGCCTACTTCGCACCGAAAAAAGTGTCCAAGACAAAGTTCTCTAAATTTGCCAAACTTAGTGTCTACAAGTCCAGAACGATGGCATGAACCCAATAGAATATCCAAAACTGGATTTCGATGAGCCGATCACGAAATCGCCCGTTATGTAGAACCGTGGGGCCCACGAAACGGTGTTTCGTCAACGTTCTCAGATTTGAACCAAACTTGGGTCACAGGACCAGCGTAACACTGTAAATCCAATGGAATAAGTTTCATTATGAATCGATGAGTACACACGAAGTTATGGCAAGTGTCAGAACAGATCGATACGGTTCTTTTCGACGGATACGCATTAATTTTGGTGTGCACGCACATCCAAATCAAGTTCTGCGAAAGTCCACACGTCCGCGTTTACGTTACGCATCATTCGGTGCAACTCACAAATGACGAAGTCGTCTCGTTTGGCGGGACGTACCCTGTATCGCGAGATTTTTGGTGTTTAAAAATAAATTTTTGGTCGTTTTGGAACCAGAATAATTAACCATTATAGCAAACTAATAAAAACTAAAGAATAGTAAAAATCTTGGTTATATTGTTATAAAGTCCTTTCATTTATATTTTGAAAATAATTAACGAGTTGGTAGAAAATTGACATGAACAGGGGTACTTGGACTGAATTTCTGAACTATTTTCGAACAGTTTTTGGGCCAAATTCTGGTCGATTTTTCGATCAAACCCGGGTGTCTAAATTTATTCCACTTGAAAGAAATCCTAGAGGCTAGGTTGTGAATATATCAGCAAAGATGGGGTACGAAACGGACAAGCGAGGTAGGCGGAACCTTCGCGCGAAGGTGGGCCGCAATGAGTTACTGCTGTTGTTGTTGCTGCCGGCTGCGTGGCTGCTACGACGGCGCTATGGCGCTGCTGCGGCGGTCAGCGGGGCTATGGCGGTTGCCGGCTCCGGCGGATGGTGGAGGTGGAGTAGGCGTGGGTGATGGTGGAGGTGGTGTGGGATTAAGGTTAGGGTTTAGGTTGTTGATACATATATATATGGAAATATACATAGGAGGGGGGGTTTCCTGTACGCAGAGGGGGAGGTTTATATATTGTTATAGGGTCGTGTTTAGTTAATGGGTTTGGGTTAATTGGTTTGGGTTCAGATTTTATTTCTTTTTTTCTTTTCTTTTGTTTTATTTATCAATAGTCTATATAGAAAATTCCCAAGAAAATAGTTAGGCACTTGAAAAAATTCTAGAAAATTTATATTTTCTCCTAACAATAATTTACAACCCAATTTATATTAATTAAAAAGGTATTTACTAAATATTAAATTAATTAAATAAATCCATAAATTTTATTTTTTATTTAATATTAAATTGGGAGCATGCAGGAGGTTCGAATAACGCAACTCGAGTATCAGGTGCGTAATAGGACTAGTTAGGCTCATAGCATGGATTTAGTTAGAAGCAATGGGTTGGGGTGGCATGTTAAAATCGTACGCCGCGATAAAAGGATTAATTAATCATCGTTTTCTCATAATTGTGTCGCGAAAGTTGTGCGACCAAAACAAGACATGGGATTACGAATTTGTGAGAGACAGTCACGGCAGAAGCCAAATTTGACTCGTCTAAGTCAACCATTCTAGGTTGGTTGGAAGAAAAAGGCTAGTGTTGCACTCAAGATCTTAAAACCATGGTGGTTGGTTTCCAAAGTTCAATTAAATTATCGAATAAATATTAAAATAAAAAATAATTATTAATTACGGAACTAACCTTATGTAAAATCAGGGTGCTCATAATCTACCCACCTTAAAAGAATTGCGTTCTCGCAATTAAGAAAAATAAAACATAACCGGTCAAGAAAAGTTTGCTCCAGAAGAGATGACGTGGTTGTATGACATTTGTTGAAGCACGACACAAAGAATAAAGGACCATAAACAAAGAAAAAAATTGAGGGAAAGGGTGAGGGTTTTGTTCAAGCAGAACACGTAGGAAAGCAATGAAAACTTCTCCTAGGCAATGAGAGATAAGTAACTCAAGAGTAAAGGAGTCTGATTAGAACGAGGATCAACTAAAGCTTATGAAAACTTGGGTACCACTTACATATTACTAATCTAGACTAACAAGTTCATGCTAACATAATACTAGGTATAGGCTAGGGAATGGAACTAACAAGCACATGCTAAAGTATTACTAGGAATATTCATTACTATAGCTAACTATGATAAGACTAAATCTTACCCATATTCACTAATCCTCGAGTCTGTACCTCCTCCACTGTCATCACAAAAGCATGTCCACGTCCCTGTGGTGGTGCCATCTACTGTTGCTGGGCCTGTTGGAAGAGTGCTGCCTGTGGAGCCAAGGGTGGCCTCGACTGATATCCTCCCGGTGCTGGTGGTCTGAATCCTCCATCTTTCACCTGTGATGCTCATGGTCTGGATAAGCTGGTCGATGTGGCTGTTGGACTGGCTCCGGTGCTGGTAAAGCTAGTCGGTGAACCATCGGTGTTTCTCCCCGGCCCTCAGGGCAATCCCTGGCTAAATGCTGACTGGATCTGCAATCTAAACATAATCCCAATTTGTGTCTGCACTCCCTCTCAATATGGCCTACCTTGCCACAGTCGTGATAAGTAGGAAGGGATGGGGCTCGTGATGCTGCTCTCTGTGGTGGATTCATCTGGGGTCGTTTTACAAGATCCCGTGTGGTGCTCGAGCTGGTACTAATGCGTACGATCTCTTTTGGCTGGACTCCCTTCTGTGGATGTGCTTCATGTGTCGAGCTGCGGCAAGGACGTCCGTATAAGAAGTAGGTGCAACTGCGCCAATCTGTCTCTGTAGTTCAAAGCTCAGTCCATCAAAGAATTTCTCTGCCTTCTCTTCTTCTGTCGGGATCAGTGTAGGGTTGAACAGTTGAATCACGCATGATGCAAGTCAAAAAATAATTTGAATCCGATATAAAGGTCAAGAACGTGTCAACATGTGGATGAGATCCTATAAATTTATTCTACCCTAATTTGCAGGCTTGCTCTGTTCCTTAGTTGAAACCAAAGCAATATAGTCGTAGACCTGCATGGGCTACCACAAAAACTATGTCACATCCCAGTCCCAAAATACCAAGGGACTAGTCACGTGGCAATGGCCAGCAGCACAACTCCAATGGACAAACCCAATTTAATGGACCCGTTAGAGTGCACTTAAGCTATAATACATATAAAATGGTCTAAAAATATCTATCACAGTTTATATATCTAATCTCATCCACAATAAGCATCGAAATCACAAAAAGACAAGTCTAGTCACAATGAATATAAAATAATCTATCCACCCAAAGCAATATAAATAATGTCACTGAGAACAACCCGTCATCAAAATGGAAAGAAAAATAACTCTAGGTACAAATATCCAGGAATTACTACAAGATCAAATATCTAAGAACACTAAGCATAATAAAAGAATGGTGAGAATACTGTGTGCTCAAGTGAAGTCCTCTGGAACAACCTCGTCCTCTGCAACCTGTATGTCTCCAATAGTAGCACATGCCCTGTAAACCTCGGGATAGCTCCCCACGTCTGCACATGGGGATATAATCTGGATCCAGGTCCTCAGGGGACATAGCAAGGTACAATAAACACTCAAGCCAAATAAAATACAGCAAGTAAATATAAACAGATCCTCAGGGCAAGCTATGTAACCAGCTAAGTAAAATGCAAATGAGAGCATCACTAGTACACAGGCCGAGACCACTACAGGCTCTGTGTCGGGGATCCCATAGCAGTAAGTAGTATCATGACTCCAGTATATGTGTAAAAGATTTGAGACAGAGTCTAAGGCACCTCCAGTAGTATATATATAAATAATCAGCCTGTAGCTTGTGTGTCTCTCCCCACCCAATGTTGTCACGACCCAATTCCGTAGAATCACTTGAGGCGTCCTCCGAATCGTGACCACCGTGCGGGCCTGGATTTGCGCCCGCACAAGGCTCTAATGATTTGCATAGCAAGCACATATTCAGAGTACGCAGATAAATTAAAACACAGATTTGAAACATGAAAAAGTTCTCTTTATTGATAATGAACATCTATTACAAACTCCTGAACGAGTTAGCTAATATGCCGAACGGCTTACAAAAGAGATGACTCAAAATGAGATAGCAGTCATGTACATTACATCCTTTTATAAACTCAAAATGATATAGACCTCCAGGCTGGAGGACGGCTTTGCTACGGAGCTGCATTTTGTGTATGAAGAGTTGCAAGCTCCGGTCTTCAAAATGCTTCAAGGGCGCGGTGAAGGTGCGCTAACAGCTTGGACTGGATCGGGTAGACGACTTTGGCTCCTCGCTCGGTTCACCTTGGTGCAGAGAACCTGTCTCAACGAGGGTCAGCATATCGAAATATGCTAGTGAAGGCGAGCTAGCCGAACTATACCAATCAACACGTTATTTAGTGAAGCATGCATATTTTGTGGGTTTCTATCTTGCCTTAGTTCATTTACAAGTAAGCAGCATATTGAATTTACTGAAATGAACGTGCCACCGTTAGGTGGATTTTACCTGACCGTCTGAATTACCTGCACAATACTTACCATGCCTTCCCTGCCACGAAGACACAAGTTAGTATGCAACAGGTTTAAATATACACGTTGAACACACGATGCATTGCAAGCCATATTCACACGATAAACACACGAGGCGTTGCAAGCATATACACACGAGGATCACTGGCTTGATGCCATAATGGACTAGTCAAGGACAAGGATAGCATGTAACGGGAAAACACGAGGAGCTCAGAAAATATGATGCGTTGCAAGTTATCTCGTCCGCACACGATTGACTATAAACACGAAGTCTGCCCGGATCGGATCGGTGCCAGTGCCCCAGCGACCGTCCACAGAACTTATATCCTTGTGCACAAGTTGTCCATGATCGAACACACGATGTTTAGTTAAGTTATCATTTCACGCAGTTGAGGCAACACGAGTAATGCATGTTTCTTTTGCATAGCCTCTAGGAACAGTTATGCGCATACACGATATGATTCATAAATAGCACAATTTATAGAAGAAGTTATATTCTAACTACAATTTATGCATATGATGAACATTACGAACGAACAAGCATGCAAGTAAGTAACCGTTCACGAGTTTGATTGACAAGCAGTAATAACCAAGTCTATTCTCTTTTATCTTGGTTTCTTTTATTATTACTTGGTATCGTTTGATCAGGGCAAGGAGTGAAGCTTGGAAGCAGGGCTAGCTAATCGGGTTGGTAGCCACTCACTTAGATTTTGGAAAGAAGAAGGAAAGAGGCGCTTCACGACTCCGCTCGCAAGCCGCCTACTGCTCGTTCACCTGCACACGAACAGCTCGATTAATACTTCTTCCTCTCTTTCCAATCTCGGAATAGAAGTGCAGTTCAATGAACGAAAATAATGAAAACCATCGAAACCGTTCAAAGAAAACAAGCAAATCCCAAAACCAACTCAAAGCACGAAAGCAACAAGCGACATCGAAAACTGAGGCAATAAAAAATAGCAGCGGAGAGGTCCCTCCTGACTCTGCCGCTAAGCCAATCCTTGGGGCGCAGTCTACTGAATATGGGAATCGATTCCGAAGAAACAAATCCATAACGAGGACGAGTTCTTAATTCAATCTATCCCGATCGAACGATACCGTCTTGTGTTTCTTAGCCGCGCTCTCCGCATCGGGAGAACGGGGCGCTACATCCTACCCAACCAATTGGAAGTTTCGTCCCGAAACTTAGGAATAATGCTTACCGTTAGGGGTTATTACGTTGCGGGCGATGAACAGGAAGGTTCGGGAGGAATTAATGGCATGGCCTAGATTGCCACAAGCGAGACATAACCCAAGTCTCTTACGACACTGATTGAAGGAGTGCCCACGTTTGTTGCAGTATTGACATACTTGGTTGGGATTTGCCCTGTGCTGACCACCGTTATTTTGGCGCTTTGCAGCAGTGTTTCCTCCATCGTTGCCTTGGCGTTTGTGATTGTAGGTATGCACAGCGCCGGTGGAAACGTGAGGATACTGTGGTTCTAACGATAAGGCGTGATTCATGACTTCACGCATTGTTCCATATTGATTATTGACCACGTGCGAATGGATGGCAGGGCGTAGTCCACCTTCAAACCTTCTGGCTCGACTCGCTGCATCAGGTAAATAGGCCCTAGCGAATTTGGAGAGTCGGTTGAATTTGGCGGAGTACTGCTTCACTGTCATACTGCCCTGCCTCAGTTGCACGAAATTATTTTCCATTTGACGTTGTACTGGAGGCGGTATAAACTCCTCTTCGAACGCGGCACGAAAGGTCGTCCACGAGATCGCCTCCTCTCCGTGATCAAATTGGAGAGATCGTCGATGCACGTCCCACCAATCGTGTGCGTTGAGGCGGAGCTGTAGTTGCGCACAGGAGACGCGCTTCTCTTCGGGGACCTCTAGCAGAGCGAAGTGATCTTCTAGTTCTGCTAGCCAATCTAGAGCTACCACTGGGTCCTCAGTCCCGTTGAACGGGGTATTGCAGACTTTCTTGAAATGGCCCAAGTTGAAGGCAGTCACGTCCCTCGGCCTTGGGATTTGAGGCGTCTCCACTTCAAGCACGGGCTGTCCCACCGGAGTTGTTGCTGTTGCGGCGGAATGGTTGGCAGCCAAAGTCTGAACGATCTGTTGCAGGGCATCTACCTACTTTTATTGGACTGAGAATCGGGTCTCTAGATTACTCTCGAGCTTGGCTTGGCGAGCATCGTCTCGTTGTCGTAGCGATTCTAACATTTGCATTACCCGCTCAAGCGGGTCGACTTGAGACATGCCTCGTTGGCTCCGAGAGCTTCCCGAAGTGCCCGAACTGCTTTCTTGTGTTTCGTTCAGTGGTTGCGCTGCAGATTGCGCTGGATCCATTCCTTCAAAAGACGATAAATTATATTAAGATCATAATGTATTATGGACTTATTGCATGAACGTATCTCATTTTGGCCTAGCGAGTTCAAGAGTTCGCACAGGAATTTGATCGTTTAAAGGAACTTTTCCAGCACGAAGTCTAAGAAACTTTGAATCTGTGCTCTGATACCACTATGTCACGACCCAATTCCGTAGAATCACTTGAGGCGTCCCCCGAATCGTGACCGCCGTACGGGCCTGGATTTGCGCCCGCACAAGGCTCTAATGATTTGCATAGCAAGCACATATTCAGAGTACGCAGATAAATTGAAACACAGATTTGAAACATGAAAAAGTTCTCTTTATTGATAATGAACATCTATTACAAACTCCTGAACGAGTTAGCTAATATGCCGAACGGCTTACAAAAGAGATGACTCAAAATGAGATAGCAGTCCTGTACATTACATCCTTTTATAAACTCAAAATGATATAGACCTCCAGGCTGGAGGACGGCTTTGCCACGGAGCTGCATTTTGTGTATGAAGAGTTGCAAGCTCCGGTCTTCAAAATGCTTCAAGGGCGCGGTGAAGGTGCGCTAACAGCTTGGACTGGATCGGGTAGACGACTTCGGCTCCTCGCTCGGTTCGCCTTGGTGCGGAGAACCTGTCTCAACGAGGGTCAGCATATCGAAACATGCTGGTGAAGGCGAGCTAGCCGAACTATACCAATCAATACGTTGTTTAGTGAAGCATGCATATTTTGTGGGTTTCTATCTTGCCTTAGTTCATTTACAAGTAAGCAGCATATTGAATTTACTGAAATGAACGTGCCACCGTTAGGTGGATTTTACCTGACCGTCTGAATTACCTGTACAATACTTACCATGCCTTCCCTGCCACGAAGACACAAGTTAGTATGCAACAGGTTTAAATATACACGTTGAACACACGATGCATTGTAAGCCATATTCACACGATAAACACACGAGGCGTTGCAAGCATATACACACGAGGATCACTGGCTTGATGCCATAATGGACTAGTCAAGGAAAAGGATAGCATGCAACGGGAAAACACGAGGAGCTCAGAAAATACGATGCGTTGCAAGTTATCCCGTCCGCACACGATTGACTATAAACACGAAGTCTGCCCGGATCAGATCGGTGCCAGTGCCCCAGCGACCGTCTGCAGAACTTATATCCTTGTACACAAGTTGTCCATGATCGAACACACGATGTTTACTTAAGTTATCATTTCACGCAGTTGAGGCAACACGAGTAATGCATGTTTCTTTTGCATAGCCTCTAGGAACAGTTATGCGCATACACGATATGATTCATAAATAGCACAATTTATAGAAGAAGTTATATTCTAACTACAATTTATGCATATGATGAATATTCTGAACGAACAAGCATGCAAGTAAGTAACCGTTCACGAGTTTGATTGACAAGCAGTAATAACCAAGTCTATTCTCTTTTATCTTGGTTTCTTTTATTATTACTTGGTATCGTTTGATCGGGGCAAGGAGTGAAGCTTGGAAGCAGGGCTAGCTAATCGGGTTGGTAGCCACTCACTTAGATTTTGGAAAGAAGAAGGAAAGAGGCGCTTCACGACTCCGCTCGCAAGCCGCCTACTGCTCGTTCACCTGTACACGAACAGCTCGATTAATACTTCTTCCTCTCTTTCCAATCTCGGAATAGAAGTGCAGTTCAATGAACAAAAATAATGAAAACCATCAAAACCGTTCAAGGAAAACAAGCAAATCCCAAAACCAACTCAAAGCACGAAAGCAACAAGCGACATCGAAAACTGAGACAATAAAAGATAGCAGCGGAGAGGTCCCTCCTGACTCTGCCGCTAAGCCGATCCTTGGGGGGCAGTCCACTGAATATGGGAATCGATTCCGAAGAAACAAATCCATAACGAGGACGAGTTCTTAATTCAATCTATCCCGATCGAACGATACCGTCTTGTGTTTTTTAGCCGTACTCTCCGCATCGGGAGAATGGGGCGCTACAAATGTAATCTCATGTATCATGTCTATGACGTCTCATGTCCATAACATGCAAGATCATGACCTCTAGCTAGTACAATGAGTCATAATAATATTCATACAATATGCAAGTCTCATGTCACGAATCCTATAAGCCTATACAGAATCAGCATGAATAACTCAAGAAAGGTTATGTCATATGAAACAGTGTCAAGTGTCCTACGGTATGTCGTACTTGGTAAAGCAAGCACGCAAAAATATAAGATCGTAGAATCAACTCTCTAAATGATGTTACACGATTCTGCGTACGGCGTCGACACCCGAATCTTGTTCGAACGCTAAGCAATATCTCACGGTCCTAGGTTGAACAGGCACATCACAAGAATATATATAAAAAGAAACACAAACAGATAATATAGCATGATCTACTGTAAGTTTGGCAAAAGTACACTTGCCTGGATTCTGAACTCCATCAACAACCCCTGAGAAAGTGGAATATGCACGTACACCTTCGGATGCTGAAACAAACATCACAAATGTTCTCAGAATACTTGAAATAGCTAGTATTGACTACCCATAAGTCCAATTTGGATACAGGGGGAGAATTGACTATTTCTGGTCAAAGCGGGGTCCACTTGTGGCCTCCAAATTATTCAAACTTTGTGTCTACGAGTCCAGGATGATGGCACGAACCAAACGGAATATCCAGAATTGGATTCCGATGAACCGATCACGAAATCGCTTTTTATGTCGAACCGTGGGGCCCACGAAACAGTGTTTCGTCAACGTTCTCAGATTCAAACCAAACTTGGGTCACAGGACCAACGTAAAGCTGCGAATCTAATAGAAAAAAATTTGTTCACAATCGACGAGTACACACGAAGTTATGGCGAGTGTCAGAAAAGACCGATACGATATTTTTTGACGGATATGCGTTGATTCCGGTGTGCACGCACATCCAAATCAAGTTCCATGAAAGCCTACATGTCCGTCTTTATGTTATGCGCCTTTCAGTATAACTCACACACAATGAAGTTGTCTCATTTAGCGGGACGCATCCCGTATCGCAAGATTTTAGGTATTTTAAAAACAAGTTTTTGGTCGTTTTAGAACCAAAATAATTTAACCATTATAGCAAACTAATAAAAACTAAAAAACAGTAAAAATCGTGGTTATATTGTGATGAAGTCCTTTCAATTATATTTTGAAAATAATTAACGAGTTGATAGAAAATTTGACATGAACAGGGGTACTTGGACTGAATTTCTGAACTATTTTCGAACAGTTTTTCGGCCAACTTTCGATCGATTTTTCGATCAAACCCGGGTGTCTAAATTTGTTCCACTTGAAGAAAATTATAGAGGGTTAGGTTATGAACATACCAGCAAAGACGGGGTACGAAATGGACGAGCGAGGAGGGCGAAACCTTCACGCGAAGGGGGGCCGCAATTAGCTGTTGCTGCTACTGCTGCCGGCTGCTCGGCTGTTACGGCGGCGCTCCGATGCTGGTGCTGCGGTCGGCGGGACTGTGGCGGTGGCCGGCTCCTGCGGATTGTGGAGGTGGTGTAGACGTGGGTTATGGTGGAGGTGGTGTGGGATTAGGGTTAGGGTTTAGGTTGTTGATACATATATATATATATATATAGGAGATATATATAGGAGGGGGGGCTTCCTGTACGCAGATGGGGAAGTTTAGATGTTGTTATAGGGTCGGGTTTAGTTAATGGGTTTGGGTTAATGGGTTTATGTTTAGGTTTTATTTCTTTTTTCTTTTCTTTTTGTTTTATTTATCAATAGCCTATATAGAAAATTTCCAAGAAAATAGTTAGGCACTTGGAAAAATTCTAAAAAATTTATATTTCCTCCAATAATAATTATAACCCAATTTATATTAATTAAAAAGATATTTACTAAATATTAATAAATATTAAATTAATTTAATAAATCCATAAATTCTATTTTCCACTTAATATTAAATTGGGAGCATACAAGGGGTTCGAATAACACAACTCGAGTGTTAGATGCGTAATAGGACCAGTTAGGCTCATAGCATGGATTTAGTTGGAAGCAATTGGTTGGGATGGCGTGTTAAAATCGTACGCTACGACAAAAGGGTTAATTAATCATCGTTTTCTCGTAATTGTGTCGCGAAAGTTGTGCGACAAAAACAAGGCATGAGATTGCGAATTTGTGAGGGACAGTCATGGCACGAGCCTAATTTGACTCGTCTAAGTCGAGCATGATAGGTTGTTTGGAAGGAAAAGGCTAGTGTTGCACTTAAGATCTTAAAACCATGGTGGTTGGTTTCCATAGTTCAATTAAATTATCAAATAAATATTAAAATGAAAAAATTAATAATAATTACCGAACTAACCTTATGTAAAAATTAGGGTGCTCACATGCTTCATCCGGACATTGACCAAATACATAGAATTTTATCACCTGATCAAAATGGATGTTCCAAGATCTAAAAGCTTGCTTAAGTCCATAAATATACTTCTTGAGCTTACTAACAAGATACTCTTGGTCCTTTTCAATGAACCCGTTTGGTTGCTTCATATAGATATTTTCTTCAAGACTTCCATTAAGGAAAGGTATCTTGACATCTATTTGACAAATTTTATAATCGAGATGAGCTGCAATAGATAAAAGAATTCGAATAGACTTAAGCATGGCTACCGGCGAAAAGGTTTTCTCATAATCAATACCCTATTTTTGAGTAAAACCTTTCACAACAAGCCGAGCTTTAAACCTTACCGTCTGATCCTTTTTTTCTTTTGTAAACCCACTTGCATCCAATGGCATTTACACCAGTGGGTGATTTTACAAGCTCCAGACCTGATTTGAATTCATAGATTCTATTTTAGATTTCATTATTTTTTGCCAAGATTCTATATCTTTATTTTAGAGTGCTTCATTATAGGTGTAGAGATCAGAATCTTGTTCCTCAGGGACAAAGTCTGATGACTCTTCCAAGAATATGAATTTGTCACATTGTACCACAACCCTCCCCCTACGACGAGGCACTATAGGTTGTGGTATAATATTTGTGACACATTATGCAGTTATTTGTGGTTCCTCATATTGTATTGTTGGTACTGAAGTATTTAGTGTCTCACCTCTCAGTTTTTCTAGAACAACTCTACTTATGGGTTTATGGTTCATCGCATAGTCTTCCTCTAAGAATCGTACATTGGTGCTAACAATGACCTTCTGATCCTTATGACTATAAAATAAACCTTATTTTGTTCCTTTTGGATAGCCTACAAACAAGCGTACTTCTGTACGCAATTCCAACTTATCTGCTTTCCCATTCAGCGCATGTGCTGGACTACCCCAAATTCGAACATGTTTCAGGCTAGGCTTACGCCCGGTCCACAACTCTGTGGGAGTAATAGGTATTGACTTAGAAGGTAACAAGTTCAAAGTATGTATTCTCTAATACATATCCCCAAAACAAATCTCGTAAATCCGAATAACTGATCATTGATCTAACCATCTCCATAAGAGTCATATTCCTTCTTTCTACTACACCATTCTGTTGGGGTGTTCCAGGTACAATCAATTGGGATGTAATCCCAGTCTCTGATAAATAGTTCCTAAACTCTCCAAAGAGGTACTTGCCACCACGATCTGAACGTAATGACTTGATATATTTTTTATGACGTTTCTCCGTTTTAGCTTTGTACTCTTTGAATTTCTCAAAGCACTCAGACTTTCGGCACATCAAATAAAATATCCATACCTTGAATAATCGTCAATGAATGTGACAAAATATTCAAAGCCATCACTAGCCTGGACAGTCATGGGCTCACATAAATCAGAATGAACAAATTCCAACACATCTTTGGCCCTATACCCTATTGCCGTGAAAAGCCTTTTGGTCATTTTACCTTGATTCACAGACTGGAAGTGCCTCCACTTCCAATGAACTCAAAGGTTTATCTTTAACCAGTCTTTGAATCCTTCTTAGATTAATATACCCCAACTATATGTGACAAAGATATGTTTTGTTCATACAAGAAGATTCTTTTCTCCTATTTAAGTTAGAAGATGTGTTATTCATTTCCATAAGTTGCTTTGTGGGTGAAATATTATTAATGACATACAAATTATCAACTAATGCACCAGAACAGATAAAATATTTATTTTTTCTAATAACAATATTATCATTAAAATAAACTGAATATCCATTCTTAACTAGCGTAGAAACAGAAATTAAATTTCTTCTAAGTGAAGGTGCATAAAGACAATCTCTCAATGTCAAAGACTTATTTCTACCAAAAGATAAAATAATATCTCCTACTGCAACGACCGCTACTTTTGTAGCGTCACCCATAAACAAACATATCTCTCCATCACTAAGCCGCCTGGTTTCCTGGAACCCCTGCAATGAAATACAGACATGATTAGTGGCTCATGTATCTACAGACCAGATGTTGGTAGATAACACCGCTAAACATGTTTCAACTACTAGTAAATGAGATATACCTTCTTTGTTCCCTTGTTTGAGAAGTGGATAATCACTCTTCCAATATCCTGACCTTTTGCACTTGAAATACTTGTCTTTCAGCTTTTTCACAACGCTTTGAGGTCCCATGCCCTTCTTTGCTGAATTTGCTTATTTATGAAAATTATTCTTCTTCTTACCGTCTTTCGGCTCAGAAGTAGAAGTATTTTCAGTTAAATGAATATGACTTTTGCCTAATGAGAGACTCAATATCCTGCAGTTCTTTCGCAAGTTCTGCTAAATTGTACAATATTTTGTTCATGTTATAGTTAAGGCAAAATGTGTCAAAACTTTTAGGCAGAGTCCCGAGAATGATATCGACATGGTTTTCTCCATCGATTTTTGCTTCAAGGATCTCCATATCATTCAAATGATCCATCATCTTGATAACATGATTTCTTACTGGCGTCCCTTCAGCAATGGTCGTATTCATCAAACTCTTCATAGCAAATTGCCTAGCTGCCCTACTCTGATGTCCGAAAAGTTCCTTGAGGTTGTACATCATGTCATAAGGTATGGTCATGACATGATGCTGATGTTGTTGCACATTTGACATAGATGCCAGAATATAACACCGTGTCATCTATCTGCCTTTATCCTCTTCTTATAAGCCTCTTTGACCTCTTCATCAGAATTAGCATCAGACGTAGGAGGATGTTTCTCATAGATTACATATTTGTTCTCTTCAACGGTTAAGACAATATACAAGTTACGTTTCTAGTCAATGTAATTAGGGCCAGTAAATATGTTTTCTTTAAGAATCACCATAAGTGGACTAAATGAACCCATTTTTGAAATCCTGAGAATCACATAAATAATAATTATGTAGGGCAAAAAAATTTGAACTAAATAAATATTGATTCCCTCAAAATAATAATAAAAAGTTCACCAACACCTTAAACACCATGAATTTAGTATGCCACGATAGTGTGGACGTATACCAATTCAATATTTGTCCAATGAGGTCTTTCCTATTAATTTTATTATAATGTCACCCTAACTTTATGACAAATAAAATTAATTTGTTGGTCTTTCTTTGGTCCAGTGACACCGATGGGGAGGATACATTATTTGTATCTAAGTGTATATTATTACTTAATACTAAGTATATTACTTCGTAATGTGTTTCTTCAGATGGAGAAGTAAACACACACTGGGTAATTTTCTATAATTATACCAAAGGAAGTATGTACTGGTGATCCGTAATTAAACTCATCCGATATTGAGGAAGGCACGAAAGCCAACACACAATATAATTACATCTCCTACAAACCAATAATGGAGACCATGGGATTTATACTAAATAAATTTTCTCTCCCACTTAGTTATTTAATAATAAATATTTTTCTAATAGTTGACATATGTCCATGTTGTCCATTATTAATGTTGGCTTAGTTTTTTTTATATCTACAGAATAATAAACATGCATAACAGAATAAACAAATATAGCAAAAACTAAATATCTAACTTTTATGACCATGTCTCATGCTTCTTCCTCAACTGTGCCGAATACAGAATCTTGCTCTGCGTAGAGTTAATCAAGGTCCGCCACAATTTTTTTCTTTATGTTTGGCCGTCTTTTTCCTTCATCAAAAATTATCTGTCTACCTCTGGACTGCTAAAAAAATTAAATAAATAAGCACGATCAACCATCGTGATTTTACACAAATCCTATGACTCCCGAAAGAGTTTACATATAATATAGATTAAAGAAAATTAAATAAATAAGCACGATCAACCCTCGTGATTTTAATTACTTCCATGAACAACAATAGCCACGACATGTCATGGGTTTAAATTACAGAAATAAAACATGCAATCAGACCATAATAGTTGGATATAAGATGCCTACAAAATTGAGTTAGAACAAATCTACATCTACTGACTATTTTTTGATGCAAGTTTTATTGGACAACATGGATTTATCAATCGATAAGTAGATCCAAAACCTACTATGATACGAATTGTTGGAACTGGGGATCCCTAGGACCGCGGATTGGTGTACATATCGACCGATAAAATATTAACAGGTTTAAGATATGATCTAACACTTCAATGGTGGAAACTAGGGTTCACGAATTATACCTGAAGTGATGAGAAGTATAAGACAATCTCTAGAACACTCTATCAACTAGTGATCTCAAGATCTTATGTCTTATTCCTTCCTCGGATTGGACGTCGAGTAGGCAACGACTTCCAACATTTTTTTTTCTTGGCCGACACTTTCTCTCCTTACGTGAAAAATGAACTTCGAGAAAGCTGCTCGCTTGGATAACTTTGACGGCCAAAGAATAGAGGATATATATAGGCTACGGTAGGGACCATGAAAAAAAATTAGGGTTAGGTCTCCTAACGGATCTGGAAATCCCATGTTCAGCCTTAATACACAACCCATACCCGTTAACAATAGTTCGGTCCACTAAAGGGCTATTGTTGCAATACCTTTCTAATCTCTAATTACATTTATGGGCTCCTTATTAGATGCATGTTTGTCTTCCCATGTTAAGATATCGAATGTCCATCGATCAAATTAAGTTACTGATAACTATATTTATCGACATCTTTTATCCTAAGTCGTACCACTCAACTTTATTTGTCATGTCAGATATAATCCACCTGCAGGATTTACATATAAATCCTTATAAGTTCCATAAGGGGACATCATCAACCAGATGTATCGGGACATGGACTCCTTTTATAATCAACAGTTTATCATACATACAATGCCATTACCCAATTCGTAGAGGTTATTGACTCATAATGAATCTCACTCTTTTATGAGTCAAAGTAACATACATTGCATATATATGTCTGTTACTATATCTGGATTAAGAGCACAAGCATCCATAATAACAAAGATATTTATTCTCTTATGTAGTCAGTACAAAAAGAACAACCTCAAGTGGTCATGTTCAATACACACAAAGTGTACTAGTGTAAACCTATAGTCAAGATAGACTAATACCATATTACACTATAACCTTACTAATGGTTTATCCAAATCCATCAAGGTTGTGAACTATTTATATATTCCACATAGAATTGATAATATGATCTTCTGTGTGACATCACATACCATATTATCTACAATATAGAATATCAGACACTTTCACTAACATTATAACAAATACAAAATGCAAACATTTGCTCATTTGATTCTCATTTAAAAATAAGAAAATATAGTTAATACAAAGTGATACAGTATATAACCCTAACAATATATTCATGTAGAGCATTCATTACCATTTTTGAAAACATATTACACCATAGTATTTTAATGTCGGAACAAAGAGTTATGTCATGTTGAACGCAGATGTCCTGTGTTGAATTCTATTTCATTCCATAATAATTGCCCTTTTGGTAGAATTATGACTAACCGTAAATTCGATTAACCTAAAATTGTGTATGCGTATATTTAACTCATATATGAAAGATATCCTTTTGGTAGAATTTCATAATATTATCCCGAATTAATGATATTGTTTTCCAAAGTCAAAATATTAAACATGGTGTAGAATGGAAATAATGGGATGATTATTATTGAGAGAGTAATTACACACACACATATATAGGAGATGATTGGTCTCTTCCTTATTCTCCTACTCGATGTAGGACTAAAGCCCGATACATAATAACACTCATACTTAACACTCTCCCTCAAGCTGGAGCATAGATATCAATAATGCCAAGCTTGTTATATAGAAAATGAACCCGAGGACCTACAAGAGACTTCGTAAAGATATTTGCTATCTGATCGCCGGTCCTCACGTTATGAAATATTATCAACCCCTTTTGATACTCATCACGGACGAAGTAGATGTCGATATCAATATGTTTCATCCTTTCATGGAATATGGGATTTGTAACAATATGGATAGCAGACTGGTTATCATACAACATATCTACTACTTAGGATCCTGCTTCTTCTCCCAGCTCTTTTAGAAGATGCTACAGATATAACACATCTGGCATGTCATGATAAATAGCTCGGTACTATGCTTCTGAATGGGATCGTAAGACCACACTCCACTTCTTGCTCTTCCACGATACTAAGTTACCGTCAATAAATAACGAAAAGCCAGATGTAGATCGCTTATCTGTAAGACTACCACCCCAGTTAGCATATGTAAAGTACTTAAGATGAGTGTGTCCCTGATACTCCATCCGAATTCCTTTTTCTGAATTCTTAGCTAGATAGTGCAGGATTCAAAGAACTGCCTCCCAATTCAGAACTCGTAGAGAAGCCATAAATCTACTCGCGATACTTACATCAAAGGAAATGTCGAGACGAGTCAAAACTATTAAGTAGTAAAGTTTGCCGACTACCTGTCGATACTGATCAGGATTGCTCATCAGTATCCCCTCATCGGGGAGTAGCTTTACCACTGGATCCATGGGTAAGATTGCTCCCTTCGTTTGCATCATCCCAGCTTCGGTTAATATGTCAAGAACATATTTCCTTTGAGATATTACAATGTCTCGTTTACCCAGTGTGACTTTGACTCCCAATAAGTAATTCAATGCTCCTATATCTTTAGTCTGAAACTGTTTGCCCAAAAACTCTTTCAGTTCTGCAATACCCTGGCTGCCATCCTCCGTAATCATGATATCATCCATATATAGACCAAGTAGGATTCATCTGGATTATATTTGTTGGTAGAATACGGAATGATTCTTCTTTGATTGGCATAATCCAAATTGTGTAACAACATGGGTAGATCGACCAAACCAAGCACGAGATAATTATTTAAGGCCGTATAGTACTTTTTGTAGATAACATATTTTACCTGACCTTACAACAAACCCAGGAATTTGAACCACATATACTTTCTCTTCAAGGTCCCCATAAAAAAATGCATTCTTCACATTAACTGAAATAGAGGCCAGTCATAGAGGACAGCTAAGACCAAGTGCACCCGCATATATGTCATCCTGGCAACATGGGAGAATGTCACAAAGTAATCTTCTTCGTATGTCTGAGAATATCATTTTGCTACAAGACAAACTTTCAGACGATCGAGAGTGCCATACGGTTTTACCTTGATTGTAAACTCTCATTTATAGCCTACCGCTTTCTTACCTGTAGAAAAAACCACCAAGTCCCATATATAGTTTTTCTGAAGTGCTTGTATTTCCTCTTCGATAGCAGCGCGCCAAACAGGATGTTTGAGTCATTCTTCTGCAGAATTGATAATCTGAATCCCGTCAATACTAGCCACTAAGGACTAAGTCTGACTCGCCAGCCCTTTATAGTTGCCAACATACAAGGGATGATCGTAGCATGCACGACGGGGTCGAGTTGGTATATCAGGTGGTGATGAAGCAGCGGAGGTAGAGGAAGATGATGGCTCTACGGTCGTGGGCACCTATGGAGATGTTTTCTCTAGTGGAGCTAGTTCTGAATAAGCCAATTTTACGGATCATCGAACGATAAGCCTGGCTCGGTAGGGGAAGGCACCCTTACGGGGGCTCTTATGGTTGAACATGATATAATAGAAAGTTCTCTTCTAGATAAACTGTTGGAGCAAAATCTTTGTTAGGAGGAGGTGGTAAAAAATCAGTCTCAATAAAAGTAACATCACGGGATATAAAATACCTTTTCAATGTCGGAGAAAAGCAACAATACCCTTTTTGATCTTTAGGATACCCAAAGAAAATATATTTGATTGTTTCGGGTCTAATTTAGAAATGGTAGGTCAAGTATCCCAAACATAACACAAGATCCCGAAAACTTTGAGTGGTAAGTAAAATGGCATTTGATTTAGATATAACAGAGAAAAAAAGGAGTGGCTCCATTGAATACACGATATGGCATACGGTTAATAATATAACAAGCTGTAACGACCGCATCTGACCAAAATTTTCTAGGAGTACATGCATAAAACATAAGAGCATGTGTTGTTTCCAAAAGGTAGAGATTCTTGCGTTCGTCCACACAATTTTGTTGTGGTGTATAAGGACAAGAAGTTTGGTGGATGATGTTATGTCTAACCAGATGAGAATTGAACTTACGAGACAAATACTCACGACCATTGTCACTCCGGAAATACTTAATAAGAACTCCAAATTGGATTTTGATTTCGCATAAAAATTGTACCAAATATCAAATAATTTGGAGCAATTTTTCATCAGGTAAATATAGGTGACTCGTGAGTAATCATCAACAAAAGACAAAATATCTGAATCCCATAACCAAATCAACAGGACATGGACCCCATATATCAAAATGTACTAATTCAAACGATGATGAAATAGATTTAACCAAACTCACTGGATAAGATACACGATGATGTTTGTCTAGACTACATAACTCACAATAAAATGGGGCAAAGATCTAGTAATGGATACAATTTATGGAATGCTTAGATAGACGGATGACCAAGCTGACAATGCAACTCAAATGGATCTTGGCACACACTGGCACAAGAAATAGATGAATTTAATTCAACCAGGTATTAGCCTTCTGCCACATGCCCCCTACCAATAATCTTTCCTGTCTTCTGATCCTGAAAAACACAACCATCAGAAAAGAAAGTTACTAAATAGTGTAAATCTTGAGTTATCTGACTAATGGATAATAAGTTTAACAGGTTTCTAGGTGTATATGAAACTGAAGTGAGTAATAGGGTAAGAGGACATGCACTCCCTTTTCCATGAACTTTCAGTGAACTGTCATTCACAATATCAATATCTGACATACGACCCATAGATTCATTTTTATGCAATATACCAGAATCACATGTCATATGATCAGACGTACCTAAGTCGATCACTTACTGCTTTGCCTTACCATATATGTCGCTTAGTACCCAGTTGTGGATCCGGATGTGGCACCCCCCCCCGATGTGGAGCTTGGAAGTCAGCAAAGATTGCATGCCTCTGCAATCATTTACACGGACCACCCTCCATCATTAGGAGCATCCGATGCAACATTGGTAGCAGTAGCTTTAGGACACTGCCATTGAAAATAACTATGTAGACCATAGTTGAAGCATTTACACGGTATTCCTCCATTATGACTATTATTTCCTCTTCCACCATCACGGCCAGCAATCCGTCTACCAAGTCTACTACCGTGGTCCAATGGAATCCACCAAGAGCAACCCCTAGGGAAGATCAATCAGCAGGTACATCACTTGTAGGAGTCTCAACGACCTTCGTTGCCCGTAGGACACGAAAATGGACTTCCATAAAAGATGGAATCTCGGACCCAGTAATAATCTGAGATTCTGCATAGTCTGCATCAGGACGAAGGGAGGCAAGCTACTCCATGACATAGAGTTATTGGCGTTGAGTTCTTGCCTCATTGATGTCTATCATCAAGGGTAGCACGTGATCCATCTCATCAGTTAGTGCCTTAAAGGCACAAAAATGGTCCTTATGTGACTTGTCTTCTTGATCAACTCGGTAGACACCAATGACCGAGTCATAGATACGACACAAATCATGTTTGCCATCAAACGCCATTGCAAGGACCTCCCATAACTCTTTCACTTAATTTGGGTTAAACCATATCCTCAACTGATGGTTCAATCGAATTCATCAACGGTGTAAACAGTCGATTGTTATATGTCTCTCCCTGCTCATAGATGGGATCAGTCTCCTTTGGAGGGTTGTCAGTCAGATGCTTAGACAATAGCATTTTCCAAAGCATCTTCTCAACCTTCTTGCATCACGTAGAAATAGCTATCTAGACCATCCAATCTTCGATCAACCATTCTAATCTAAGATACTGTTGTACCGGTGATCGGTGTTCCCACCTATGTATTTTCAATACTGGTTCTACTACTATTCGCCGCAGTATTTATCATCTTCAGGTTCTTGAGTCGACTGTCGATGATCGTCCCAACCTGATATTCAAATTAACCTTACCAATACACAATTAACGTCGACAAAAATGGTGTGCCCAATATTGGTAGAGATTCGAATGTGGATCACATAAACCAGGACAGAGATTCTGATAACCCAGGTTGCTCTCTGTTGGATCCTTATGTGGATGTCGGACTAGAAAGGAATCAAAGATTCATGCAAATAAGCAACTTGTTTGTTCCTTGTTAACTCATGACGTCGTTGTTGAGTTTAAGAGGTTCAAGCAAACAATCATACTTTATCCTGTGTAGATATCAACACCAACCTTTTTTCCCACAAATCTTTGTTCTATTTTTTAGATTTTTTTTGAAAGACGACTAGGGTTAGAATTTTGGGTTAAATGACGGTCGGATATGCATGGCTAGGGTTAGGTTTTGTGGGAACATGGAGAGGGGTGGGGGGACGAGTATGGACATTGGGGGGATGAATCTGGACAATGGTGGGTTTACCTGGGAAGTAGCAAGAGGGGGGCAGCAGTAGAACACAGCAACAACATCGCAACAGCAAGAGCAGCAGCGCAGCGCAACCACAACAATGCTATGTCACACGCGCATGAGAGAGAGAGAGGGAGAGAGACTTAAGGGGGGTTAGAGTTTTGGCTCTAATACCATGTATAATAGGAATAATTGGATTATTATTATTATCAAGAGTGATTACACATATATATAGAAGAGGATTGGCATCTTCCTTATTCTCCTACCTGATATGGGACTAAATTTAAAATATATAATAACACTTATACTTAACACATGGTTTGCCGATGAATGGTATAAAGGTATACTTCTGCTCGAAAGACGGTACGTGATCCTTCTCCTTGTTTGGTTAACGTATCCAGAGTAGCTAACTCACTCTCTTTTCATTATTTAATATATTTATATGTTATCATATTCTTCTACCCAACACTCACCGAGCTCCACCAACACCCGACACAACACCCGACAGTCCTTCTCACCAACTTTTTCACCTCTCATCCTCCACCATACACTCCTACGCCACCACTACTATGACACAGCACCTCCACCCACTCACTCTAAAACTACCTCGCCAGTAACATAGCCACCACCAACCACTCCATATACCCATCAACAGCTTTCCAGTCCTCAATAGTGCACCCAGTCCATGACATTTCTGACCAAAGCCGCAATCACAATCGCAACAACACCCGACCTCCACCAAGCAAAACCTAGCTAATTTCAGTAGCCAGAAACCCCCAATAAACCCTGTCGACTATTGCAGTAGACCCCTCAATTCCCCTTTGATCAACATAAATTGATTCCTAGGCAATTTTTGCATTTTTTTTTCTGAAAATCCTGACGTAGCGTGCACAAAATTTTTAGTTTTGAGACGTAAACTTTGCACCTTGTTTCCCGTCGATCCAGAGTGTTTTCGAGAACCAATTCTTCTACCTAATATAAGGTATACCCCTCTTTAATCCATCAAAATTTTTGTTAGAAAAGACTATAATTTGATCACTGAAATCTGATCCCTAATTTGGGCAAAAATATGAATTCTGCTGGACTAGTTTTTCTAGTCGACTTCGTGCATGAATATCTTCGTCGTTGTTGATCCTGTATTCATTTTGTCACTTACGTTAACTAGAAAGTATAACCACCATTCTACCCTTGAATTTTTATTTAATTATTCTGTCATTTGATCAATTATTTCGGACGCCAAAGTTGGTAGTTAGAAATCGCAAAAAAAAAAAAATGAAAATGAAAATTTTTCTGTCTTTTGTGGGCAAGATTGCAGATAATGTGTCTCCAAAATCCAATTTTTCGTCTGGAATCAAAATAGGAATTTCTTAATATGAATTAGCTATTTAGGCTATTCTGAGATCAATGGTGATACTATTTCTGGTATTTGGGAAATTTTATGAAAATTTAGTTATTCGGACTAATTTTGCGTTAATATGTTCATGTCGTACACGTCAACTCTAACTAAATTTTGAGACAAGTACCTTGTACCCACTTTTACCTTTATAATATAATTAATATGTCTCTTGTTTTAGTTAGAGTTCTTTTACATGTTGATTACACTATTACTCTTGATTCATTATTCGTGTCGTGACATGATTATAATTTGGTCGGGAGAATACGAAGTAGGCATGTACTTCTCTCTTTGCCGAACAAGTTGGGACTACTGACGTACCTTATACTTAAAATCACGATTGCTAGGTATCTATGACATGTCTTATTAGCCTTATTTCCTACATGCCAACTTATGTATTCTAAGCTACACTTATCACACACATTCTTTCCTCTTGTTATTTAGTTCAGTATTTTATTAGTCGTGTCATGCTTTATTGTTATTTCAATACCAGTCTCTATATATTACCATATTTTATTTAGTACTTGTCTCTTTTCTTTCCATATTCATATTATCATGGTATTTAGTGTATTTTTATCGTATTATGGTACTTGTTCCAATTCTGACTGGATACGTTTATATTTAGGCAAGGAAGACTATGCCCCCACTTTATATGGATCCTAGAAGGACCTGACCTAGATGATGGTATGGTTGATGAGCTAGTCCCAGTTTAGGATGAGGCATTTGATGGGTATTTTAGCTTAGCTTAGCACTTAGCATTTCCTTTTGTTTATTTGATCTGGTTTGTCCCCAAAGTACTTTTGCCTATGGCATGTATTATGGGTCTTGAGACTTATGGACGGGTGGATGTTTAGTCTTATGGATTTATGCATATTATAGATATTAGTAGCATTTATGTTTCCTTATCTATCCTTAATCTGCCCATTTACTCTATCTCATGTGAATGAGTTAGATTACGAGTTATTATGACTATGCAATTTATGAGATGAATATATGTTAATGACATAGATGATTATGATTGAGATATAAACAGCGTACTACCGTCGATGTCGTGTAGTAGATTGGACTTACTCATATACTCGTACTCGGATATTCGAGAGCGGGACGTAATACATTTTTATGGTGATCTATGTAGTGCCATATCATAATAGTATCTAGATTAGTCGATCTAGTATGAGCATGTGATAAAGATTGGGGATTTTAGAATAAAATAGGATTACAAAACTCATTCACAAATTAGAATTCCCTTATTTCAAATTCATGTCATCATTCCTTAGCAAATTTTAAATTATATAGCTTTGATCTCGAATATCATAGTTTTCTAAGGCCATCTCCAACCCAAGTCGTCAAACACCTAATTGAAGCAAAACCATCTCCAACCCACCCTCAATTTGAGGGAAATTCTTTAAAAAATATGAGGGATGATGTATGATCCTCAAATTTGAGGGAGGAGAGAGAAAACCCTCAAATTTGAGGATCCAACATTCATTACTATTTTACCCTTCAAATTGTAATTAATTACTAATACATCATATATATAATAAACACTAAACTTAATTAACTTAGCATATATTTTTAATTTATAAGTATAAATAATATAATAATTATAGCATTAAAAAGTTGTTGAGATATTCCAATAGAAACTAATATTGAATATATTTATTATTAGTATTTAAAAAATTATTAGATTCATTTGATTAACAAAATAATATTAAAATAATTTGACAGAAATTAATAAAATAACATCAAACTTTTTTAAATTAAAATACATGGACTTAAAAAAATATAAACAAGTACATCAAAATTTAAAATAACACTACCGACAATAACATTGAAATTAAAAAGTTTAAACGTTACAACAACATTAAAATTAGAAAAGTTAGTACAAAATTTTATAAATAAATATTATAAAATAATATTAAATAATATAAATAATATAAATAATATAAAATAATATAATATTATCTCGATAAATAATAATAAAATATAACATTAACGTATATAATTATATTAAATAATTGTAAAAAAATAAATTTATGTGGAAATAAATAATAATTGTTTATTATTTGAGGATTGATTGGATTGGATTTGTAAAATTTTGAGGATAACATAATATGGAAATATTCTTTTGGAGTTGTCAAATTAAGAAATTTTTTGAGGATGGGTTGGAGATAGACTAATCCTTCTGTCCCCTTGAAACCTTTTAGAATGGTTCAAACCCGGAACACCGTAAGAGGTTCATCCGGAATAGCTGAGCAGAACGTGCTCGAGACTCTTGAGCTTCCTTCTCCTCCACCAATTATCCCGACTGTCACTATGGACAGAGGAGCTCAGCAACTTGGGGTATTTCAGGGACTGATTGAGTCCCTAAGGGAGCAGACTACCCTCCTCCAAGTAAGCATAGAGAGTTCTCGTCAAGCCAGGAAGGCCCCACAACTGAGGTAGGTAGTGCAAATGATTTCAAGAACCTTGGGCCACTGGACTTTTATGGCCCGAAAAGTACTCTATGTAGATTAATGGATAGAAAATGTGGAACGACTCCTGAAGATCGCTCGAGTTACAGAGGACCTTAAGGTGGAATCAACAAGCATGCAGTTATTTGATATATCCCGAACATTGTACAAAGATGAGCCACAACTTTTGGCTCCAATACTTATATGGAAGGATTTCATTGAGCTATTTAAAAAGAAGTTCTATGCAAAGGTTGTCCGGGAGGCTCTTGAGAGCCAGTTCCAGAGGCTGGAGCAAGGCCACCTTACTATTGATGAGTACACAGCAGAATTTAGTAGATTGAACCACTTTACGGAGTACATCGTCAGTATCCCTGAGTATAGAGCCCTTTGATTCAAGAAGGTGATATCACCAGAGATTAGCCTTGCTTTTACCACTAGCGGAGCCCACACCTATAAGAAAATTTTAAGCGTGGCTTAAGGCGTCGAGAATGACATAGGACCTAGTCTCAAAAGGGACAAGGAACCCAGTAGTGGCTATATGGGATCGGCAAAGCATCCCTTTTAGCATCAGCCACAACAAAGGGCTCCTCACCAATACCGTCCCCTCTAGAGCTCCAGTACAGCAATAGTAGCCACCGCATAGCCAAATTTAACGAGCTTCTATGTGTGGCTAATGTAAAAAATAAGAGGCTGGAAATCTATTTATTTTGTGGATCGACAACGCACCAGATGAAGGATTGTCCTACTGCTCCACTACCAACTCAGGGCTAGGCAACAGTACAGAGAGCCACAGTTCAGGCCAGGCACCCACCAGTTCTGCAAAGACGACCCCACTTCCGACTTAGCAGCAGCGTTATACTTAGGATCAGCAGTAGAGAGGAGCATCTCAGCATGGACATGTCTTTACCATGACTCTGCATGAAGCAGAGGCTATAGCAGATGTTATTACAGGTCCAATGTTTCTAAATTCATTACCAACAACTACATTAGTTGGTTTTGGAGCTTTATATTCATTTATGTCTTTTGATTTCCTTATGAGGCATACTCTAGTAACAGAATACCTTAGGAGTTGTTATAAGAGCATTACCGGCGGAGGAATCATTCCGGTTAGTGATGCTTGTAGCAACTGCCCAATACTATTATGTGGTAGAGAGTTGCGTGTGCGACTACTTGTAATGCCAATTCCCTACTTTGACATTATTCTGGATATGTATTGGTTGATTTAGAAACACACAACTATAGACTTTCATAGGAAAAGTGTGAAGTTTAGAAAACCTGGAAAGTAGGAGTTTGAGTTCGTTAGAGGAGCTCAAGAGCTGATTATTAGAAAATTTTGTAGAGCTTTAGTTGTAGAGGAGTTGTCACCACCTATTATTTCATAATTTCTTGATGTTTTTTTCGAGGATCTTCCAGGATTGCCCTAAGATCGAAAGGCTGAATTTTTTTTAATTTAGAGCCAGGAGAAGTACTAGTGGCCCCAGAACATATATAGAATCAACAAGGAGATGGAAGAGCTAAAGGATTAGGTAGAAGAATAAGAAGGCAAAGGTCCATTAGACCCAAAGGATGGGTCAGCTCGGATGTATATTGACTACATGGAGCTGAATGCTCTAACAGTCAAGAACAAATACTCATTGACAAGAATAGATAATTTATTTGATTAATTAAGTAGATACCGAGTATTTTCAAAGATTGATTTGAGGTCTGGCTAACTTCAAGTGAAGGTGAAGAAGAAAAACATTCCAAAAACTGCTTTCAAAACCCGTTAATTATACTATAAATTCTTAGTGATGTCATTCGGTTTGACTAATGCTCTAGCAGTATTTATTAACTTAATGAACAAAGTCTTCCACCAATATCTACACAAATTTGTGGTATTCTTTATTGATGATAATCTAATATATTTTAAGACCTCAGAACAACATGAAGAGCACTTCAGACTTGAATTAAAGACCTTAATAAAGGAAAAGTTATATAAAAAGTTGTCTAAATGCGAATTTTTTCTAGACAAAATAGAATTTATGGGGCACGTCATAACTAGAGACGTTATTTTAGTATATCCCAAGAAGATATCAGTCGTAGAATCATGTCCCACTATTGAGTCTGTAGCAAAAATGGGAAATTTCTTGGGACTAGCCGGCTATTATTGAAAGTTTGTGAAAGATTTTACTAGAATTGCTGAGACAATGACAAAGTTAAGTAAGAATGAAGAATTCATATGAACTGATGAGTGCCAGCTTGCAATTGAGGAACTAAAGAAGAGATCTATTTTGACTTTGCCAGCTGGAACCGATGGATTTTTTATATACAGTGGCGCTTTCGGAAAGGGTTTGATATTTATTCTAAAGCAAAAATATATGGTACTGGTGTGCGCTTCCAAACAACTGCGACCACATGAGAAGAACTACCTAACCCATTATTTATAATTATGAGCAGTAATTTTTGCCCTAAAGATATGAAAGCACTATCTTTATGGAAAAAGAATAAAGATCATTACATACCACAAAATCTTGAAATATGTATTTACTTAAAATGAGCTGAATATGAGATGAAGATGGCTGAAATTAATGAAAGATTTTGATATCACTTTACAATACCAACCGAGGAAAGTCAACATGGTCGTCGATGCTTTGAGTAGATACCCAATGGCAATGTATTTGATAATATATCAACGCTTACTTGAGAACTTAGAAATTTTGGGTATCGAAGAGATTATTTTGGGGATAGATGATAAACTTGAGGATCCAATCCACCTTGATGGATAAGATTAAAGAGACTTAGTTTCAAGATGAGGGTCTTCAAAGTATTCGAGCTCAAGTGCAAGCAAGATTATTAGATGACTTTAGCATCCATAATGATGGCTCACTAAGGCATGGAGACAGATTATGGGTAATCCGAAGAGATATCAGAGCAGGAAGTGCACAGATTATACTACTATATAAATTCAGGAACCAACAAGAAGTACAAGGACCTAAGGATGCGCATATGGTGGTATGGCATAAAGTGGGAAGTAGCTCAGTTTGTTTTCCATTTCTTGGTATGTCAATAGATCAAAGAGGAAAGGTAAAGACCCGGAGATTTACTTCAGCCATTACCTATTCTATAATGGAAGTAAAAGAAATATTACTATGGATTTTGTTGCTGGGCTCCCACGGACCAAGTGTGAAGGATGTGATTTGGGTCATTATGGATGGACTGACCAAATCAGCATATTTTATGCCATTCAAAGTAGGATTCTCGATAAAAAGATTGGCAGACTTATATATTCGACAGATTGTTAGACTGTGCGGAGTTCCAGTAAACATAGTCTCCTATAGAGATTCTAGAATTACCTTCCACTTTTGGTAGAGTTTATAGAGCAGTTTGGGAACACAACTCAGTTCAGTACAACTTATCATTCCCAAATTGATGGATAGTCCGAGCATACCATATATACTACGTGGGTCTTGGACTTTGGAGTATAACGAAAAGATTATCGACACCTTGCACTACCAGAAAAAGCCAAATTAGCGACGTCAAAAAACGTCGCTAAATGACAAAAAAATGTCGATAATCATGTTTAGCGACGTAATTAGCGACGTTTTACAGAAGTCAAAAATCAGCACGTCGCTGAAAGGAAAAACGTCGCTAAACGTCGCTATACCGACGTTTTTTAGCGACTTAAAAGTGTCGCTAAATTAGCGACGTTTAGCGACGCAGCGTCACTAATTAGCGACGTAAACAAACGTCGCTAAACGTCGCTAAATAGCGACTTATATAGCGTTGTGACAGTGACGTCTTTAATGACCTGTCAGTACTGCCATGTCAGCAATTTGTGACGTACAACGACGTATTTTGCGACATGTTTAGCGACGTAATTAGCAACGTCTATTAACGTCGCTAATTAGCGACGTAATTAGCGATGTCTATTAACGTCGCTAAATACGTCGCTAATTTTACAGAAAAAATAAAAAAAAGAACAATGAATTGTTTTCAAACTATTATTCCTGCAATTTATGAATTTCTAATTAAAAATAGACCCGGAACAACCCTCCGTTGATTTCTCTGGGTTCGCCGACCCCTTCGGTGGAACACTCAACACCGGTAAATTAACATCATTTAATATGAATAAAAAGTATCACAGTCATACAATACACACAAATATTATAGACAGACCTGGAGCAACCCTCCATTGAATTTTTTGCGTACGGAATAATACAAAAAGTATATAAAATATCACAGTCACACAATACACATAAAATAAAAGTATCACAGTCACACAAAATGCATAATATATAAGTATCACAGTCACACAATGGACATAATATATAAGTATCACAATCACACAATAACCACAATAAAAGTATATAAAATATCACAGTATCAATCTCGAGTATATCCAATAAGTTGGGGCACATACCATTCCCTCAGATACTGCGCATAAACAGCGTCTATGTGATCAATCTCCGCTATAGGTGTTGGGTGACTGGAACTCCCTGTTTGAGATACAGCCGCTATAGGTGCTGGGTGACTGGAACTCCCCGTCTGAGATACAGCAGGTGGTATCTCTTCCTCCTTAACAGTAGGAGGCATCACTTCCTCTTTAACAGTATGAGGCATCACTTCCTCCTTAACAGTAGGAGGTGTCTCTCTCTTGGGTGCCATCTGGTAAGATAGATGAAAACAAAGAATATAATTGATAACATATATTACTTAAGACATACCCTTAATAATTCTCATATTGATAATTTTTACTATATTGATTTGTAGTAACATGTTAGCTCATTCTTTATCTTATACTCTCTTTTCTCGGTTAGTTCAGTCAGCTAGTTTTTTCTTATCGTGATCATGCTTGGTCAAAACTTTAATTCTTACCGTTTCTTAGTATTTTTTGAGATATCTCTAATTTTTTTGTATTATTTGGTATATTTTGATCTATATTGTTATCAATACAAATGAATGATTTAACTCTAAAGACATAAAATATGATCACGAATACCTATGTCCTCTCTATAAACGCTCATCTTGGGTAATAATTTTCGTGTTTATTCCCAACAATAAGGCTGCTGCACATGGATGATAAGTCTGATGGCATATCCTCTAATTAACCCAAGATAACTTCTCATTCTCATATATGCCATTCTTTTTCAAACTTTGGCTTATCCTGACACATAGTTGATAGTTGTCTACATTTTGTAAATAAAATCTTAGAATATCTATGAAGTCTATATGCCCAAGTTGGATTACATTAGCCAAATAAATTGTATCATTCTGGACATTCAAAGACATGAATTGGACTCAGACTCTTGCAACATTATTTACAAGAAATCCTAGCTAGAGAATCACGGTTCATCGATATCAGATATCCTTCATTCATAACCTCAGGTCGCGGCTGGAGGGTTATAAATAATTTTGTCCATTTTGTGGCCTTAACAGGAGGTTTTCCAGTAATGTGGTGTAAATAATTATGTATATTAGTATAATCAAAAAGGTATAGGCCATATGCAACAATTAGCAAGGAAACATCATGCACTTTATGCAGTAGTCTGGGAGGATAACTTGCAACAGATAAAACACTGAAAATAACTTTGAGAAACAAGCGTGTGCCATAATGTAGTAGTAGTATAAAGTATGTTGGTACCAATTATTTTAAAATAACAGAACATATCGGCAGAAGCAGACATCAAGTGCTTATAGGATATAGCTTGCACAAAATACAAATATAGAGGTATCTACACTAAACCCATAATCATCAGTCTCATCACCATTCAAGCCTTTTTCAAGCAGTATGAGGCCGGCTCAACATTGGAAATTTCTAATAAAGAGCTTAGTTTTCACCATCAGCTATCAACCTGCAATATACCATTTGTAGGTTGGCACCACATTCTAGTCATGGCAACAAACAAGAGGGTCTCATCAAAAACCTTATAAGCCTAGTATGTAGTTGAACCTACACTTGCAGTTATGTAATTTAGCTCATGGTATGATATATGTTAAATGATAATCAACATTACTTAGTATCTCACTATCCTTAAACCTATGTGGATCAAGAATTAAAAAAGTTTAGTAGGTCCACCCTCTGTCGTAAGTTAAAATTGACAATTACTAGACGCCCTTTATTGGATAAAGACGGTAATCAGGAAACTATGTGTACTTAAGATCACTACAGGGTGTACATAGATCTTCATAGTACTCATTTATACCAAACTAAAGAACAAAACATGCTTCAAATTACGATATCACTTTTTGCAAATAAGTATTATCAATCTTCCGACCTCAAGATAAACTATTAACATGACTACCAGCAATCCACAAGACAACGTCATGCTACCCATTTTTGTATGAAGCAACATACCTTGTAAGTCACAGCTTCTTCAAGTTTACTATAAAAGGATGTGTTGAATATGTAGTACTCCTCTCTTCTCTTATCAGAAGGAGAGAGATCTTTGAAGAAATCTGCAAAACAAGGACAACAGCAAATATTATAACATAATTTACTGAAAATATTCTATATATATATATGGCAGAGGAATATCATCAAGAATTCTGATGCACAAACAATAAGAATTTCATTTAAGACGTCACCAGAGCCTACTTCAGTATACACCTGTAGGCGTAAGCTTTTTTCTTGAAAGACATGATAATGACTTAATAAGTTACAAATATAGCAATAGGTACTACATATATGGAATCAACATATACATACAAAAGCATAGCAACTATGCCTCTTAAGTTCACTAGATAGCTGGCTCACAGATATGGAATCAACATTTCGCTGCATAATGTCCCCTTAAATTTCTATTTCCTACTATATAGATATATGTATTATATTATATATAGATATATGTATTATATTATATACTTAAATGTTTTATGAGAAATTCACAACTAATTTGTAGTCGATTAGTAAGTGAATACGGTTTTAAACAAGCGGTATCAAGCTCACTCCTCAATGTCCCCTTAAATTTTAATTTACACCCCCCACCCCCACCCCCCTACCCCAAACTTATAATATACTAATGCATATTTCAACCTTTTGAAAAGGCACATATGTCCTAAGCTTTGCTAAAATTGCTACTGTCCCATGTTTGATTCATACCTTAGCATAACCACGACTGTTTTGGTAACATAGATTGCACATAAATTAAAAGTGGAATAAAATATTGTAATTGAGGATTGCCTCAAGTTATGCAGCCATTGAATATTTACCAAAATCACATGTTTCCCAGTCATGTCAACACAATAATGTATGCCCAAACATGTAATATATCATGAAAGTTCTTCATTTCAAAAAATTCTGAAGTAGATTGTTGATTTCTGGGTATGTTTCATTCTACAATGTCAAATGCGGTTAGATATGTTTCAGATTTAGGTCATCCATATTTGGGAACGTATCAAATGGTATCAGAGCAGCATATAGATCCAATCATGGAGGCAGCCAAAGATCCAAGCATGAGCTGCCATGGATCTCTCCATGAATCTCCACCGATTCGAGTTCCAATCCATGGCGAAGCTCGGGTACAAACTTTGAAAGAGTACACAGAGGATCCGAGAAGGAGCTGCAAGGGATTTCCTCGTGGATCACCACCAAAAATTTCGATCATCAATGGCGAACCCATGGATCCAGTGAGGGAGGATCGTCTGCAGTCGTGGATTACATTAGGCCCTTATCACAAAAACCCTAACCCTAATCCCAGGTCAAAAACCCTAACCCTAACCCTAACCCCAGGTCAAAAATCCTAACCCTAACCCTAACCTTAACCCTAGGTCACGTGTGTGTGTGTCGTGTCAGTGTGTGTGTCATGTCTATGTTAGTGTCTGTAACGTGTGTGTGTCGTGTCAGTGTCAGTGTCAATGCCATGTGTGTCATGTGAGAGAGAGAGAGAGAGGGAGAGAGAGAGTTAGGGTTTACCTAGAGGAGGAGGAGGAGGAGGAGGGGGGAGGACACGGCCGGAGGGGGGAGGACGCGGCTGGAGGGGGGTCGCCGGGAGGGAGGAGGGGGCGCCGGAGGGAGGAGGGGAGCTGGAGGGGGAGGACGCGGCCGAGGGGGGTCGTCGGAGGGAGGAAGGAGGAGTTGGAGCGGGAGAGATCGAGAGTGGGTTTGGGAGAGGGAGAGGGAGAGATCGAAGGAAATAGGGAGAATCAGCCCTAAGTAAAAAATTTAGCGACGTTTTAGCGACGCCAATAATGACGTCGCTAATTTAGAATTTAGCGACGAATTTAGCGACGCCAATAATAACGTCGCTAATTTAGAATTTAGCGACGTTTTAGCGACGCCAATAATGACGTCGCTAATTTAGCGACGTCTTAAACGTCACTAATGACGTCGCTAAAATGTCCAAAAATTTACGTCGCTAAACACGTCGCTAAACATCGCTAAATAAAATATATTAGCGACATTTAGCGACCTAAATTGAACTTATAGCGACTAATCTTTTAAAAACTGAATAAAAGTCGCTAAACGTCGCTAAATGTCGCCAATTAGCGACGTCTAGCGACGTTTTTACATGGAGTCGCTAAATTAGCGACGTTTTTACATGGAGTCGATAAAAAACGTCGCTAATCCCGCTTATTCTAGTAGTGTTGTGCAATTCACTTACAAAAATAGTTACCAGGAAAGTATCGAGATGACACCTTTTGAGACTATGTATGGACAGATGTCATACCCTATTATTATGTGACGACATAGGAGAAAGAGCTTTGTTGGGACGTAAGCTTGTGGTAAATATAGTAGAAAAATTAAAGTAGATCAGATAAAGGATTCGAGTGATGCAGGACAGGCAAATGCATTGGATCGATACTCACCGGAGACCTTTAGAGTTTGATGTAATAAATATATAAAATTTAAGTTGCAATAATCTTATGCTTTTGAAACTCAGACATGTTTATTATTTTATTAAGGTTGGAGACTTGGTATTTCTAAAGATCTCCCGACACGTGGCACAATTAGATTCGAAAGAAGTGGGAAGCTTTGTCCAAGATTTATTGAGCCATTCGACATATCATTTGGCATTGCCACCCACGTAAGATGAAGTACACAACGTATTTCACATGTCGTAGTTAAGGAGGAGTGTGGCACATCCAAGCGATGTCTTGAACCACTCAGAGATTAAGGTAGGCCCCAGCTTGACCACACAGGAGCAGCCCTTGGAGATTGGACCGAAGGAAAAAAAGTTCTAAGTAACAAGGTTATACCCCTCGTTCATTTCACTTGGAGACACTATTCCCCAGGAGATTCCACTTAGGAGTGCGAAGATGAGATCAAGGAGCGTTATCCGCACCTTTTGAACCCCAAAAACCTAAAAGAATTTTCCAACTTAGTGGTAATAACAATTATAAAAAATAGATTAATAATAATTTTAATAATTAATGAATTATTAATTAATAATTGGTAAAGATTATATTAATAGTTATTAGATAATTAATATTAATTATATGAAATAATTAGTGATTAGAAATTATTTAGTAATGATTGTTATTAATCATTAATAATTATTTAGATTTGATTAGTAATGATTACTAATAATTGTTTAATAATTATTAGGAATTAATTAATAAAGAATAGTGTAATTGAATTAATCTTGGTATTAATTAATATGAGAAGAAGACAAAAATGTCAAGTTGTAATATGACCAACTTTATGAAGGTATTCTAGACTTTTTGTCATATCCTAAACTTATAATTTTCTAGAAAAAGATGGCAGCCAAACATTAGCAAAAGATCCCACTTTTCATTCTCCCTAGACAAATCTTGGCCACACACTCAAATGAAACCATAACCCTATTTTTTCAAAGACAAATGCCTATTTTCCACTATTTGTTTTTATGGATGTTTTTAACTTTAAATTTTCTCTTAATGGGTGATTTTATACTTTATTTCATATTTTTTATTTTTATTTTGGTTATATCAGATACTCGTGTTTTAACATTGACGAGAACCACTTGGTTTTATTTCTAGGGCAAGACTAATTTATGTGATTTTTTCAATTTTCATTACTTTGTATCACTACATTTGAGCGATACTCAGTTTTTGAATCGAGATAATGACATATACAGCTTAGTTGTGATTCTTTGATTTCTTTTATAACTGAACTAACTGATGACCATCTTAGACTTGTAGAGACCTTTGGCAAGTTGTGATAAGCCCTGACTAGGAATCGACATTAGAAAAAGATCTCTAAATCCAAGTTTCTGACTCGATAATGAGCCAATTGTATATTTACAATGTAATACAAGTACACTACCAGTGTACTGGTGGACGATTTTTGTTCATCCAGATTCGTTTTTGGTCGTTCGAAGTGTACTACCAATATACCTCAGTCAGAACTAGATTAATTGGAGAAACCTTACAGCATCTAATTGATCAGAACAAATACGTTGAGATAATATCATAATCATGGATTACTCTCTGTTGGAATAAGTACAAAATAAAGTAAATTCATGTGTATCCAAATATTCAAAATCGAATTTACAGAAACTGCTTTACTTCCCACGATCTTTTCAAAAAGAAGCTTAACTTTAGAATCGTCCGAAGGCAAACAAAAACTATAGTTTTTACTTATAATCTCTAAAATCTTGCACAGAATGTCAAGCTTTTGGTTATCCAAATGTCTCCTGACAAGAATAACAAAAGAATTAAAGTTTAGAACGTTACCGACATCCAACATCCTACCAAACCATCACATAGCATCTTCAAACATATTCTCTCTACAGAGTGCAAGGATCAACATCGCGTAGAAGAACTCATCATCCAGGACTAGTCCGTACCTGACCATCATGTTGAGAAGTACGGAAGTGCAGTCCACTTTCCGGTTCACACAGGGACACCTGATCATACTACAACAGAGGAGCCTGTCAGGCGCTAACCCTATGCTTCGTACCATCTCGGAGAACAGCCCCACGGCTATATCGAAGTCTTCTCCATTCAGCAACCCATCGATCAGCCAAGAGTACAAAGATACATCAGACATGTCCGAAAGATGGAGTAAAAGCAGCAGCGGCTTGTAGAGACGGCCAGTGGGTCAGATTCACGAGCTGAGCATAATATAACACATGGTGGATGCTTCCCAAATATCCGTTGGAACACAAATTGGGTACATGTATATTGTAGAGAGGAGGTTTAGGGAATGACGATGGGGTAGTGTGCATTTAGAGGAAGAGCCAGTAGGCGTCGGAGGGCTCATTGCAGGTACGGACGAGCGCAAAAAAGGCCTCTTAGGAGGGGAAAGATTGGATCTTGAAAAGGTTTACGAACTGGTCCTTGGGGAGAGGAGTGTGTGGAGCTTGCATTAGCAGATGATGATCAGGATGGAAAGGTTAGGAGTGATGAAGACAGCTTTGCCTAGTCTATGTAGTGCTTGGTTCTGCTGGAGGAGGAAAGCCAGGCGATAATGGCGATGATGGAGGCCGCGATGGTGGTGGTAGTGGAGGAGAGGGATTAGCGTCGGAGCTTGGCAGAGAATCTGATAGGTGGAGGAGTTGTATATTACATTTATTATAGGGAAGAGAAGACAGTTGCACGAGGAGAAACACTTATGCCCATTTTTCGATATTTGTATTTCTGGATGTTTTTAACATTAAATTTTCTCTTACTGGGTGATTTTATACTTTATTTTGTATTTTAAGTTGTATTTCGATTTTCATGTTTAATATCGAATATTCGTGTTTTAACATTTACTAGCACTACAGAATTTTATTTTTAGGCCAGGACTGGTTACTGTGATTTTCTCGATTTTCATTCCTTGATATCACAATAGTGAGACACTCGAGCGATACTGGGTTTTCGAATCGAGATAATAACATATGGTGCATAGTTGTGATTCTTGGATTTCTTTTATAACTAAGCTAACTGGTGACCACCCTGGACTTGTAGAGACCTTTGGCAAGTTGCGATTAGCCTTGGCAAGGAATCGACATTAGAGGATAGCTCTAAATACAAGTTTCTGACTCGATACTGAGGCAATTGTACAATGACAATGTACTACAAGTACACGCAAATACACGACCAATATAATGGTAAATGTTTTTTGTCCAGCCAGATTCCTTTCTGGTCGTTCAAAGTGTACTACCAATGTAACTCATTCAGAACTGGATTAATTGCAAAAACCTTTCAGCATCTAATTAATGCGTTGAGATCACATCACATTCATGGATTAATCTCTCATGGAATAAGTCCAAAATATAGTGAATTCGTGTGTTGGAAAATGAACTCCAAAGAAGTCTCTTCCTATACCTTTTTATTATTGTTTTCGTCGAACGTTTTTGTTGCTTGATTTTAATGGATGTGTTTTTGTCGTCATTTTTGATAAATGATTTCTTTATTCGCTTTTATCAATTTCTACATTTATTTTGAGATTTGAGGGAAAAAAGGAAAGATAGAAGTATTTGAGCTGATGTTAGTGCCATTGTAGGACACGTAAGGGAAGCTTGATAGTCGTAAAATAGTTTTTCTTCTTTCAACAAATTATCTAATATGTACGTGGTTCTGGCCCTTCTTTCCTTTACCTTCACGCACAAATAAAAGAACTCTCGTTGTTTCCTTTGCAATGTCCTTACGATCGATGATATCATAGTAAGAAGTTAAAGATAAAAGAAGTCACTTGTGTGTTGTTGCTGCAATTGTTTGAAATACGAGAATTATAAACTGTTAATGCATTTATGTATGATGATGATATAGAAAACTCTTAAACATGTAATTAAAGTGATAGTATATTCTAAGCTTTCATATGGAAAGCGTTATAGAAATGGTTTTGTACCATGGAATCGTTGGTAAGGATTCGGGACAAATGGGTTGTCAATCGCGATAATCCTAAAATAGAAAGATGTGTAATTAGAAGTGGCTTACGAAATGAGAAGTATAAACATAGATTTGATAGCATTTATTTTAGTTTTCTTTACTATGCATATAATATCTTATAGTTAAGTTGCATATGCATTACATGGTCATAAATTACTTGTGCACAATTTTGGCTTTCCTCGAACAGTATCCGGAGCACCAGAACTGTACCGACCTAGGATGACCATTGAATAGTTTGTAACCCCATTTTTTTTATAAATGATTAGTATTAGCAACTAATTATTAATAAATATAAATAGTAGATAAAACCTCGAATTAAGAGTTTAATTTAGACTATGACATCATCACCCATGACCTCACCTCCCCTATGACATCACCCATGACATCACCCAAGCCACCTCCCCTCACATGCCCCCATCCATTTACCTTCTTACACCTCACCACCCTAGCATGCCCTCACCCAATTCCCTCCTTACACATCATCACTCCCCACACCCTTCTCTTCCTCTCTCTCTCATGAAACCAACCCCTCTCACATGACCTGCAACCCTCCCTCCCTCTCTCTTCCTTCCCTTATATAAGGATACCCCTACACACACACACACACACACACACACACACACACACACACACACACACATATATATATATATATATATATATATATATATATATATATATATATATATATATATATATATATAAGGATACCCCTCTCACATGACCTCCAACCCTCCCTCTTTCTTTCTTCCCTTATATAAGGACACCCCCATACCATTCCAACTTTTTTCCATCTCTACATAACTCAAGAGCCTCCTTGTAGAAGCCTTGGTTCTTTATTCGATCAACAAGGTAACCCTTATTGTCTTCAATTTTTATTTCTAACTAGGATATATATATCCTAGTTCAAAATGAAAATTAAAGACAATAAGGGTTACCTTGTTGATCTAATGAAGAACCAAGGCTTCTACAGGGAGGCTCTTGAGTTATGTAGAGGTGGGGGAAATATGGAACGACTGTCCATAATGGCTTGTGGTGCCAGCAATGTTTATATAGATTAAGTAAAGCTCGATTTTGGCAATTCGCGTGCGAGTCATTTGCATTGAAACAAGTAATCTGTGTAACCCGAGTTTTATGATCATTGAATAAACTGAGTAACATGCCTTAATCTAAGTAACAAATTAATTAGTGTATCACAATCTAAGCAAACTCGTGCACCTGATTTAGAAATACGCTCGTAGCAAACATGTGTTTGCTATGCGATTCTCTGATTTTATTTTATATATATATATATATATATATATATATATATATATATATATATATATTCGTGTTTGGTTAATTTGGTTGTGTCATTGGATAGGGAAGGACGAATGGTAAGTTGGTAAGTTTTGTCGTATTTTATCTTATATCGTACGGCACACTGCCATACAAGTTAGGCTTTACAACATTGCCATGAAACTGATATTAAGGCGAGACTAGAAAGATAACTTAATAGATGGTGCACGGAACTAATATAACGTGTTTGGATTTTTTGAGCAGGCGAGAAGCCTCCCAACCAGTGCATTCATGTACTGATAACCCACCAGATAGCTTGCAGGATGCGAAAGAACCCCGTTTGGTGCGGAGTATCCCCTCGTGCACGCTAAGGTGTGTATTTCGCTCTAGAGCCTTGGAGTGTTACGTCCGGAGCTAAAGTACATATACATGACATAATGTTGGAATATCGCATATGTATCATGCCATGTTATTAGGCGCTTGGCACACCTTTATTTGTTGAGAGAGAGAGAGAAAGAGAGAGAGAGAGAGGGAGGGAGAGAGAGCTTGAGCTACTTGTAATCTCGGCCTAACGCCGTTTGTAATATTTCTTGATTATTAATAAATTACTTATTTTACTTTTATACTTGTGTTATTCAATGCTTTCGCTATGACGACTCTATGAACTTGTTACTAATCGATCATTCGGTTCTTATTCCGATGTATTCAGACTATTTGTGTGACTATATGGCTCAGTTATTTTATCGTATGTTCGGATCATGGCCTCGCATTATGTAACCCCCTGATTTTTCAAGAATTTTTAATTTGGATTTTTCACAATTTTCTGTAATTTTTTCGGATTTTTCTGTAATTAAAACTTAGGTATTTAAAATTAAATGATTTTTAAATGATATTAATTAATATTAAAATATTATGAAAATAATATTTTTTGGTGTAAAATGAAAAACTAGACATAGGATAATTTTCTATGAATTTATTGGACTCCGAAAATATTTTTAAAGCCCTAAAAACTAAGTTTAAATAAACCAAAAATAAACCCTGAAATAAATCCGGTTTATTTCCAAAATAAACCAAACCAACCCAGACCCGGTTCAATTGAACCAAACCCATCCCTTAGCGGGTCAGGTCGGATCTAAACCCGACCCGAAACCCGTCTACCCGAACCCATACTTAAACATTAGCGGATCGGGCTGGATTTATATGAACCCGACCCGCTGACCCACCGACCCGACCCGATCGAAACCCTAGTCGGTAACCGACCCGGATTCACTATTCCGACTATTTAATCTCCCTCCGCCGTAGGACGGAACCCTAACTTCCTCCGCCCTCTCTCCGAGCCCCCGCTCCGACCACCTCCTCGAACCCCCAACGCTGCCCTGATTCTACGACTTCCTCCCCGTCGTCCTCCTCTCTCCTCCGGCCCCGCCTGGAGCACCACCACCAATACCCCGCAGCCCTTCGTCCCCGACGATCCCCTCGACATCCTCCTCCCGAGACCAGTCCCTCTCCGCCTACCTCCTCCCCGCTCCGTCGATGAGCCCCGACCTCGACCCTTTCCCCGTACCATCTCCCTCCGCCTCGACGACCCTCGTCCTCGTCGATCCCATAACTCGACGAGATCCACCATCACCACCACCCAAAGCCGACGCCCTCCACAGCCTCCTATCTCCGTCCTAACCTCCGCCCTAGCCCAGCCTCGACCACCACTCCCAGCTCCGCCCTCAACGAACACCACCACCCCGACTCCACAGCCTTCCGCCCTAGCCCTAACCCGAGACACCACCATCTCCACCCCGTCGACCTCCGCAGCCCCGGCCGCTCGCCTCGTCAACCCTCAGCGAAACCCTAGGCTGGCCGCCCGCTGCCCTAGCACGGACACAGTGGCCCGGACACAGCCGCCCTAGCATGGACACAGCCTCTCTCAGCCCGGACACAGGACACAGCTCGTGTCGAGACGACACGCGGACACGTGAAATCCTCGGTTCACGGAGCCCTGTTCAGGTAATCCGTTCTCTCTTCTCGTTGATCCAATTTCCGTTCCGTCAGTTGTGACGCGTAGACTGTGTAACCCCCTCGATGCCCGTGCAACTAGCTTGGTACGTCGCGTCCTGTGGCGATCGTAAACCGCAATCCAAAAACAGGAAAACCAATACCCTGTTTTACCCCGAAACTGAGTGCGCTCTGCCAAACGGGACAACTTGGTCGCATGCGGTCTTCACCAAAAGGTGTGCGTCATTGATACGGACGTGCGAGATTTTGCAGAAGTTGATTTGGATGTGCGTGCACACCGGAATCAACGCGTATCCGCCGACAATGCCCCGTATCTGCCTGTTCTGGAATACATTATAACTTGGTGTACATACGTCGGATCAAAACAAAACTTGCGTCTAGCAATACACTGGTCCTGTGACCCATGTTTGGTTCGATTCTGAGGACGTTGAAAAAATCGTGTATTGTGGGCCCCACAGGCTCCACTTGACGGACGATTTTGTGATCGGCTCATCGAAATCCAATTCTGGAAGTTCCGTTGGGTTCGTATCATCGTTCCTGACTTGTTGACACTAAGTTTGACAAATTTGGAAACCTTTGACCCTGACATATTTTTTGGTGCAAAGCGGCCCACATGTGGACCCCGCTTTGACCACAAACTGGGATTTTTGCCCCTGTGTCCAAATTGGATTCAAGGACAGGCGTTTCTAACTATTTGATATTTTTTGAATATAATGGTGATATTTATTTCAGCAACCGGAGTAGTACCTGCAGATCACACTGAGACTAGAGCTACAGTTTGAGCCAGAACCCCAGGCAAGTGTACCTTGCCAATATTGCAGTTCTTGTTACATATTTCTTTGTCTTATTTATATATATTATTGTACATGCTTGACCTAGGACCGTGTGACTTTACTTAGCGTCCGATTAATAGTCGGGTGCCAACACCATACGCGGAGTTGTGTAACGTCACATAGACATGGATACCGAGATCCTATACTTCTCGTACTTGTCTTATCAAGTACATCATAACCCAGAATACTTGACACTATTCATGAGACAGAATCTTCCTGAGATATTCATGGTGATTCTGTGTAGGATACAGGTTTTATGACATAGACATTATATTCATAGACATTAGATGACTTGCTGCATTAGATATGATCTTATGTGACATGGACATGAGGCATCGTGGACATGAGACGTGTGATTACATGGGCTGAAAAGAGACACACAGGCTACAGGCTGATTTTATATATATAATACATAGTAAAATACATAGTAACACTGCTACCGGCTCCCCGACACAGAGCTTGTAGTGGTCTTACCCTGAGTACTAGTGGTGCTCTCACTTGCATTTCACATAGATGGTTACATATTTACCCTGTTTATTTTATTTACTATTTTACTGCATTTATTTTGGCTTGAGTTATTTTTTACCTTACTATGTCCCCTGAGGACCTGGATCCGGATTATGTCCCCAGGATTAGCTGACGAGATCTATCCCGAGGTATACGGGACCGGAGCATTAGCATTAGCAGAAGCAGGTGCCTACATTAGAGCAGAACTAGGACCAGAGGACGAGATCGTACCAGAGGACTTCTCTTGAATATTGGCTTGAGATACTCATTTATTTCTGTTTCTACTTATTTTATTTCCAGTCTATTGCATTGATGTATCCGACTTGTTCTCGAATTATTCTTCGAGATATTTTTATTGAGATATGTTAGTTTATATTTATTTGCATTTATTCTGGCAATTGATCTGTGATTATCTGTTGTGGATGAGATTATAATAGACTGTGACTTGTATCATTGGACCTATTTATTGTTGTATTACAGCTTAAGTACGCCCTGATGGATCCATTAAATTGGGTTTGTCCATCAGTGTGTGCTGCTGGCCATTGCCACGTGTATAGTCCCTCGGTATTTTGGGACTGGGGCGTGACATGGTTTTTGTGGTGGCCCATGCAGGTCAACGACTAAATTGTTCGATTTTAACTTAGGGACCGAGCAAGACTGCAATAAGAATAGGATAAGTTTTTAGGATCTCATTCACTTGCTTGAAACGTTCTTGATATCTATATCGAATTCAAACTAATTTCTTGACTTGCATCATGCCTTGATTCTTCTGTACGCTTCTCATAGTTTATTTTGGATGCAGAGCAATGGATTCACAAGCATGCGACGAGACTCCTGCAGGAACACCACAAGTTACATATGTCACCTATGACGATGAAGTGACACCAGTTGGTGGAGGTCAACTAGAATAACAAAACAGTCAAGATACCTTAAGAGGTCGGCAAGACGACATTCTACCTCCGTCGTAGTTCACACCACCAATGGTCGTATTCCCACAAGGGCAAGCTATGGACGGGCAATAGATGTTTCAAATGATCTACGCAATGATGCAAGCTCAACGGCAGATTCAACAAGAGATTTTGAGTCGCAGCCTAGCACTTGTACTGGAGCAGGCGAATCTACTAGCACGACGGCCAACGACGGGCTCTATTACCGATTTCCGGCAGCTGAAGCCCCGTACCTTTTCTGGCAAGGAGGGACCAACCGAAGTTCATGAGTGGCTCACCAACATACAATACCAGTTGGAAGCAGCTGAGCTTCCAAGAGAACGTTGGATGACTACCGTCAGAATGCAGTTAACGGATAATGCACATCAATGGTGGCTATCTGAGGAGACACGTCTCCGACCAGACCGATTTACTTGGGAAGAGTTCTCTAGACTCTTTCAAGAGATGTACATCCCAGCTGTTGCACGATCAGAACTCAGAGACAAGTTCAACCGCCTTATCCAAGGCAATATAACAGTGGAAGAGTACAACGCAGAATTCATTCGTCTAAGTCGCTTCACCCCTACTTTGATCCCCACAGAAGAAGAGAAGGCTGAGAAGTTCTTCGACGGACTAAACTTTGAGCTACAAAGACTGATCGGATCCGTCGTACCTACCTCTTACTCGGACGTTCTTGCTGCAGCACGACGCATGGAGCGCGTCACCAGGAGAGAGACCAGTCTGAAACGATCTTCCACATCAGCCAGAGCACCATAAGAAGAAGCCGCAAAGAGACCTCACATGCACCAGCCACCCAGAGCCTCTCCGCAGATACTACCTACATGTCAATACTGTGGCAAGGTAGGCCATATTGAGAGGGACTGCAGACGCAAGTTAGGATTATGCTTGATTTGCGGAACCAATCAACACTTAGCCAAGGATTGTCCTCAGCATCGAGATGGAGGACTAATATTAAAAAGACAAGCTCTACCAGCACCAGGAGGGTATCAGCCGAGGCCACCCTTAGCACCACAAGCAGCACTCTTCCAGCAGGCCCAGCAGCAGCAGAGGAATCCACCGCAAGGACGCGGACAAGCTTTCGCGATGACTTTGGAGGACGCACAGATTCATGGAGTAGCTAATGCGCGTAAGTTTTATAGTTATCTTCTTCTAGATTTGCTTTAGTTTTTGCATGTGGGTTCGTGACCTCAGCCTTAACCTAGTAATTTTGAACTTGCTAATAACCTAGAATATTTTTATAATTGATAACCTAATATATTTTTATAAGTAATGAACTGTAGTCTTCTAGATCTCCTTCATACGGGAGATTGCATAACTTTTAATGCTTAGGAAAATAATTTTTCCTTTGTATTATTCTTACACCCTCAACCTTGATTCTCCTTGATCGTGTTGTGCTTCGAACAAATATTTGCACCCGTATCATCTTAGTTGACCGATTATTCTTTGATTGCGAGGACGCAATCCTCTTAAGGGGGATAGATTGTAACTCCCTGATTTTCAAAAATTTTTAATTTGGATTTTTCATAATTTTTTGTAATTTTTTGGGATTTTTCTGTAATTAAAACCTAGATATTTAAAATTAAATGATTTTTAAATGAAGTTAATTAATATTAAAATATTATAAAAATAATATTTTATGGTATAAAATGAAAAACTGGACATAGGATAATTTTCTGTGAATTTATTGGACTCCGAAAATATTTTTAAAGCCCTAAAAACTAAGTTTAAATAAACCAAAAATAAACCCTAAAATAAATTCGGTTTATTTCCAAAATAAACCAAACCAACCCAGACCCGGTTCAATTGAACCAAACCCAGCCCTTAGCGGGTCGGGTCGGATCTAAGCCAGACCCGAAACCCGCCTAGCCGAACCCATACTTAAACATTAGCAAATCGGGCCGGATTTATATTGAACCCGACCCGCTGACCCGCCGACCCGACCAGATCGAAACCCTAGTCGGTAACCGACCCGGATTCACTGTTCTGACTATTTAATCCCCCTCCGCCTTAGGCCGGAACCCTAACTTCCTCCGCCCTCTCTCCGAGCCCCCGCTTCGACCACCTCCTCGAACCCCCAGCGCTGCCCTGATTCCCCGACTTCCTCCCCGTCGTCCTCCTCTCTCCTCCGGCCTCGCCTGGAGCACCACCACCAATACCCCGCAGCCCTTCGTCCCCGACGATCCCCTTGCCATCCTCCTCCCGAGACCAGTCCCTCTCCGCCTACCTCCTCCCCGCTCCGTCGACGAGCCCTGACCTCGACCCTCTCCCCGCACCATCTTTCTCCGCCTCGATGATCCTCGTCCTCGTCGATCCCCTAACCCGATGAGCTCCACCATCACCACCACCCAAAGTCGACGCCCTCCACAGCCTCCCATCTCCGCCCTAACCTCCGCCCTAGCCCAGCCTCGACCACCACTCCCCGCTCTACCCTCGACGAACACCACCACCCCAACTCCACCGCCTTTCGCCCTAGCCCTAACCCGAGACACCACCATCGCCACCCCGTCGACATCCGCAGCCCCGGCCGCTCACCTCGTTAACCCTCAGCGAAACCCTAGGCCGGCCGCCCGCTGCCCTAACACGGACACAGTGGCCCGGACACAGCCGCCCTAGCACGGACACAGCCTCTCTCAGCCCGGACACAGGACACAGCTCGTGTAGAGACGACACGCGGACACGTAAAATCCTCGATTTACGGAGCCCTGTTCAGGTAACCCGTTCTCTCTCCTCGTTGATCCAATTTTTGTTCCCTCAGTTGTGACACGTAGACTATATAACCCCCTCGATGTCCGTGCAACTGGCTTGGTACGTCGCATCCTGTGGCGATCGTAAACCGCGATCCAAAAACAGAAAAACTAATGCCCTATTTCACCCCGGAACTGAGTGTGCCCCACCAAACGGGACGACTTGGTCACGCGCGGTCTTCACCAAAAGGTGCGCGTTGTTGATACGGACGTGCGAGATTTTGCAGAAGTTGATTTGGATGTGCGTGCACACCGGAATCAACACGTATCCGCCGACAACGCCCCGTATCCGCCTGTTCTGGAATATGTTATAACTTGGTGTACACACGTCGGATCGAAATAAAACTTGCGCCATCGGACTCGTAGTAATACGCTGGTCCTGTGACCCAAGTTTGGTTCGATTCTGAGAACGTTGACAAAATCGTGTATTGTGGGCCCCACAAGCTCCACTTGACGGACAATTTTGTGATCGGCTCATCGGAATCCAATTCTGAAAGTTCTGTTGGGTTCGTATTATCGTTCCTAACTTGTTGACACTAAGTTTGACGAATTTGGAGACCTTTGACCCTGACACGTTTTTTGGTGCAAAGGGGCCCACATGTGGACCCCGCTTTGACCAAAAACTGTAATTTTTGCCCCTATATCCAAATTGGACTCAAGGACAGGCATTTCTAGCTATTTGATATTTTCTGAATCTAATGGTGATATTTATTTCAGCAATCGGAGTAGTACCTGCAGATCACACTGAGACTAGAGCTACAGTTTGAGCCAGAACCCCAAGCAAGTGTACCTTGCCAACATTGCAGTTCTTGTTAAATATTTCCTTGTCTTAATTATATATATTGTTGTACATGCTTGACCTAGGACCGTATGACTTTACTTAGCGTCCGATTAATAGTCGGGTGCCAACACCGTACGCGGAGTTGTGTAACGTCACATAGACATGGATACCGAGACCCTATACTTCTCGTACTTGTCTTATCAAGTACATCATAACCCAGGACACTTGACACTATTTATGAGATAGAATCTTCTTCAGATATTCATGGTGATTCTGTATAGGATACAGGTTTTATGACATAGACATTATATTCATAGACATTAGATGACTTGATGTATTAGATATGATCTTACGTGACATGGACATGAGGCATCGTGGACATGAGACATGTGATTAAATGGGGTGGGGAGAGACACACAGGCTACAGGCTGATTTTATATATATAATACATAGTAAAAAATATAGTAACACTGCTACCGGCTCCCCGACACAGAGCTTGTAGTGGTCTCAGCCTGAGTACTAGTGATGCTCTCACTTGCATTTCACATAGATGGTTACATATTTACCCTGTTTATTTTATTTACTATTTTAGTACATTTATTTTGGCTTGAGTTATTTTGTACCTTGCTATGTCCCCTGAGGACCTGGATCCGGATTATGTCCCCAGGATTAGCTGACGAGATCTATCCCGAGGTATACGGGACCGGAGCATTAGCATTAGCAGAAGCAGGTGCCTACATTAGAGCAGAACCAGGACCAGAGGACGAGATCGTACTAGAGGACTTCTCCTGAGTATTGGCTTGAGATACTCATTTATTTCTGTTTCTACTTATTTTATTTCCAGTCTATTGCATTGATGTATCCGACTTGTTCTCGAATTATTCTTCGAGATATTTTTATTGAGATATGTTAGTTTATATTTATTTGCATTTATTCTGGCAATTGATCTGTGATTATCTGTTGTGGATGAGATTATAATAGACTGTGACTTGTATCATTGGACCTATTTATTGTTGTATTACAGCTTAAGTACGCCCTGATGGATCCATTAAATTGGGTTTGTCCATCAGTGTGTGCTGCTGGCCATTGCCACGTGTATAGTCCCTCGGTATTTTGGGACTGGGGCGTGACATGGTTTTTGTGGTGGCCCATGCAGGTCAACGACTAAATTGTTCGATTTTAACTTAGGGACCGAGCAAGACTGCAATAAAAATAGGATAAGTTTTTAGGATCTCATTCACTTGCTTGAAACGTTCTTGATATCTATATCGAATTCAAACTAATTTCTTGACTTGCATCATGCCTTGATTCTTCTGTACGCTTCTCATAGTTTATTTTGGATGCAGAGCAATGGATTCACAAGCATGCGACGAGACTCCTGCAGGAACACCACAAGTTACATATGTCACCTATGACGATGAAGTGACACCAGTTGGTGGAGGTCAACTAGAATAACAAAACAGTCAAGATACCTTAAGAGGTCGGCAAGACGACATTCTACCTCCGTCGTAGTTCACACCACCAATGGTCGTATTCCCACAAGGGCAAGCTATGGACGGGCAATAGATGTTTCAAATGATCTACGCAATGATGCAAGCTCAACGGCAGATTCAACAAGAGATTTTGAGTCGCAGCCTAGCACTTGTACTGGAGCAGGCGAATCTACCAGCACGACGGCCAACGACGGGCTCTATTACCGATTTCCGGCAGCTGAAGCCCCGTACCTTTTCTGGCAAGGAGGGACCAACCGAAGTTCATGAGTGGCTCACCAACATACAATACCAGTTGGAAGCAGCTGAGCTTCCAAGAGAACGTTGGATGACTACCGTCAGAATGCAGTTAACGGATAATGCACATCAATGGTGGCTATCTGAGGAGACACGTCTCCGACCAGACCGATTTACTTGGGAAGAGTTCTCTAGACTCTTTCAAGAGATGTACATCCCAGCTGTTGCACGATCAGAACTCAGAGACAAGTTCAACCGCCTTATCCAAGGCAATATAACAGTGGAAGAGTACAACGCAGAATTCATTCGTCTAAGTCGCTTCACCCCTACTTTGATCCCCACAGAAGAAGAGAAGGCTGAGAAGTTCTTCGACGGACTAAACTTTGAGCTACAAAGACTGATCGGATCCGTCGTACCTACCTCTTACTCGGACGTTCTTGCTGCAGCACGACGCATGGAGCGCGTCACCAGGAGAGAGACCAGTCTGAAACGATCTTCCACATCAGCCAGAGCACCATAAGAAGAAGCCGCAAAGAGACCTCACATGCACCAGCCACCCAGAGCCTCTCCGCAGATACTACCTACATGTCAATACTGTGGCAAGGTAGGCCATATTGAGAGGGACTGCAGACGCAAGTTAGGATTATGCTTGATTTGCGGAACCAATCAACACTTAGCCAAGGATTGTCCTCAGCATCGAGATGGAGGACTAATATTAAAAAGACAAGCTCTACCAGCACCAGGAGGGTATCAGCCGAGGCCACCCTTAGCACCACAAGCAGCACTCTTCCAGCAGGCCCAGCAGCAGCAGAGGAATCCACCGCAAGGACGCGGACAAGCTTTCGCGATGACTTTGGAGGACGCACAGATTCATGGAGTAGCTAATGCGCGTAAGTTTTATAGTTATCTTCTTCTAGATTTGCTTTAGTTTTTGCATGTGGGTTCGTGACCTCAGCCTTAACCTAGTAATTTTGAACTTGCTAATAACCTAGAATATTTTTATAATTGATAACCTAATATATTTTTATAAGTAATGAACTGTAGTCTTCTAGATCTCCTTCATACGGGAGATTGCATAACTTTTAATGCTTAGGAAAATAATTTTTCCTTTGTATTATTCTTACACCCTCAACCTTGATTCTCCTTGATCGTGTTGTGCTTCGAACAAATATTTGCACCCGTATCATCTTAGTTGACCGATTATTCTTTGATTGCGAGGACGCAATCCTCTTAAGGGGGATAGATTGTAACTCCCTGATTTTCAAAAATTTTTAATTTGGATTTTTCATAATTTTTTGTAATTTTTTGGGATTTTTCTGTAATTAAAACCTAGATATTTAAAATTAAATGATTTTTAAATGAAGTTAATTAATATTAAAATATTATAAAAATAATATTTTATGGTATAAAATGAAAAACTGGACATAGGATAATTTTCTGTGAATTTATTGGACTCCGAAAATATTTTTAAAGCCCTAAAAACTAAGTTTAAATAAACCAAAAATAAACCCTAAAATAAATCCGGTTTATTTCCAAAATAAACCAAACCAACCCAGACCCGGTTCAATTGAACCAAACCCAGCCCTTAGCGGGTCGGGTCGGATCTAAGCCAGACCCGAAACCCGCCTAGCCGAACCCATACTTAAACATTAGCAAATCGGGCCGGATTTATATTGAACCCGACCCGCTGACCCGCCGACCCGACCAGATCGAAACCCTAGTCGGTAACCGACCCGGATTCACTGTTCTGACTATTTAATCCCCCTCCGCCTTAGGCCGGAACCCTAACTTCCTCCGCCCTCTCTCCGAGCCCCCGCTTCGACCACCTCCTCGAACCCCCAGCGCTGCCCTGATTCCCCGACTTCCTCCCCGTCGTCCTCCTCTCTCCTCCGGCCTCGCCTGGAGCACCACCACCAATACCCCGCAGCCCTTCGTCCCCGACGATCCCCTTGCCATCCTCCTCCCGAGACCAGTCCCTCTCCGCCTACCTCCTCCCCGCTCCGTCGACGAGCCCCGACCTCGACCCTCTCCCCGCACCATCTTTCTCCGCCTCGATGATCCTCGTCCTCGTCGATCCCCTAACCCGACGAGCTCCACCATCACCACCACCCAAAGTCGACGCCCTCCACAGCCTCCCATCTCCGCCCTAACCTCCGCCCTAGCCCAGCCTCGACCACCACTCCCCGCTCTACCCTCGACGAACACCACCACCCCAACTCCACCGCCTTTCGCCCTAGCCCTAACCCGAGACACCACCATCGCCACCCCGTCGACATCCGCAGCCCCGGTCGCTCACCTCGTTAACCCTCAACGAAACCCTAGGCCGGCCGCCCGCTGCCCTAACACGGACACAGTGGCCCGGACACAGCCGCCCTAGCACGGACACAGCCTCTCTCAGCCCGGACACAGGACACAGCTCGTGTAGAGACGACACGCGGACACGTAAAATCCTCGATTTACGGAGCCCTGTTCAGGTAACCCGTTCTCTCTCCTCGTTGATCCAATTTTTGTTCCCTCAGTTGTGACACGTAGACTATATAACCCCCTCGATGTCCGTGCAACTGGCTTGGTACGTCGCATCCTGTGGCGATCGTAAACCGCGATCCAAAAACAGAAAAACTAATGCCCTATTTCACCCCGGAACTGAGTGTGCCCCACCAAACGGGACGACTTGGTCACGCGCGGTCTTCACCAAAAGGTGCGCGTTGTTGATACGGACGTGCGAGATTTTGCAGAAGTTGATTTGGATGTGCGTGCACACCGAAATCAACACGTATCCGCCGACAACGCCCCGTATCCGCCTGTTCTGGAATATGTTATAACTTGGTGTACACACGTCGGATCGAAATAAAACTTGCGCCATCGGACTCGTAGTAATACGCTGGTCCTGTGACCCAAGTTTGGTTCGATTCTGAGAACGTTGACAAAATCGTGTATTGTGGGCCCCACAAGCTCCACTTGACGGACAATTTTGTGATCGGCTCATCGGAATCCAATTCTGAAAGTTCTGTTGGGTTCGTATTATCGTTCCTAACTTGTTGACACTAAGTTTGACGAATTTGGAGACCTTTGACCCTGACACGTTTTTTGGTGCAAAGGGGCCCACATGTGGACCCCGCTTTGACCAAAAACTGTAATTTTTGCCCCTATATCCAAATTGGACTCAAGGACAGGCATTTCTAGCTATTTGATATTTTCTGAATCTAATGGTGATATTTATTTCAGCAATCGGAGTAGTACCTGCAGATCACACTGAGACTAGAGCTACAGTTTGAGCCAGAACCCCAAGCAAGTGTACCTTGCCAACATTGCAGTTCTTGTTAAATATTTCCTTGTCTTAATTATATATATTGTTGTACATGCTTGACCTAGGACCGTGTGACTTTACTTAGCGTCCGATTAATAGTCGGGTGCCAACACCGTACGCGGAGTTGTGTAACGTCACATAGACATGGATACCGAGACCCTATACTTCTCGTACTTGTCTTATCAAGTACATCATAACCCAGGACACTTGACACTATTTATGAGATAGAATCTTCTTCAGATATTCATGGTAATTCTGTATAGGATACAGGTTTTATGACATAGACATTATATTCATAGACATTAGATGACTTGATGTATTAGATATGATCTTACGTGACATGGACATGAGGCATCGTGGACATGAGACATGTGATTAAATGGGGTGGGGAGAGACACACAGGCTACAGGCTGATTTTATATATATAATACATAGTAAAAAATATAGTAACACTGCTACCGGCTCCCCGACACAGAGCTTGTAGTGGTCTCAGCCTGAGTACTAGTGATGCTCTCACTTGCATTTCACATAGATGGTTACATATTTACCCTGTTTATTTTATTTACTATTTTAGTACATTTATTTTGGCTTGAGTTATTTTGTACCTTGCTATGTCCCCTGAGGACCTGGATCCGGATTATGTCCCCAGGATTAGCTGACGAGATCTATCCCGAGGTATACGGGACCGGAGCATTAGCATTAGCAGAAGCAGGTGCCTACATTAGAGCAGAACCAGGACCAGAGGACGAGATCGTACTAGAGGACTTCTCCTGAGTATTGGCTTGAGATACTCATTTATTTCTGTTTCTAGTTATTTTATTTCCAGTCTATTGCATTGATGTATCAGACTTGTTCTCGGATTGTTCTCCGAGATAATTTTATTGAGATATGTTAGTTTATATTTATTTGCATTTATTCTGGCAATTGATCTGTGATTATCTGTTGTGGATGAGATTAGAATAGACTGTGACTTGTATCATTGGACCTATTTATTGTTGTATTACAACTTAAGTACGCCCTGATGGATCCATTAAATTGGGTTTGTCCATCAGTGTGTGTTGTTGGCCATTGTCACGTGTCTAGTACCTTGCCAACATTGCAGTTCTTGTTACATATTTCCTTGTCTTATTTATATATATTTTTTTACATGCTTGACCTAGGACCGTGTGACTTTACTTAGCGTCCGCTTAATAGTCGGGTGCCAGCACCATACGCGAAGTTGTGTAACATCACATAGACATGGATACCGAGACCCTATACTTCTCGTACTTGTCTTATCAAGTACATCATAACCCAGAATACTTGACACTATTCATGAGACAGAATCTTCCTGAGATATTCATGGTGATTCTGTGTTGGATACAGATTTTATGACATAGACATTATATTCATAGACATTAGATGACTTGCTGCATTAGATATGATCTTACGTGACATGGACATGAGGCATCGTGGATATGAGATGTGTGATTACATGGGGTGGGGAGAGACACACAGGCTACAGGCTGATTTCATATATATAATATATAGTAAAATATAAGGTAAAATACATAGTAACACTGCTACCGGCTCTCCGACACAGAGCTTGTAGTGGTCTCAGCCTGAGTACTAGTGATGCTCTCACTTGCATTTCAAATAGATGGTTACATATTTACCCTGTTTATTTCATTTACTATTTTACTGCATTTATTTTGGCTTGAGTTATTTTTTACCTTGCTATGTCCCCTGAGGACCTGGATCCGGATTATGTCCCCAGGATTAGCTGACGAGATCTATCCCGAGGTATACGGGACCGAAGCATTAGCATTAGCAGAAGCAGGTGCCTACATTAGAGCAGAACCAGGACCAGAGGACGAGATCGTACCAGAGGACTTCTCATGAGTATTGGCTTGAGATACTCATTTATTTCTGTTTCTAGTTATTTTATTTCCAGTCTATTGCATTGATGTATCAGACTTGTTCTCGGATTATTCTCCTATATATTTTTATTGAGATATGTTAGTTTATATTTATTTGCATTTATTCTAGCAATTGATCTGTGATTATCTGTTGTGGATGAGATTAGAATAGACTGTGACTTATATCATTGGACCTATTTATTGTTGTATTACAGCTTAAGTACGCCCTGATGGATCCATTAAATTGGGTTTGTCCATCAGTGTGTGCTGCTGGCCATTGTCACGTGTCTAGCCCCTCGGTATTTTGGGACTGGGGCGTGACACATTAGAGCAGCTTGTGCTCCCATGGCATCACGTCCTAATGGGCATGATCATCCTACGGGTGCGCTGGCGTGGTGATTTACGTCCAGTAGGATATCGGGGCATGCCATATTGGTACCTTATTGATCCAATAAAGAACCAAGGCTTCTATAAGAAGGTTCTTGAGTTATGTATAGGTGGAAGAAAGATGGAATGGTATTGGGGAGTCCTTATATAAGGAAAGGAAGAGAGAGGGAGGGTTGGAGGTCATGTGAGAGGAGTATCCCTTATATATATATATGTGTGTGTGTGTTTGTGTGTGTGTGTGTGTGTGTGTGTGTGTAGAGGGGCACTGCAGTATGTAGTTACAGCAGCAGCAGCAACAGCAGCACTGCAGCAGTAGTTATAGTCGCAGCAGAAGCATGCAATAGCAGTTGCAGTCGCAGCAACAGCATGTAACAGCAGCAACAGCAGTAGCAGTAACAAGCTGCAGTAGCAACAATAAAGCGCTCTCTCTCTCTCTCTCTATATATATATATATATATATATATATATATATATATATATATATATATGTATGTATTTTCTAATTACCTATTTATGTATCTATACATGTATCTAATCATCTCTCTCTCTCCCTCTCTCTCTCTCTCTCTCTCTCTCTCTCTCCCTATATATATATATATATATATATATATATATATATATATATATATATATATATATATATATATATATACCTATTTTCCTTGTAATTTCTTATATATCTATATGCGTATTTATTTTTTACCTATGTGTATATATGCATGTATCTATATACATGTATATAGTATATAGTATCTACATGGGCCATTTGGTATCCTAGTATTCTAGGATAATTGATATAGGGTGTCCTAGGTATATATGATAACTAAATAACGTATACTATAGGTATGACCGAGTCTAGTCACACTTATAACTAGAATTGGCATGGAATTGACCTAGGAACCCATTTAATCTAATGGATTTAATCTATTTAATTATACTTCACATATTAATATGGATTATTTATGATATAGGTTGTTTGGGCTCTGTCACAAACTCTAACTTATTTAACCAGCATTGGTTTATAGGCGAGTACAGTCTATGATGATTTTTTTACTGATTATTCCTATATTACATGTAGTAGTAATATTGTACTTGATTCCTGACACGATGGTACACGGATTAGTAAATATTGTTGTTTATGTTTTAGATCTTGATATTGTGTAATACTCCAACATTATTTTGTGATTCATGTATACTAGTCGGGGCGGAGAAATACTAGTTGACATGTGATCATACTCTTAAATCATGTACAAGTATAATTCATGTAGAAAGCTAATCATACACTTCATGTGTAGTTAGCCAAACTCCTATTTTGTTTATCCTAAGCCGAACACATAATCAAAACTAGTATTTTAAAACACTTAGTGATTATCGATTTTCTTGTCTTACTATTTACCTGTTGATACAAGCCATATTATTCCTGTTTATTCATTTTTTTTCTATTCATTTATAGCCATACTTTGATATTAATTTATTTTTATCCATCATATTTACTATTAATGTTTTATAGTCCTTATCATGTATTAAAACTGTTGAGTTATATGTTAAGTTGAGTTTAGTCCCACATCGGGTCGACTAATAAGGAGAGGGGTTAGCCTCTTCTATATAATTTACTCCTCTCTTCTCTTAATGAATTAATCTATCATTTATATTCATATTCTATATGGTATCAAAGCCATAACTCATCCACCTCTCTCACTCTACCCCAAACCCTAGCCGCCAACCCCAATCCCACTTCAGCCCCCCCCCCCTTTTCCCGCTTCCCTGGTACCATACCCTACCTCCCTGTCGCCAACCCCCCGCCAGCACCCCCCCTGCCTCCCCCTTTGCCTCCCTGCCGCAAGCTCCCCTCCACCGTCGCTCTGCCACCAGCCCTAACCCTTAGCCACCACCCTCCCTTCCTGTCTGAACCCTAATTTCCAAAAAAAAGAGGTCGTATATCGAAGTCAGAGGGTAAACAATAATTTATTTGCACAACATTTATTCCTAGATTATAACATCAGGAGCGTATAATGAAGTCAGAGGGTAGACAATGATTTGTTTGCATAACCTATGTTCCTAGATTACGGCTCCAGGAGTTAACAAAGAGTAGACTTAACAAAGAGTAGACAAATTATATGTTTATGTGGATCTTTGTTTCCGTACTACCCCGATATCCATATCAGGATCTACACGGAGAGTGATCTGGGTTACCTCTATGACCTAGCTTGTGTGATCCCCATACGATCTCTACTTTCCATGCGCGTGTCGGTTATGGCCTCGTTGATAGCGCATCGATAAAGTTGATATGATTATTGGGGTTGGGAAGATCCAGTGATAGTCGAACCATGTGCATGATGACTAACACTGATGCAACTAGCATTGCAACTACTACCGGTGTCAGGAACGCATTGGCGGGACCAAAGGGCACTAGCATGATGATTTCTTCGATTTGAATCGTCGATCGACAGTTGGACGGACCAGATGGCTACTCAACATAGCGGAAGAAGGTTGAAAAAATACTTCATAAAATGTGGTTGTCCAAGCATCTGACTGACAACCCTCCGGAGATGACTGGTCCCATATTTGAGCAGTGGAATATAGATAATAGTCGACTTAATGAACTCAATGGAACCATCGGTGGAGAACATGGTTCAGAACACAGACACGATAAAAGAGTTATGAGAGGTCCTATCGAAGGTATTTGATAGAAAATGCGACTTGTCTCGTATCTATGACTTGGTCGTCAGCGTCTACCAGGCGGAACAGGGCGGCAAGTCTCATAAGGATCACTTTTGGACCTTTAAGGCTATGGTCGATAAAGTTGATTGTGTATTACCTCTGACGACGGATATCAATGAAGCAACGGCTCAACGGGAACAGCTCCATATTATGGCATATCTTGCCTCTCTCTGTCCTGATGCAGACTCAGCTCGCTCTCAGATCATTGTTGGAGCTGAGGTTCCATCTCTAATGGAAGCTCATTTTTGTGTTCTACGGGCAGCAAAGGTCGTCGAGACCTCTCTTAGTGATGCTCCCGCTGATCGATCTGCTCTGGGAGCCGCTCGTACTAGATTTTATGGTGGTTGTGGTGGACGACATGGTGGCCAAAATATTGGACGTGATGGTGGACGAGGCATTGGCGGTCATGATAGAGGTCGACTGCGCATATGCTTCAATTGTGGTCTACATGGTCATTTTCAGTGAAAGTATACTAAAACTCCTGTCGATAATGTCACATCAGATATTCCTAATCTTGGCAGCCGATCTGTACAAATGACTGATAAAGCATATGTAGACTTTGTTGAGTTTTAAACTCAATATCGAGGTAAAGCTTCTACTTCTGGGTCCATCACAGGGTACTCAGCGGCATGTGTGGTACAGTCGAAGCAGTGGGTCCTTGATTCTGGTGTATCTGCTCACTTGAAAGACGATACAGGTTTAATACAAAATTATATACCGGTTGGTCGTATGTCTAATATTACATGTGCCAACGGTTGTTCGCTGACAGTCCATGGAAAAGAATTTGCCCGTCTTTCTTCGGGACTGTCACTACATTCTGTATTACATACACCTGAAAACTCATTCATCTTACTCTCAATTAGTCGGATTACTCATGATAAGTATTGCTCGATAATATTCTTTACTGATGGTTGTGTTTTCAGGACCTAAAGACTGGAAAGACAATCGTTAAGGGACAAGTTGCTGGAGGCTTGTACCTGTTTGACGAACCTTCATCTGTTGTCTATGCTGGTGTAAAACTTGATCCTTTTGAGTTATACTGCCGGTTAGGACATCCTTCTGTCCAAGCACTCCAGAAAATGTACCCATTTTTAGATGCTTTATGTTCTTTTTATTGTGAGTCATGTAGTTTGGCTAAGCATCACCGAGTTTCCTATCTGGTCAGTCAAAATAAGGTTGCTTTCGCTTCTTTCGAGTTGGTGCATTCTGATATATGGAGATCTTGTTCGGTTGAATCTTTGATGGAATTCAAGTACTTTATTACCTTTGTTGTTGACTACTCACATGTTACTTTTGTTTATCTCATAAAAAATTGCTCTGAATTATTTAATATTTGGTATAATTTTTATGCAGAAATCAAAATATAATTTGTTGTTCTGATTAAATGCGTTCGCAGTAACAATGGTCGTGAGTTTGTTTCCCATCTTTTTCAGAATGGTATCATCCACCAAACTCTGTCCTTACACACCACAACCGAATGGTTTGCCAAAACGCAAGAATTGTCATCTCTTAGAAACAACGTGTGCTCTTATGTTCCAAGCACGTACTTTAAAAAGATTTTGGTCGGATGCCGTTCTCACGGCTTGCTACCTAATTAATCGTATGCCGTCATCTTTTCTCAATGGCGATACTCCATTCTCTCGGTTATATCCCAAACGAGAGTCATTTCTTTTATCTCTCCGAATCTTTGGTTGCTTGTGTTATGTTAGGGATACCCGACTAACTCTTTCTAAACTAGATCCAAAGGCTATCCAATATATTTTTCTTGGGTATCCTAAGGTTCAAAAGGGAATCGATATTTTTCCACAGTCTTGAAACAGTTTTTTTATCTCGAAATATTACCTTTGTTGAAATTGAGTTTCCTCCACTTCCATAAACTACTGATTTGGCTCCACAAGTTTATCTAGAAGAGGATTTCTTGTTATTTCTTATTCAAACACAACAGGCCCCCCCGTAAGGGTGCCCCCTACCGAGCCAGTCTCCTAGTACGATGGTCCGTACATACCGGCTCTGTCGGTACTAGCATCGTCGGAACAAGTTTTGCCGATAGTGTCTGTGGACACAGCGCCTTCATCCTCCTCTAGCTCCACTGGTTTTCTTTCGCCTGATCCGCCACCTCGACCTTGTCGTACATGCCATGATCATCCATTGAATTTTCATAATTACAAAGGGCATACGAGCCACACACAATAATTGATGGCGACTATTTATGGCATTCAAATTTCTAATTCTACAGAGGAGGGTCTTAAATATCCCGGCTAGCTTGCTGCTATGGAAGAGAAAATATAAGCACTTTGGGAGAACCATATGTGGATCTTGGTTGATTTATCTCATGGTAAGAAGGCAGTGGGTTACAAATGGGTGTTCAATATTAAGGTAAAACAATATTGCACTCTTGATCGCCTGAAGGCTCGTTTGGTGGCAAAAGGTTATTCTCAGGCCTATGGTGTGAGACTCGTCTCACTATTGTCTATTTTTCATGTTCATATCTTGTATATGTGTGCTAATGTTGTATATTGCTTCCGTATATTTTTTTGGATTTCTCTAGTTGCTCTCATATAATTTCTAGATTTGTGAATAGTATTAACCACCCTTGATATATAACCCCTCTCTTTCTCTCTCTTCCCCATTCTTTCATTTTTCCCCTCTTTTTATTTTTCTTTCCTCGCCCCTTCTCCCTAATCGAGAGCAGCCGAGGACCAGTTCCTTTTCCCTTGGTAGTGGTAGTAGTTAATGGTGGTTTAAGGCAAGTACATCTTGCTAATGATGGAGAACTTGCACTTTTATATTATTGTGGATTTTTGTATTTTATTAGTTTATATTGTGCACAAGGAACTCCTATGCATATTTACTTCTTAGTTTTTTCGATTTTGATAGCTTGGTTGAACTAGATCTACATTTTTAGTTTAATATGTTCTTGACATTTTTTATGGTTTTGATCTCTTAAAAATTTTTATTTTCAAAACTAGTTGTTCTATGTGAGAGAGCATCTAATTTTAAGTGATTTAGAACTTTACTTCTCGGGATTTGAGCTAGAAACGAGGATTTCATGATAATCACATTTTCAGGACTTGAAGCTTTTTCATGACTGAAACTTGTTGTTCTGGAACAAAGGAGCTCCATGCGGCCTACTTTGCATGCGGCCTGGAATCCTCGCTCCAAACTCAACATACGATCATCTTGTTGGACGCATGGCTGAATCTGCACAAGTGTCCCTTGACCAAATGCATGAAACTTGAACAAAAAAAAATTTCTCTAAAGTTCCTGATTACATGCGGCCAAAGGAGCATGCGGCCAAAATTGTCTATGCAGCCAAAATTTTCCAGGCAGTCCCGAGCTATGAGTCCCTTTTCCAATGCATGACTCAGTGCCGCATTGGCAAGATTTCTCCTGAATTTGTCTTTTCTTCTCTGACACGCTTTATTAGCCAGTCACATCGGCCACTTCTCTGAGATGCTTTATTGGCTAGTCACTTCCTGGCCTTGTATTTATTCCTTGTCACTCAACCCTTGTCCCGATTAGTGGACCTTGTCTTGATCTATGCGGCCAGTTTGATCCATGAGGCCAACTTCTTGCATGCGGCCAGCTTCCTGCATGCGGCCAGTTTGTCCCTTGCGGCCTATTTCTTCCCTGCGGCTAGCTCATATCCTGTACTTCTAGCACTTATAGTTGTAATATTTTTCTTTGTTATATGTTCTCTTATGAATTATTTACTCTTTGTGCTTGGCCCAATCAGTTAAATTTATATGATGCATGTTATTTCTATATTGCTTTTAACCGGAATGCTACACTTACCATAACATAGAATACCCGGAACATGGAATGTAATGGCATTATTAAACTGAGAACTCCTGGCACCTGACTTATACTGAATAAACTTGATCCCTGGCTCCAGATACCTGACATATCGAATAAACCTGATAGTGGCTCGACGTAGCTCACTCCTGATATGCTAGAATCTCCAGAACTAAAATGCTTGTACTGATAAGATAAATTCTCGTGGTTGATTGCTTGTCCTTGTCCTGATTGTACTTGTCAATATATTGTCCAGTCTTGCATCATGTCTAAGACAGATTCTTGAGCACCACGGTCAAGAATCCTTGATAACTTGCCTAACTTAATAACTATAATAATTATCTATAAGCATCTAGAGAGATTTCCTGGCTACATGCAATCCCGGTATCCCAGCGACACCTGATGGATTTGGAGCTCTCCGTCGAGAGGGTCATACCTCCAGCAAACCGTCAAGTGTTGTAATTTACCAAAAAAATACTTTATACTTAATTAATCTATGCTATGTACTCTTACGTCTGGATCACCCGGATAGTCTGTAGGGCATGTGGCTGTATAGATTCTCAACTGCATTTGTTATTAACCAGTATTGTGATAACCCTAGTTAGTTAATGGTAGTAAGTCGTAGGTCATGTTTAGCCGTAATTGCCTATTTTTTAGTCTTGTCTTGTCATGGATTATCCTGCTACTAATCCAGATCTGTACCCGTTACTGATTCCTGAAACTACTTTTACTGATTATTTATATATTGCTCTTATTTATATTTCCTTATGCTATCGAATATTTGCATGCTGGTTTTAGTTTTCTAAGTTGTCTCCCTTGTGGTAATTTGCTATTTTAGGGTCTGACCCCACTGGTTTTATATGACCAAATTTTAGAGCAACATCGCAGGATCTTTCATACATCCCACCTCCAGATGGTGAATACGAGAAACACCTGGGGACTTGATTGGGTTTCTTCTTCATCACCCACCTAATATTGTACATACGTTTGAGGCATTTAGTCACCGAGCACGTGTTTAGCTCGTATTTTGATATTTGACATTCTAGCATGTGGGTCTACATATAAAGCATATTCTAGACTATAGCTAGAGCTGATCATGTAATATTTTACTCTGCTAGTTCTTTATTTTGGTAACTAGCTTCGTGATCATCTATGTATGTATAGTTTGGGACGTCTTACAATTATATATCTGTTGATTATACTTCTTGTAAATTGTTGCTTGCTCAAGATTGAGACAACTAGGACTCTTGACCTAGGAATGACTGTTGGATTGTAAAGTAAACACTCATATGTCTAGACAGCCAAGACCGTATCTCGGGGTATAGAGTACTCTGGTGTACGTAGCTGGTTTTGCCCGCCCCGCTCTCCAGTATTCTGGTTCTGGGGCATGACACGATTTAAGTGGTGGCCCATGTAGGTCTAAAAGTTCAGAAGTGTGGGGGTTTATCATTGTTTAGATCTCTCATCATGCTACTCCTTAATCTCCTACAGCATCGAATTTGTATCCCAGAAATCTTGATTCAACATCTGCTTGATCCTCGATCTATCATGTCCTTCTAATTTGATCCTAGTATTCTCTATCTTTTAGAGACACTGTTCCTGGTCCTTTCGATCAGCCAGCTGGAGTTTTGCCAGTAGTAGGGCAACCACTGGCCGGTCAGCATCTCTTTGCGGTTCAACCGTAATATTCTGAAGCAGAGTCCAAGAAGTGTCAAGATGTGGAACAACAGGTCTAGCTAGAACCACCAGTTGTACCCGCAGTGGTAGTCCCGCCAGTACCCACTAATGTAGAAAGTGATACACATGCCCTAATAGGGATCATCAAGAGCGGCGTGGTGACGCTCTCACCCAGTCCCTACAAGTGGCATTAGAGAGAGCGGACATCGTGCCCCAAACACAGCAAGCAACTTCAAGCGCCTCCAACCCTCTTATTTTTATGGTACCGAAGATGCGATTGCATTAGATTCGTGGCTTCAGGACACTGAAGCTATCCTAGAGGCAGCAGAAGTGCCTGACAGAGAGCAAGTATCAGTAGTTCGACTGCAGTTGCTAGACTTGGCCCGAGACTGGTGGGCAGGACAGATAATGTCTCTGACAGTACCCGTCCTTTGGACCATCTTCAGTGAGAGGTTACAGACGAGTTACTTTGACGCGGTGTTGGGTTATGATCTTCAGTAAAGATTTAACAACTTGAAGCTGATGGGCAGGACTGTCGACGGCTATGAGGCAGAGTTCTGCAGACTGAGTCAGTTTTCTCCCACCTTGGTGGTGAACGAATTGGATAGAGCTAGGAGGTTCCAGTAGGGACTTCACCTGGAGATCATACTGATAGTAGAACAGCATAACTTCTAGACTTTCGACGTCGTATTGCGAGCAGCAAGGAGGCATGAGGATACCTCCCAAAGAATCGTAGATAGAACTAGAGGAAGGAAGAGGGCTCACACATCAGGAGGTTCTTACTCCCAGTCTTTAGCACCAGCCCTGGCAGTTAGGGCCTTAAATATTGGATCTCCGAGGAGGCCAACATCAACAGACTCGGTCCAGCAAATAGTACCAACTCGACTCCAACAGTAGAGGACATCCTCTTCAGTAGGGTGTTCTTATTGTGGGAAACCTAGGCACATATTTTTTGAGTATCGCAGAGCACAAGGATTATGTTTAGCCTGTGGAGCTCCAAGACACAGAGTAGGATCTTGCCCACACAGAGCTAGTTCATCATCGTCTTCTCCAGTAGGACCACAGTATAGGGCTCCAGTGTCGGCTCAGCAGAACCAGGGTCAGACGCCTTTGCCGACCCAATCTTAAGTATACCAGCAACAAAGGCCACAGCAGTATGCGTAGGCCCAAGCTCAAGCACCGGCCAGACAAGGAGGTCCACAGCAGAGAGGACCAGCACCGAGAGGACGAGATCAGGCAATGGCACTCACTATGGAAGAGCAGTTAGCTTCAAGTAAAGTTGTGGCAGGTACCATTCTCGTCAACTCTCATTAAGCTTCAATATTGTTTGATTCTGGTGCATCACATTCTTTTATGCATGCATAATTTGTGATACGAGTTGGTTTAGAACCTGAATCCTTATCAGTAAGACTTAATATACTTACTGGTAATGGTATCGTGGCAGTCGATAGAGTTTATGTATCGTGTCGAGTCGCAGTGTGTGGGCAAGAATTTTCTGCCAGATTAATAGAATTTACTATGGGAGATTATGATGTTGTCTTAGGCATGGATTGGTTAAGCGCTCGATACACAACGATAGATTGCCATACTGGCAAGGTTATCTTTCGTATTCCCTGAGAAGAAGAATTCTTATTTTCTAGAGGCGAGACAGAGTCTTCACCAGCAACCTTGAGAATGATAGTAGTGGAAGAAGTACGATTTTCCAGAGTTGTTGATGAATTCCCAGATGTATTTCCAGAAGAACTTCCTGTTATGCCACCAGAAAGAGAAATTGAGTTTACCATCGATCTATTTTTCGTAATAGCCCCAGTATCAGAGAGAGTCTACAGGATGGCGCCTTCAGAGTTAGAAGTCTTTTATCGAATAATTACAGAATTGAGAACTAAGGGATTCATCCGTGCTAGTGGATCACCTTGGGGAGCTCCGATGCTACTTGTGAAGAAGAAAGATGGTGCGTCACGATTATGTGTTGATTATCACACCCTTAATGCGGTAACCATCAAGAATAAGTATCCATTGCCTCGGATAACTTGTTCGATTAGCTTAGTGGAGCGACCATGTGTTTAAAGATTGATTTACAGTATGGATATTATCAGATCAGATTCAGAGAGAAAGATATACCCAAGACGGCATTCAGGTCAAGATATGGCCATTGGGATTTCTAGTAATGTCTTTTGGAGTGACTAATGCGCCAGCAGTATTTATGGATCTCATCAATCGTATTTGTTTGCCTTACCTAGACAAGTTCGTAATAGTATTTATCGACGATATCTTCGTATACAGTCGGAGTGAAGCAGAGCACGAGTAGCACCTTCGAGCAGTTCTTCAAATTCTCAGATAATATAAGTTATATGCAAAGTTCAGCAAATGCAAGTTCTGGCTTGATCGTATTTCCTACTTAGGCCACATCATTGCCAGAGGTGGAGTGGAGGTAGATCCCAAGAAGATAGAGGCCGTTAAGACATGGCCAGTACCCAAAATAGTTGCAGAAGTTCGCAGTTTCTTGGGATTAGCAGGATATTATCGACAATTTATGGTAAACTTTGCTAGAATTTTTGTACCCTTGACGTAGCTAACACAGAAGGATGTGCGCTTTGATTGGACAAATGTATGTCAGATCTCTTTCGAGAAGCTTAAGCAAAAATTGATCACAACACCTATTTTGATGCTTTCAGACTGGACATGTGGATTCACAGTTTATTGTGATGCATCAGGCAAGGGACTGGGATGCAATCTAATACAGTATGGCAAGGATATAGGTTATGCATCCCGGCAACTTCGGAATCATGAAAGAAATTATCCGACACACAAGTTGGAGTTAGCATTAGTTATTTTTGCACTCAAACATTGAAAATATTACTTATATGAAGATCAAGTAGAGATTTATATTGATCATAAGAGTTTGAAGTATGTCTTTACCCAGAAGGATCTTAACATGAGGCAAAGAAGATGGCTGGAGTTGATGATAAACTTTGATCTTGACCTTCAGTATCATCTTAGGAAGGGCAATGTGGTAGCGGATGCCTTGAGCCAGAGAGTAGAAGCTTATCTTCTCACAACGCAACGAGAGATTTTAGGAGATCTTCAATAGATGGGCATAGGAGTAGTATTGCCGGGCAACGCAACATTAATGACAAGTCTACAAGTTCAGTCCAGTATAGTAGAAAGAATAGAGGTAGCACAGTCAGCAGATGCCAAGCTTCGACGACTCAAAACAGAGTGTGAGGCAGGACATAGACCAGAACTTAACATTCTCATTGATGAAACTCTCCATTTTGGGAATCGTCTTTGTGTACCTAACGGAGACCTTCGTCGTGAGATTATGTTGGAGGCCCATAGTTCGCAATATTCACTACATCCCGTAGGAGCCAAGATGTATAAAGACATTCATCAGCATTTCTGGTGGAATAGAATGAAGCACGAGATAGCGCAGTTTATTTCTCGATGTTTGGTATGTTAACAAGTTAAAGCTAAGCATCAGAGACTAGCAAAACTTCTTTAATCTTTACCAATTTTGGAGTGGAAGTGGGAGCATATTACCATGGATTTTATGACAGGTCTACCTAGATCCCCAGCTGACAGGAATGCTATTTGGGTAATAGTGGACCGACTCACGAAAATTGTACACTTTTTTCCTTTCAGGATTGGCCAGTCCACAAAACAGTTAGCTGAGATATACAGGAGACCAATTTTTAGACTACATGGGGTACCAGTTAGCATAGTTTCATATAGAGATTCCAGATTTACTTCTCACTTTTGGCAGAGTCTTCAAAAGAGCCTGGGCACCCGCCTGAAGTTCAGTACGGCTTATCACCCCCAGACAAATTGTCAGTCGGAGCGAACCATCCAGACTCTATAAGATATGCTTCGATCATGTACCCTTGACTTTGGTGGTTCGTGGAAGGATCATCTGCAATTGGTAGATTTTTCCTACAATAATATTTTTCAGACCATTATTCAGATGGCACCTTTCGAGGCACTGTATGGTAGAAAGTGCAGATCCATGTAGCTTGGGATGATATTGGCGAAAGGTAGTTTCTTGGTCCCAAAATTATAGCCTAAACAGTTAAAGTAGTCAAGCAAGTCTGAAAGCATCTTCAAGTAGCACAAGATCGCTAGCGTCATTGGGTTGATTTCCATCGGCGACCTCTTGAGTTTTCTGTCGTCGACCATATATTTCTTCGAATTTTGCCTACCCGCGGAGTCATCAGATTTTGTGTAAGGGAAAATCATAGTCCGTTGTACATAGTCCCATTTGATATTTTTAAGCAAGTAGGAGATATTTTCTATCATCTTTCTCTTCTATTGTTGCTTTGTGAGATACATAATATTTTTTATGTATCTCAGCTACGACGGTATATACCAGATGCAAGCCATGTCCTAGATCATTTGGAATTGGTTGTTGGTACCGACCTTTCGTATGAGGAGAGACATGTATCCATTTTGGACCTAAGAGAGAAAATTCTCAAGAACTGGACCATTCGTTTAGTCCGAGTTTCTTAGGGGCATCACTCACCGGGCGAGTCAACTTGGGAGCGCGATGATGATATCCGAGCTCGATACCCATATCTTTTGACTCGTGAGGTATACTTGTTTGTATATCCCATACCCTGATCTTGTCTTATGCATGCTTGCCTTGTTCTAGATAGTTTATAGCTTATGATTGACACCCATACCATGATGCTTATTTTATTGCCTGATTTTCGTAGTCTTCTTGTTTGATCCTATGCCTTATTAAAATTTCAAGAACAAAATTTTCTAAGGAGGTGAGAGATGTGAAATTCATCTCACTATTTCGTATTTTTCATGTTCGTATCTTGTATATGTGTGCTAATGTTGTATATTGCTTCCCGTATATTTTTTTATATTTTTTTAGCTGCTCTCATATAATTTCTAGATTTGTGGATAGTGTTAACCACCCTTGATATATAACTTCTCTCTTTCTCTCTCTTTCCCATTCTTTTATTTTTTCTCTCTTTTCATTTTCCTTTCCTATCCCTTCCTCCCTAGCCGAGAGCAACCCAGGACCGATCCGCTTTCCCTTGGTAGTGGTAGTAGTTAGTGGTGGTTCTAGGAAAGTACATCTTGCCAATAATGGAGAACTTGCACTTTTACAATATTATGGATTTCTTGTATTTTATTATTCTATATTGTGCACAAAGAACTCATATGCATGTTTACTTCTTGATATTTTCGATTTTGATAGCTTGGTTGGACTAGATCTATATTTTTAGTTTAATGTATTCTTGACATTTTTATGGTTTTGATATCTTAAAACTTGTTGTTTTCCAAAACTAGTTGTTCTATGTGAGAGAGCATCTGATTTCAAGTAATTTTGAACTTTTCTTTTCGGGATTTGAGCTAGAAACGAGAATTTCATGGATAATCACATTTTCAGGACTTGGAACTTTTTTATGACTGAAATCTGCTGTTCTGGAACGAAGGAGCTCTATGCGGCCTGCTTTGTATGCGGCCTGGACTCCTCGCTCCAAACTCAAGATGTGGCTATATTTTTGGATGCATGGCTTAATCTGCACATGCGCCCCTTGACCAAATGCATGAAACTTGAACGAAAGAAATTTATCTAGAGTTCCTGATTGCATATAGCCAAAATTATCTTTGCGTCCAAAATTGCCCATGCGGCCCCGAGCTATGCATCTATTTACTAATGCATGACTCAGTGCCACATTAGCACAATTTTTTCTAAATTTGTCGTTTCTTCTCTAACATGCTTTATTGACCAGACACATCGATCACTTCTCTGACACGCTTTATTGGCTAGTCACATCAGTCACTTTCTGACCTTTTATTTATTCTACGTTACTTAACCCTTTTCTCGAGGAGTGGACATTGTCTTGATCCATGTGGCCAGTTTGATCCATGTGGCTAACTTTTTGCATGCGGACAGCTTCCTGCATGTGGCTAGTTTGTCCCATGCGGCCTATTTTTTGCTTGCGACCAGCTCATCTCCTGCACTTCTAGCACTTTTAGTAGTAATGTTTTTTTTTGTTATATGTTCTCTTATGGATTATTTACTCCTTGTGCTTGGAAAATCAATTAAATTCATATGATGCATGTTATTCTAAATTGCTTATAACCGGGATGCTACACTTACCAGAACATGAAATACCCGGAACATGGAATATAATGGCATTATTAAACTGAGAACTCCCGGTACCTGACTTGTACTGTATGAACTTGATCCCTGACTCCAGATACCTGACATGTACCGATAAACCTGATAGTGGCTCGACGTAACTCACTCCTGACATGTTAAAATCTTCAAAACTGAAATGCTTGTACTGATAAGATAAATTCCAGTAGTTGATTGCTTATCCTTGTCCTTATTATACTTGTCAAGCTATTGTCCAGTCTTGCATCATATCTAAGGCAGATTCCTGACCACCACAATTAGTAATCCTTGATAACTTGCCTAAGTTAATAACTAGAATAATTATCTAGAAGCATCTAGAGAGATTTTCTGGCTACATGCAATCTCGGTATCCCAGCGGCGCCTGGTGGATTTGGAGCTCTCTGTCGAGAGGGGCACACTTCCAGCACACCATCGAGTGTTATAATTTACCAAAAAAATATTTTATACTTAATTAGTCTATGCTATATACTCTTATGTCAGGATAACCCGGATAGTCTGCAGGGGATATGGCTGTATGGAATCTCAACTATAATTGTTAGTAAACCAAGATTGTGATAACCCTAATTAGTTAATGGTAGTAAGCCGTATATCATGTGTCACAAACTGTGAATTTCTATAAAGATACAATCCACAATCTAAAATAATACACAAACTGTGAATTTCTACAAATATAATAGTCTAATATATGCCAACACAAATAACTAGACCTCCTCGGGCTCTACAACTAAGTCATCCTGGTCTACAAGAGTATCCTCTATAGGTACGTTATCCTGCGGCCCGTAGAATATAGGACACTGCATTATAAGTCAATCATTTGGAAAAATATATACAGTCAGGATTGGAGCAAAGTATATACCTCTGAAAGCATTTTCGATAACATAATCGAGCATATAAAATAGATAATAGAAATGAAATAGAAGATCACTAATATATGAATGAATGAATAATAGATATACAGGTAATGTACGAGAATATAGAACAACAATATGAATATCTATAATATAATAAAATAACTGCAATCTAACAAAATGTGCCTCAGATTACAAGTTCATTATGTGATCGGTTTGGGTGAACATGATCAATAAGGTAAGACGATTACCAGTGAGATATGTAATCATAATGTACACGATGAACAATGGGGCTTTGATCACATAATCAACTCCTACTCTTCCATCCCTAACTAATACCAATTGATCCAATCATGAAATGCTACGAACACGAATATAACCACAGAACACGAGCAGTAGGTGTACACAAATAAGTACAATGAACATGAGCAGTGTGTGAACATAAAATTTAAATTAATACCCAATATGCACGAAAAAATATATGTACACGAGTACCCACTGAACATGGTAGGGGATAACATCTCCTGATGGGATCCATGTTGTCGCGCCCCGATCCCGTAGGGGCCGATCGTCCTCGCTTGGTCCCTACGGAACCGTTCATCCTCGCTTGGGCGCGATGCCATGCAAGCCTAAGTTGCGCTTGCACCAGGCAACGTACCTGCACAAGACACAAGTTAGACGAAAATATACATATATAGGCACAGAGTAAAATGCAGAGAACCAAAGTTGAACACATTTGATAGCACACAAAATACTTTTATTTTATTGAATACTGAAGATTTGGATTACAAAGTGTTTGCTTGGCTGAGTTACAAAATATGCCTTAGAAGGCTTACAACTCTTTTCACATTCCCAAAACTAGCCACAACGCCCATTACATTATGCCCTTGTAGTAGGACCAAAATAACCAAAACATCTAGCAGAAGAAGAGTAGCCCACTGGAGAGGTAAGCAGCAGAGGAAGCAGCACGAACATAGTCCTAGGGAAGGGTGCGCACACGCTGATTCAGGTTGAGGATGCTTGCCAAACTCTCGCTTCCAGTACCTGGATAATTGTCCACAAACGTGGGTCAGTACTACCACATGTACTGGTGAGCGACCGTGGCCAAACTCACCTTAGAAATCCACACTAAGTAAAGCATATGAAGCTAGCATTATTAAGTGGTCTTTCTGGTTGTCTAGTTTTATTTTAACAATTCATGCAAGGAAACATAGACAATATATCGCATATGCATATGATAATCTTACCCACGGTTGAGCGGTTATCCCTGCAGCAGACACACAAGTTAGGCACAATTTGCATATGAATAACTTATGAATCAATCTTTTGGTGTCAAACTGATAGGTATGCAAGAAGGTAAACCTAGCATGCGCCCTATCTATATGACGGTCCATGAGTTTCCCCATTATTGGACAACAACACCCCCCTAGATCCCGTAGGAACGGAACATCAGGGTGCTCTCACAATCCCTTCCGGACCGACCGATTCCCAGTGCCCCAGAAACCGATTGAGAGACTATTACCTTGTGCACAAGTTGTCCGAGACCCATGCATGGCAAGCAAACATTTATAAATCAAACTCTTAGGATGCACATGTTAACAAGCATATAACAATCTAATAGCAATGCCCCCCTAGATCCCGTAGGACCAGAACATCAGGGCGGACCACTAGACTATTCTCTTTCATTCTTTTACACATGACACAAACACTAACCATGAACGTTTTATGCACGATATAGTGATGCAACAAGTGAGTAAGGGGCAACATTCCATTGAAGTAAAGCAGAAACTCTATGTATATTGCATGCAGTTCATTTCTTTAGCTTATCTTTTAGTGAGGCAATATTTAGTGAACTAGAGATTCTTTTCATTTAGGCATGCAGACTTAAAGGATTCATCGAAGGGCCTAAGCCACTCACCTAATGAATCGAACGAGAGGATGGGGAAGTCTAGGCGACGTTCACTATTTGGTTATGCGTCCTGAAAATGGTACAATACTTGGTTAGTATACTTCGATCTCTTTCCCTTACGATTCGAAAAGAACGCGCAAGCGAGAAGGCGAAATCATGAAAACCAAGTCATCGAAAGCAACTCAAAACACAAAGCAACACAAAACCAAGAAGCAAAGCAATCAACAAAACTCTTGGACTCATTTCAATAGAAGTCGTTCCATTAATTGGAATGTTTCATTGTACTTCGTCCGTGTTGATTTATCGGTAAGGTTTCCCCGAGACTCGATTCTCAACCGAGTCGAAGCAGCGTAGTGTTCCTTAAGTAACCGTTCGGAGCGGGGCGTTACATACTACCCCACTGAGAAGAAGTTTCGTCCACGAAACTTAAGAATTCAAGAAGGCGATATACGAGGCATCAAGAGATCAAAGGAAACAGACTCACCAACATCGTGTCCACTTTCATCACGCTCAATATTCAACTGATAAACTCTCGACCTTCTTATCTGATCAGTTGGTTCAAGAGCAGGACCAGGAGGGGTATGAGTTTGTACACCTGTGTCATCCCCTGAGTTCTCAGTAGTTTTCCTCTTCGGGCAATCACGAAATTCGTGGCCAGGTTGCCCACACTTAAAACACAGCCGGTGGAGAAAACGGCAAGTCTCTTTAAGGTGACCCGGACGGCCACAGTAGCTGCACACTTTTTCGCGGTTCTCACCCGCGTTAGCCTGTTTCTCGGGATCAGCTTTCTTCTCACCATTGTGGTATCGCTTAGCAGGAGGGTTTCGAGGAGCGGGTGCCTTGTCCACAGCACTTTGTGGCATAAACTGCTCGTTCTGCACCGCTGCCTCAAATGCTTGAATGTATGTTTTGCACTCCCGGTTCATAACATCTTTCCTCATATTATCGTTTAAGCCTTTTATGAACCGATGTGTGCGGGCTGCCTCATCGGGAATCATCGAGCTAGCGAACTTAGCAAGTTTGGAGAATTCTGACTCATAATCTTCTACGGACATGCTCTCTTGCTTAAGTTCGGTAAACTCGTCTTCTTTTCTCTGCCTAACAGCTGGCGGGAGGTAATATACAAGTAATGCTTCATTGAACATTCCCCAAGTGATCCTACCATCCAGATGCTTGGTGGCGAGGTCTGCTTTCTTGACTTCCCACCAATCGTGTGCACGTAACCGCAGCTGCATATCCGCACACGCCACCCTCTTATTCGCAGGTATTGAGGCAAAGCTAAACAAGCTCTCCATCTTTGCGACCCAGTCCATCACCTTATCCGGCGTGGTCCTGCCTTCAAACTCCGGAGGGTTCAACTTCAGAAACTCAGCGCCTTTAAAGATAGACTTTCTGGCCGCGCGAGGAGGCTCATTCGTTTCTGCTAATCCTGCGCCTTGAGGCATGGTCGGGGCAGTCACAGGTGTTGCGGCGGTGCCCGATGCACCACTGTGCGCTGCTAGTGTTGTCATAATTTGAGTCAGGGAGTCAAGCTGCTTTTGTTGCGCCAAGGCTCTAGCATCAGCTCGTTGCTGCTGAGCCTCGAATCATTCATGTTGCACAGCATGACGATCGTTTTGATTCTATAACATTGCAATCAATCTATCCATTTGATCATCGCTCACGCTAGCTGCGCGCGATGACTCGGGGTTACCAGTACCTGTTTTTGTCATCTTTGCTGCAAAAGAGAGTAGCTTGCATTAGTCTCATAATGTATTATGGACTTATTGCATGGGACGTTGGGTTTTCATACTCTTAGGGACCTTTCTCACTCTATTTACTTCTTATAGATTCGAAATCAATTTTCGAAATTCGGGACTTTTGAAATCGCTTGAAAACTTATATCATTTTCAAAAACGATGTTTGAAGAAACCAAGGACGTAAAGCCATGCTCTAATACCACCTGTCGTACCCCAATCCCATAGGGGCCGATCGTCCTCGCTTGGTCCCTACGGAACCGTTCGTCCTCGCTTGGGCGCGATGCCGTGCAAGCCTAAGTTGCGCTTGCACCAGGCAACGTACCTGCACAAGACACAAGTTAGACGAAAATATACATATTAGGCACAGAGTAAAACGCAGAGAACCAAAGTTGAACACATTTGATAGCACACAAAATACTTTCATTTTATTGAATACTGAAGATTTGGATTACAAAGTGTTTGCTTGGCTGAGTTACAAAATATGCCTTAGAAGGCTTACAACTCTTCTCACATTCCCAAAACTAGCCACAACGCCCATTACATTATGCCCTTGTAGTAGGACCAAAATAACCAAAATATCTAGCAGAAGAAGAGTAGCCCACTGGAGAGGTAAGCAGCAGAGGAAGCAGCACGAACACAGTCCTAGGGAAGGGTGCGCACACGCTGATTCAGGTTGAGGATGCTTGCCAAAATCTTGCTTCAAGTACCTGGATAATTGCCCACAAACGTGGGTCAGTACTACCACATGTACTGGTGAGCGACCGTGGCCAAACTCACCTTAGAAATCCACACTAAGTAAAGCATATGAAGCTAGCATTATTAAGTGGTCTTTCTGGTTGTCTAGTTTTATTTTAACAATTCATGCAAGGAAACATAGACAATATATCGCATATGCATATGATAATCTTACCCACGGCCGAGCGGTTATCCCTGCAGCAGACACACAAGTTAGGCACAATTTGCATATGAATAACTTATGAATCAATCTTTTGGTGTCAAACTGATAGGTATGCAAGAAGGTAAACCTAGCATACGCCCTATCTATATGACGGTCCATGAGTTTCCCCATTATTAGACAATAACACCCCCCTAGATCCCGTAGGAACGGAACATCAGGGTGCTCTCACAATCCCTTCCGGACCGACCGATTCCCAGTGCCCCAGAAACCGATCGAGAGACTATTACCTTGTGCACAAGTTGTCCGAGACCCATGCATGGCAAGCAAACATTTATAAATCAAACTCTTAGGATGCACATGTTAACAAGCATATAATAATCTAATAGCCACGCCCCCCTAGATCCCGTAGGACCGGAGCATCAGGGCGGACCACTAGGCTATTCTCTTTCATTCTTTTACACATGACACAAACACTAACCATTAACGTTTTATGCATGATATAGTGATGCAACAAGTGAGTAAGGGGCAATATTCCATTGAAGTAAAGCATAAACTCTATGTATATTACATGCATTTCATTTCTTTAGCTTATCTTTTAGTGAGGCGACATTTAGTGAACTAGAGATTCTTTTCATTTAGGCATGCAGACTTAAAGGATTCATCGAAGGGCCTAAGCCACTCACCTAATGAATCGAACGAGAGGATGGGGAAGCCTAGGCGACGTTCACTCTTTGGTTATGCGTCCTGAAAATGCAACAATACTTGGTTAGCATACTTCGATCTCTTTCCCTTACGATTCGAAAAAAATGTGCAAGCGAGAAGGCGAAATCATGAAAACCAAGTCATCGAAAGCAACTCAAAACACAAAGCAACACAAAACCAAGAAGCAAAGCAATCAACAAAACTCTTGTACTCATTTCAATAGAAGTCATTCCATTAATTGGAATGTTTCATTGTACTTTGTTCGTGTTGATTTATCGGTAAGGTTTCCCCGAGACTCGATTCTCAACCGAGTCGAAGCAGCGTAGTGTTCCTTAAGTAACCGTTCAGAGCGGGGCGGCACACATGTAGTACAAGTCCGTGAGATCACTGTGTCGGAATCAAGTATAGAATTCTAGAACATGCATATATACACTATTATGAATCAAAAACTATCAGAAAAATATACTCGCTTGAAGTCCTGAGCAAGGTGTATCTCTCGATTTCCAAGCTGGTATCACACAGACCTATATATGGTATATTGCATCAATACAAGGTTCGGAAATAAAAATAATTTAAGTTGATGCAATTCTAAGTCAATAAGCCATTTCTAAGTCAAACCGATTAAATCTAGGTTGCAAGAGTCTAATACTAGGACACTAAGTCAATGCACTATGAAACTAAACTATACTAACTAATATATATGATACTATAAAATACTTAAAAAATCGTATCCTAAGATATACAAGTTTATTATATAAAAATAGTAGTTTAGATATATATACGAGTCAATATACATAATATTATAACAAATCAATAAAAATATGATACCTTGGCCTTGAAACCAAAGCGTATCACACCTATCTCGATGTCCAAACCCAATACCTTGAGTATCGACCCAATACCTTGGTATTACCTTGGTATCCCAAGGTAAACCAAAACCAAGTGAATATAGATAATATATATATATATATATATATATATATATAAATCTCCAACCAATATACTAATATATGCTACACTATAATATATATCAATACCATAATAGAAACTAACTATAATACAATATATATATATATATATATATATATATATATATATATATATATATACTTAGCTAACTATCTACATAAACAAGTATACTAAACTAACACCTAATAACTAAACTAACTAATATCTATACACTGAACACTAAACTAACTATTAGATAACTACCCATAAACCAAAATATCTTGATACCTTGCTAACCCAAAATCTTCAACTAACTGTACTGAAAGGATACTATAATACTGATACTTAGTTGATACCTCCGGATACTCTCACTGAGCAGTGGTTTGGCTGTGCACTGACTGCACATTACAGCCCTGAGCAGTTGCATTGGGGATGCAACTGCTCTCTGCTCTACAATGCATGAGCATGCTGCAATGGCTCAGGTTGATGCCACTGGTTGCTCCTTGTTGATTTGCTATACTGAACAGACTAACTCGAGGCTGCACAAGCTTGCAGCTGCAGCTCATATGCTGCTGTACACTTTCTCCACTTGCTGAAGCTGCTATTGTACAGCTGAGTTCCCTTACTACAGCATTCGACTGCTACTGCAGTATTTCCTTTAGGATACTGTACACCGCAGAGTTCCTGCTATTGCTGTGTTGAGTTTACCCGAGCCCCTTCTGCTGTCACTCTAGATACTGCTCACTGAGCAGTGCATGAAATTGCACACTGATGCACTGCCTCGAGTCTGATGCTTATGCACTGCTTCTTGGTGTTGGTGATACACTGTGCAGTGATACATCTGCTCTCCCTTACTCACTGACACACACTCACTCACACACAATACATCACATAACACACAGCAAACTCAAACACATAACTTTCTATATGAATTTATATCTACTTATCTATAGGTAAGTGTTATGTATATATATATATATATATATATATATATATATATATATATGCACTCACACACACATATATAGACACACACGTATACTTTTAACTATATGCATACATATATATATATATATATAGAACTTACACAATACACCTATATGTATTTACATATACATATTCACACATAAATACATATAGATATAAATACTTATAGACATATAGACATACACATATAGTTATATGGATACACCTATACACTATATTATATATATATATATATATATATATATATATATATATATACCACATATAATATATCATACATATATATATATACACATACACATATAGAAAAGGGGACCAAAAACCAAACACGTGGAGTGCACCGCACCCGTATCACACTCATTCTATGATACGCTTGCGATACGGCTCCATAACACAACCAAACGCATTCTGGAGGACACGAGCAAGTCTAATACACTAAATATGAATAATACGTATAGTAATTAGATCAACTACATATCCGTGTCAAGATGTGATATGCACAAGTCTCCATGTCGAAGAAAAACTCCCAAAATTAACCCGTATCGCCAAATCGACGAGATATGGCCTATATGTACCCAATTATGGATACGACACTAGTCATAAACAATTAATCATATGTCAATTTGATCTATTAGACCAATTAATAAATACCACATGTGCCAATCTCAGAATTTTCCTAAAATTGACACCAAATTACACATAACTTCCACCATAGGTCTCCTACGAACATAAAACTAATTCCTATGGGTAGACTATGCATGTGGATTAGTTTCTCATGGTTAAATCTCATATTTAGAGTCTACAAGAAGAAAAAAAACTAAAATATACCTATTAGGAGATGGATTCCCAATAAAAATCTCCAAATTGAAAGGTAGCTCCTCACCTTGTAGATCTTGACCTCCTTCTTGTTGTTCCTTGCTTCCTTCTTGTAGATCCTTGATGTAGAAGCCTCCAATAAGAAATAAGAAAGGAATTTGTGAAGAAATTGGTGGAGAATTGATGAGAAAATGAAGAAAATGGGAAGAGGGAAAACTAGATCTAATTGTAAATAAAAAATGAAATGAGAGAGACACTTTCTCTCCTCCTCTAATGGCTGACCCTAGCCCTCTCCCTAAGCAAGTATAAAATGTCCTATTTACCTCTTGGGGCCTCTCATAAAAAAGTTAATTAGGGAGGGAAGATTCTAGTCTAATAGTTTCACTAATTAATCCAACCTCCAAATCCATGGGCCTAATTCATGGGCTCAATCTAAACTAATATAAAATATTGGGTTCATGCAACTAATAAATTAGTTAGGTTCACTACACAAGTCTAAAATAAATCTAAAACTAAAAATAATTGAATAATATAATAAATAATTAATCATGCATGCATAATATTTAAATACAATCAATCCTAAAATAAAATTACCCATGTTAATTTCCAAACTACCCTTAATAAAAATATGAGGGTAAAAATCCTACATACCTTAGAAAAATTTTGTCCTCAAAATTAAGGAAGAAACTAACTACCAAAAGCAATCAATACAATGTAAAAAAGAATTATACCTCACGACTCGAACAGATATGGATATCATTCGCGCATCTCGGCCTCTCGCTCCCAGGTACTCTCTCCTGGCGAGTGATGCCTCCACGCGACGCACACCAAAGGAATCATCTGGTTCCTCGGCACCTTCTCTCTCCGATCCAAATTATCAACTGGCTGCTTTGGATAGATAAGAGTAAGGCCCACTTCTATCTCTGAGTGATCCAACACATGACTAGGATCTGCCACGTACCGTCTCAGCTGTGACATATGAAATACGTTGTGCACTCCCTCCAATGCAGGTGGTAAGTCTAGTATGTAAGCAACTGCACTATCCTCTCAAGAATACTAGAATGTCCGATGAATCGTGGACAAAGCTTTCTACCTCTACCGAAATGAATCGTGCCACGTGTCGAAGAAATCCTCAAGAAAACCAGACTGCCAACCTAGCACAAAACATAACCTTAGCACTCTAACAAAATAAATAATCAACTACTAGTAATAGAAAACAAAAATATATACCTCAAACACCAAAGGTCTCCGGTGGCTATCGGCCCATTGCCGCTGCCTGTCTTGTGCCACTCGAAGTCTATACCTGATAAGCTACACCTTCTCTGCTGCATTCACTACCATCTCTGATCCCAATAAAGCTCTCTCACTGATATCATCCCAGGATAACAGAGTGTGGCATCTCCGTCCATACAATGCCTCGAATGGTGACATCTCGATATTGGCTTGGTAGTTATTATTGTATGAAAACTCTACCAAGTGAAAGTGATCCTCCCAAGAATCTTCAAGATCCAAAACACAGGTGAGTAGCATGTCCTCGAGAGTCTGAATAGTCCTCTTCGACTGCCCGTCTGTCTGAGGGTGATATGCGAAACTGAACTTAAGCTGAGTACCCAAGCTAGCCTGCAAACTCCTCTCCTCCAGAAGTGGGACGTGATACGACTATCCCAATCTAAGAATATGCTCACTGGAACACCGTGCAATCTGATAATCTGGTGCACATACATCTCTGCTCCGTAGATGTACCCACTTTGAATGGCAGAAAGTGGCTTAATTTGGTCAACCTGTCCACGATGATCCAAATTGCATCTTTATCTCCTGGAGAACGCGAAAGCCCTGATATAAAATCCATGGTCACATGGTCCCATTTCCAATCCAGAATAGGTACAGGCTGAAATAATCCACGTGGCATCTGTCTCTCCGTCTTTACCTGCTGACAAACTAAGTATCTGGATACGAAGCTAGCTACCACCCGCTTCATAACATACCATAATGTATGCTCTCTCATATCCATATACATCATGTTGGCACCTGGATGCAAAGAGCACTGAGATCGATGCACCTCCGGCAGAATCTTCTCATGCAATGCTCCTCTTGGTACACATAATCTGGTTCCAATAATCCATCATCTACGACGTTGAAGTACTCTACCAGCCCCATCTGAACCTGTGCTTTGATGCTCCTCAGAGACTCATCCTTATACTGTCCAGCTTTGAGCCAGTCCATCAGCTCTGACTGTAGCTGAAGTCCCCACATCTATGCTGCGACTCCAGGAACTAATACCTCAATGCTCAAACTGTCAATATCGGCCAATAAATGTATGTCTCTCGTCAAGCACATAGCCACGGGATACCTGCTCAAGGCATATACGACTATATTGGCCTTCCATGGATGATACTATAAAGAAATATTGAAGTCTTTCATCAACTCCAACCATCATCGCTGCCTCATGTTGAGCTTTTTTTGTATAAATACATACTTCAAGCTCTTGTGGTCTGTGAAGATCTCCACTCTCTCTTCATACAAGTAGTGTTTCCATAATTTGAGTGCAAAGATAACTGCTGCTAACTCTAAGTCATGGGTAGGATAGTTCTTCTCATGCGGGCGTAATTACCTAGAAGCATAGGCAATCACCTTCCCGTGCTACTGTAATACACAACCCAACCCCTTTCCTGATGCATCAATGTAAATAAAAAATTCTTCTGCTCCTGATGGCAATGTCAAGATTGGAGCTGTAGTCAACCTCCTCTTTAGCTTCTTAAATGCTGACTGACAATCCTCAGTCCAAATGAACTCCACGTTCTTCCTAGTTAGTCTAGTCATCGGCTCTGCAAGTTTGGAAAAGTCCTGAACAAACCTCCGGTAGTAGCTCGCCAATCCAAGGAAACTCCCGATCTCTACTATTGAACTCGGGGCAGACCACGATTCAACTGCTGAAATCTTCTTCGGGTCCACTGAGATTCCATCTCTGTAATAACATGTCCGAGGAATTCAACCTTATCAAGGAAGAACTCACACTTTGATAGCTTGCGATACAGCTTCTTCTTCCTGAGGGTCTCTATAACTATTCTCACGTGCTGCTCATGCTCCTCTGTGGTCTTCGACTATATCAGAATATCATCTATGAAGATTACAACAAACTTATCCAGGTACTGATGAAATACCTTATTCATCAGGTTCATGAATACTGTTAGGGCATTGGTCAACCAAAACAATATCACCAAGAACTCGAACTGCCCATAAAAAGTCCTGAAAGCTGTCTTTGGGATATCTTTCTTCTTTACTTTCACCTGGTGGTACCCTAACCTCAATTATATCTTTGAGAATACCTTCCCTCCGCTCAACTAGTCAAATAAATTATTAATCCGCGACAACGGATATTTGTTCTTGATAGTGAGGTTGTTAAGTGTCCTGTAGTCGATACACATACCTACCGACCCATCCTTTTTTGGTACAAAAAGTAATAGAGCACCCCATGGTGATGAACTGGAACAGATAAAGCCCTTGTCTTCCAACTCATCTACCTGCTTCTTTAACTCTGCCAGTTCATTGTTGTTTACTTAATAGACGTGCTGAGATATTGGCTCTGCGCCTGGCACCAAATCTATAGAGAATTCTATATCTCTGTCTGGCGGTAACCCCAACAACTCCTCTGGAAAGACATCCATGAACTCTATAATCAACGGATGTGGCGGCTCCTGCTCTTCTACTAAAGCTCCATAAAAATTGCCTTTACTCTGTTCTACTCCTCGGACGAACTCGAACTTCGGCTCTCCTAGCGTCTGAAATAAAACTCTGTCTCCAAGACAATCGATACTAGCGTGATGCCAACTCAACCAATTTATCCCGAGTATTATATCATAACTCGAATGTAGCATTACGAGTAAATATGCGCTCAACTCTTGGCCTCCCAAATAAACTCTCTGGTTCTTGCAAATATCACTGACCAGGATAATGCCACCCCCGTCATGATCTTGTAAGTCCTTGCCAACGGCTCAGACTCAAGATGATGCCTCAAAGCAAAAGATATAGATACAAAGCTATGGGAAGCACCGAAATCAAATAAAATATGAGCTGGAAAGGAATTGAGATAAACTGAACCTAAGATGACATCACCAACCGGCTCCTCCTCCTCGACAGTCAAGGCAAAAGCTCGCCCCTATCGCTGGGCACCTCTTTGTTGCTGATGCTGAGCAAACAGCTACTGCTGTAGTGGTAGAGGTCCTCTCTACTGCCCCACTGGTGGCCTAGGGGGTACCCTCTGTGCCTGTCCTCTGCCCTGAGCTGGACGAGTTAGGAGTTTAGGATAAGCCCTCAACTGATCATCTTCCGATCCACAGAATAAGCATTGGCTAAGTCTCATCCTGCATGCATTCCATCCGTGTCCTTGCTTCTTACAAAAAGTGCAAGAAACTGTTGCCCTCTGGATCTGATGCATCTGCTGTGCCGACGCTTTAGCTGGCCCGTGATATTGTTGTCTCTGATGCTGGTAATGCATCTGGTGCTGCTGCTAGAAAAGGGGCATCCTTGCTGGACCCGTGTTGGTACTGGATCCTCCTGTGTCCCTTGGCCTCTTAGAGCTAAGCTCTAAGTCATCCTCTGCTCTCTGCGCCTGTCTGAGAATTTTTTTGAAGGTGGCGGGAGGATCTCCGTTGGTGTGGGATTTGACCTCCCGGTTCAGGCCCTTCCTGAACTTCCTGGCTCTACCTCTAGGTTTCTGCCCCTCTACGAAGTGACCTAGTCGGCAATACTCCGTCGCATACTCGTCCACTGACATACCTCCCTGGACGAGGTACTGGAACTGGCTCTCCAAAGATGTAAGAGCCACGTCTGGAAAAAACTTTTCCTTAAAAAGATCTTTGAAAGCCTCCCAAGTGAGTCCTGGTACTACGATCCTGGGATCTGTCCGAAACTATGTCAAGACAATATCGAACATCATATATCATGCTACCTCTATCTGCAACATCTTTGAAATCTACGCCAGTCGCAGGTTTCGCTCAATATCCTCGATCCAATCATCTGCATAAAGGATCCACTTTGTGCCTCTAAAGTTCTTTGGGCCCATCCTCTTGAAGTCTATGATGGTACCCGGCCTCGGTTGTTGAGGATTAAATTGAGGTAGTGCCGTCTGTGGCTGGACTATGGTAGCTCTCTCAACTGCTGTAAATATGATCTGGTGAGCATTCTCCATGCTCTATCGCAGAACCTCTGATTAACGATGTTACGCCTCCATCATCTGCTGGAAGAGTATGAACATCTATGTTTGATCAACTACAGGTGGTGGGGGTGGAAGATCCTCAGAAATTGTCTGTCCTGTCCTCGGTACCGGAGGTGGAGCACCTCCAAAAGCTGCTGCTGATACGCCCACCTGGACCAGTGAAGCTGACCTCCTGAATGTAGGTGCTGGACCATCGTCTGAGGAGGCTTCCCTCAAGGGTGATGAAGTGGCTGATCGTGCCGTCGCGGCACCTGAGCGCTGGGAACGCGTCTTTGGCGGCATCCTGAAGAAACATTTCGGGAATCGATCTGATTCTATCTCTGTTTGTTCCGTTTGAAGAAAGGAAGGATCCCAATCCCAAAGAATCGATCTTTCTTTCAGTTGTTGAATCTTTGTTTGGCTGATACCTCCTTCTCGGTTCCTTCTTCCATAACCCGAGCTCAGAGATTGAAATAAGGAATCAATAATAAATATGATACGATATCATCAAAGAATGACAGAATTGTATTCAAAGTAAAAGACAATATTCAATAGATAAGGATTGCAAAACAGATTTTAAAAATTTTCTAGGTCTGATTGAGTAAACCCTCAGCCTAAATCCTATTTCCTAAAGCTAGCTCGTAGTATTAATCTAGGCGAGCACCACTACGAATCGCACTACTTGTGAATCTAGACCTGCATAGGCCACCATTAAAAATGTGTCACGACCCGCACCCGGATATTCGAGAACGAGTACGTGGTTACGCCCAATCGACACTGCATTATCGACGGTAGAATATTGTCTGGATCATTTCTAACTACCTAATATCTCAATAATATAATATGGTACATATCAATCATCTCAACTCCAAAAGGAGGAACAATATGGTATCTCACAAGTATAACTAATCTCAATCACAAAACAAACTAAGGAAGATAAAGCACGAATAGAATAGCAAAGGAAAGAAAAAAGATAAAATCTACTATCTAGAATAATATACAAACTGTGAATCTCCATAAATATAATAGTCTAATACATGCCAACATAAATAACTAGACCTCCTTGGGCTATGCAACTAAGTCCTCCTGGTCTACAAGAGTATCCTCTATAAGTATGTCGTCCTGCTGCCCGTAGAATATAGGACACTGCTCTATAAGCCAATCATCTGGAAAAATATATCCAGTCAGGATTGGAGTGAAGTACATACCTCTGAAAGCAGTTTCAATAACATAATCGAGCATATAAAATAGATAATAGAAATAAAATACAAGATCACTAACATATGAATGAATGAATAATAGATATACAGGTAATGTACGAGAATATAGAGCAACAATATGAATATCTACAATATGATAAAATAACTATAATATAACTAATGTGTCTCAGAATACAAGTTCATTATGTGATCGGTTTGGGTGAACATGATCAATAAGGTAAGACAATTACAAGTGAGGTATGTAATCAGAATGTACATGATGAACAATGGGGCTTTGATCACATAATCAACTCCTACTCTCCCATCCCCAACTAATACCAATGGATCCAATCACGACACGCTACGAACATGAATATGACCATAGAACATGAGCAGTGGGTATATACGAATAAGCACACTGAACACGAGATATAAATCAATACCCAATATACACGATGAAATACATGTACACGAGTACCCGCTGAATACGGTAAGTGATAACATCTCCTAACGGGATCTATGTAGTATAAGTCCGTAAAATTACTGTGTCGGAATCAAGTATACAATTCTAGAACATGCATATATACACATTATGAATCAAAAACTATCAGAGAAATATACTCGCATAAAGTCCTGAGCAAGGTGTGTCCCTCGATGTCCAAGCTGGTGTCACACAGACCTATATATGGTATGTTGCATCAATACAAGGTTCAAAAATAAAAATAAGTTAAGTTGATGCAATTCTAAGTCAATAAGCTATTTCTAAGTCAAACCGATTAAATCTATGTTACAAGAGTCTAATACTAGACCACTAAGTCAATGCACTAGGAAACTAAACTATACTAACTAATCTATGATACTATAAAATACTCAAAAAGCCGTATCCTAAAATATGAAAGTTTAATTATATAAAAAAAGTAGATTAGATATATATACGAGTCAATATACATAATATTATAACAAATCAATAAAAATATGATACCTTGGCCTTGCACCAAAGTGTATAACACCTATCTCGATGCCCAAACCCAATACCTTGAGTATCGACCCAATACCTTGGTATTACCTTGATATCCCGCGGTAATCCAAAACCTAGTGAATATAGCTAATATATATATAAACCCCCAACCAATATACTAATATATGCTACACTATAATATATATATATATATATATATATATATATATATATATATATATATATATATATATACCATAATAGAAACTAACTATAATACAATACATATATATATATCTACATAGTTACTATAGATACTTAGCTAACTATCTACATAAACAAGTATACTAAACTAACACCTAATCACTAAACCAACTAACATCTATACACTAAACACTAAACTAACTATTAGCTAACTACCCATAAACCAAAATACCTTGATACCTTGCTAACCAAAAATCTTTAACTAACTGTACTGAAAGGATAATGAAATACTGATACTTAGCTGATACCTCCTGATACTCTTACTGAGCAGTGGTTTGGCTTTGCACTGACTGCACATTACAGCCCTGAGCAGTTGCATTGGGGATGCAACTACTCTCTGTTCTACAATGCACGAGCATGCTGTAATGGCTTGGGTTGATGCCACTGCTTGCTCCCTCTTGATTTGCTGTACTGAACTGACTAACTCGAGGCTGCACAAGCTTGCAGCTGCAGCTCACAAGCTGCTTTGCACTTCCTCTACTTGTTGAAGCTGCTACTGCTACTGCTGAGTTCCCTTACTGCAGCATTCAACTGCTACTGCAGTATTTTATTCAGGATACTGCACACTGCAGAGTTCCTGTTATTGCTGTGTTGAGTTTACCCGATCCCCTTCTGTTGTCACTGTAGATACTGCTCACTGAGCAGTGCATGAAATTGCACATTGATGCACTGCCTCGAGTCCGATGCACATTGCTCTTCTCTTTCATGTCCGAGCTGCTGGCTTATGCACTGCTACTTGGTGTTGGTGATGCACTGTGCAGTAATACATCTGCTCTCCCTCACTCACTAACACACACTCACTCACACACAACACATCACATAACATACAGCACACTAACACACATATCTTTCTCTATGAATTTATATCTACTTACTATAGGTATCTCAATTATTTATGTATCTCACCTATATGTATTTACATATACACATTCACACATAAATACATATAGATATAAATACTCATAGACATATAGACATACACATATAGTTATATGGATACACCTATACACTATATCATAATACATACTTATATATATACACACCATATAATATATCATACATATATATATACACATACACATATAGGAAAGGAGACCAAAAACCAAATACGTGGAGTGCACCGCACCCGTCTCATACTCATTCTATGATACGCTTGCGATACGGCTCTACCGTACAACCAAACACATTCTGAAGGACACGAGCAAGTCTAATACACTAAATATGAATAATACGTATAGTAATTAGATCAACTACGTGTCCGTATCAAGATATGATATGCACAAGTCCCTGTATTGGAGGAAAACCCCCAAAATCAAACCTTATCGCCAAATCGACGATATACGGCCTACACGTACCCAATTGTGGATACGATACTAGTCACAAACAATCAATCATATGTCAATTTGATCTATTAGACCAATTAACAAATACCACATATGCTAATCTCAGAATTCCCCAAAAATTGACACCAAATTACACATAACTTCCACCATAGGTCTCCTATGAACCTAAAACTAATTCCTATGGATAGCCTATGTATGTGGGTTAGTTTCTCATGGTTAAATCTCATATTTAGAGTCTACTAGAAGAGAAAAAAACTAAAATTTACCTATTAGGAGATGGATTCCCAATAAAAATTTCTAACTTAAAATGTAGCTCCTCTCATTGTAGATATTGGCCTCCTCCTTGTTGTTCCTTGCTTCCTTCTTGTAGATACTTGATATAGAAGCCTCCAATGAGAAATAGGGAAAAAATTTGTGAAGAAATTAGTGGAGAATTGATAAGGGAATGAAAAAAATTGGAAAAGGAAAAAACTAGATCTAATTGTAAATGAAAAATAAAATGAGAGAGACACTCTCTCTCCTCCTCTAATGGCCGGCCCTAGCCCTCTCCCCAAGAAAGTATGAAATATCCTATTTACCCCTTGAGGCCTCTCAAAAAAAATTAATTAGGGAGGGAAGGTTCTAGTCTAATAGTTTTACTAATTAATCCAACCTCCTAATCCATGGGCCTAATTTATGGGCTCAATTTAAACTAATATAAAATACTAGGTTCATGCAACTAATAAATTGGTTAGGTCTACTACACAAGTCTAAAATAAATCTACAACTAATAATAATTAAATAATATAACAAATAATTAATCATGCATGTACAATATTTAAATACAATCAATCCTAAAATAAAATTATCCATGTAAATTACCAAACTATCCTTAATAAAAATGTGAGGGTAACATCATGTTTGGCCGTGATTGCCTTTTTTCTAATATTTTCTTGTCTTGGATTATCCAGCTACTAATTCAGAACTGTACCCGTTACTGATTCCTGAAACTGGTTTAACTGCTTATTTACATATTGCTCTTATTTATATTTTCTTATGCTATTGAATGTTTGCATGCTGGTTTTATTTTCTTAAGTTGGCTCCCTTGTGGTACTTTTTTGTTTTGGGGTCTGACTCCACTGGTTTTGTATGGCCAAATTTTGGAGCAACACCGCATGATCTTTCGTACATCCCGGCTCCAGATGATGAACACGAGGAACACCCGACGACTTGAGTGGATTTCTTCTTCATCACCCACCTGATCTTGTACTTATACTTTTGAGACATTTAGCCACCGAGCACGTGTTTAGCTCGTATTTTGATATTTGATATTCTAGCCTACGGGCCTACATATAAAGCATATTCTAGACTATAGGTAGAGCTGATCTTGTAATATTGTACTCTGCTAGTTCTTTATTTTGGTAACTAACTTCGTGATCATCTATGTATATATAGTTTGGGATGCCTTACTATTATATGTCTGTTGATTATACTTCTTGTAACTTGTTGCTTGGTTGAGATTGAGACAACGGGACTCTTGACCCAGGAATGACCTTTGGATTATAAAGTAAACCCTCACATGTCTAGACAGCCGTGACCTATCTCGGGGTATAGAGTAATCAGGTATACGTAGCTGACTTTGTCTGTCCTCACTCTCTAGTATTCTGATTTTGGGGCATGATATATGGTGAGGATTATTTTGAGACATCTTTCCAATTTCTCGAATGACCTCTGTGAGCGTCCTCTTGGCCTTAGTTGTTTGCTATGACTGGCCGTTGCTATATCAAGAATGTATTTCTTCATGGAGATATTGGCGAAGAAGTATATGTGGTGCAACCTCCCAGATTTGTTGTAAGGGAGAGTAAAATGTGTCATCTGCGAAACGCCCTTTATGGTCTCAAATAATCCTCTCATGCATGGTTTCGTTGTTTCACAAATATGATTACTCAGTTTGGTATATGCCAATCAAAGAAGGATCATTCAATATTTTACCTTCAGATATTAGCTGTATGGATACTTCTCGGTGTCTATGTGGGCGACATTGTGATCATAGGTGTAAAACCCCTATTTCTTAAAACCGTATTTATTATTTTTTTATTAATTAATAATTTAATTATGGTAATTATGTGCTAAATAGGAGAAATAGATTTTTAATAATTTTAATTTTTGGTGTTCGGGCACTTAGATAATTTATGGGACCATCAGGAATTTTTCGGAATTTATTCCATGTAGGAGACCCCTTAAGCTGTTGCTAGCCTAGTAGTGTGCATTATTCTAATCCATGATTTTTTCTTATGAATATATATAATATATATGTATACACAAATATATATATATGTATATATATATATTTAGAAAGGAAAAGGAAAGAAAGAAGAAGAAAGAATTATTAAAGAAATTAACTAATAAGTTTAATAACAATAATAATAATAATAATAATAATAATAATAATAATAATAATAGCAACTAATAATGCTTATTTCCTTAGCACAGACTTTGCTATCTCCTTAGGAATCTACTTTTCCCTTCAGCCAATTCCTTCCAGGACCCGCCCCCTTTGCAAGCACTTGCTAACTCACCCATCCCACTTAGCAAATAAATTGCTAGACCCGACCCCCCCCTTTCGGCCGCTCCATTTCTCTCTCTCCCTATTATATATATATATATATATATATATATATATATATATATATATATATATCTTCTAAAAACCCTAACCTAAATCTTCAGACCTTCTCTTCCCATCTAGAGCCGTCACCGCAGCCAGAGAAGCCCTACCAAGCCATCCAACCATCCCGACGACTCCGACCTCGCGCCATGCAGAATCCCACTCGAAGCACCTTCGCTCCGGAGTGATTTTCTGTCGACTCGCTCAACCAAACGTTGTTCCGTCTTCACCGGTATGATCACCCCTTAACCCTCTTCCATATTTGTTTTATAGACAACCTCGGAAAACGTGTGCCCCTAGGTGAAAAATAGCGTCCAAAGTGGGCGGAACAGACCCAATTTTAAAATCGCAGAAAACTGCGGTGACCACCTATATTGCCGAGTTCGTATCTCCCACCACAGAGATCCGAATTCGGTGATTCTTTTTGATACCTGTAGAACACTTGACCTAGTTTATTTTCTATTAAATAACCATATGCTATTAGTTGCTGTGGACAGATTTATATTCGTCACAAAACTGCGCGCACCCACTTTTTCTAGATTTCCAAAAGTTGGAAAACGGAGCGAGCTCCGCCAAACGGGACCGCCCTGCCGTGTGCCAAGTGTACCAAATGGTGCACGCAGCGTAACCGGACACATAAAAATTCGTGGGGACTGATTCGGACGCGTGTGCGCGCCGGAATCAGACCGTATCCGCGGACACACACCGTGTCACAACTTTTGTGGAACTCGCGCGTATTTGTGCACGCTTGTCAGATTGCGACAAAACTTGCGCCACTTGACTCGTGGTAACGCGCTGGTTCTGTGACCCAATTTTTACGCATTTCTGTGGTAATGCGCGCGACGGTGTCGTCGCGGTATATTTTTATTTATATATTTGCATTGACCTTGTTTATGAGACTACCCCATCATCATGTAGCATCTTTAGGTTCATTGGCCGTGACACAGTTGTTACACGAGTTGTGAGTCTCATGTAGATCACGGACTTGCGTGCAGGTTGGCCTCCTGTACGTGTGGGCCGTGCGTTAGGAATAACTGCTATTAGAAACTTGGCATGCTAGAAGACTTAGCAGTTATTAGAGGTCTATGGACGTAGCCTATTGTAGTACGGTAGTCCCATCCTTGTCCTTATTTGGTTGCAGGATTGGGCTAGGGTACTAAGGATAGGCTATGGACCAAATCGTGTCATGGATGTGACATGCTTAGAGCATGGGGTGGGGAGAACAACAAGTATCACATTTGGGCCCCTTTGCACTTTCCTTGTGTAACCCGTACGCTCCGCCGGAGATGCGCGGTCATGATGACACCTATACTACTTGGCGGACCTCCGCCGTTCAAAAGACGACGTGCCTTTGTAGGCCCCTGGATCTCCAAGAGAACCATGCCAATCCTATTTATGGCCAGATAGCCCACTTGTTAGAAAGTTGTTCTCAAACTGCATTCACATAGATGGTTAGGCGACCCCAATGGATGTTTATTTTCAGTACTTTATTGGCATGTGTTTAAGTATCTTGTTATGTCCCTCTGAGGACCTGGTCCGCTGCCAGGTGTACCTGTTTCTTGAGTATTTGCAGGAGCACAGATTTGGATGGTTATAGATGCTTCGTGGATGTCTTCTCTTCGAGCCGTGATTGATATCGGGTACTTATATTGTTTGAGTGAGTTGTACTTATATTGTATTTACTTTTCCTATTTGAGTTGGTAGTGGATTTGTTTCCATCCAACTATCATCCTTAGATACTTCTTATTGAGATCTAGTTTCATAGATACTGTTTATTTATCTCTATATGAGTTTGGTGGATGAGATTTAGATTTTACCCTGTGACTTGTATTACAGTTATACCACTTGTGGATTTGATATTCATATTACAGCGTACGTGTGGATTTGATTTCCATATATTGGAGTTGCCATATCCATGCGGCTGGCATGCTTACGTGTCCTAGTCCTACGTATTTTGGGACTGGGGCGTGACATGTTTTTGTGGTGGCCCATGCAGGTCAGAGCATATTGTCTCGGTTACGTTACTGTACCGAACAAGCCTGCACCTAGGACTAGAATGTAGGATCTCATCCACAATTGACTATGATTCATCTTTCTCCTATATGTTCTATTTTGAACAATTGCATCCTGCTTGATTCCTGTACTCCCCTAACAGTTCTTGAGTATAGCCTTTTGCTAGAATATAGGAACCCCTGTTATTAGGATGATAATTAGGGTAGCACACCTATTAAGAATACAACGAGAATATAGACATACCACTAAGTTTAGAATATCTAGCGAACCTTAGAATTCCTTATCCCTATAATTGGTTTACCATTACCCCGGATGTATTATGAGGACTTGAGAGTAGTATAGACACTACTAGAGTTAGTTAGAAGGTTACCATAATGTTTGCCCCTAGCATTGAGGAACCAATAGAAAACCAAAACTTAATATTTGGACTGAACCTAACCCTCATAGTTAGATAATATTGGAACTATAAACTTAGATCATTGTCTTATTATTAGTAGACAGCACCTTAGGAAGCCTAGAGGAATGTAATCAACACTGGTTCCTTGATCATGCCTCGAACATAGCAACTAGCATACCACTTCCTAGAGAACCATGATGCTATCTAGAGCCCTCTATCTTAATTATATATTGTTTCCCTGCAACCCTAGCGCTTGCTATTTGTGCGATGACTAATCATGGTTTTCTTTTCTTCATTCCTTTAACTCATGCCATCTGACACTCCTAATAATAGGCCAAGAAATTTTATCCTTTGTTAAGGACACATAGTTTGCTAGGATTATAGTTGTAGTCTCGAATTTGAACATTTTTGTGCTTGGTAGTTAAGGTTTGATAAGTTGAGTTGATCTTGCAGACTGCGACCCGATGATTATCCCTTAGTGTTAAATCGCGTAATTTGTACCCACACTTTGATACGGGTTAGATCCCTTCCCCTTAACGGCTAGTAAGTTTTCTATTCCTACGATTGACACCTGTCCTACGAGCACTATGATTAAGACTTAAGGTGACCCTTACCTATGGAAGGCGATAGGAGACCCTAATAAGAGTTTCTGTTCTATGTACATGTGCAAGATTATTTTGTAGGATCCTCTTAAGACTGTCACAGAATTAGCTTAATTCTTTAAGTTGGGTAGTATGCCTCACAACCTAGTATCATATGGTCCACTTGACCCATCATGGTAGTGTAACTGAATGACATTAATTGTATGACAGCATAAGATGACAGTGTTTATTCAAGCAATAGAGGTCCATGCCCTATGTGGTCGGCTAGCGACTTAGACAAGAAGGTTGTATGATAACCGTAGAGATTGTAGAGTCTTTTATCATTGATTGCTTATGTTGTTTTGTTTTGTGAACTTGAATTAATTTGCACCTTCTTTCATCATAATCCAGCGTATTTATATTTGTTGTACTATCTTGACTTATGCTGCTATTATAGCCTAGTTTTTGCAAGCTTATTCTTTATCAAGCTTGTTCACTACATATGTATTATTGGGCGCGCACACTAATACATTTCAGAATCAGTGTACTACGGTCTGATCAACCATAGTGCGCTCGATTCGCCGTTCATATAACTATTTTACGTGGATTGAGATATATAGTGATTAGTAGACGAATGTACTTGTCATCTAGATATAGCTGAGCACGTCGTATCTGTTTCATAACTTAACTGATACGAGCATGTGAATAGGAACTACCAAAATAGGATTTCAATCCACAACTGCTTTGACAATTCTTATTTGAATTCTTTAAACACTTTGATTCCCATACTTCCATTCTATTACCCCTCCTTGAACTCTTTTCTGTTGCTTTCCGTCTTTCCTTATTTCGGAAAGACGAAATCTCGTGCTTGGATATAAGTGATACATGGATAGTATAAGATATACCCCATAGGCCAATCACATTATTTGGTGACTATCTTTCATAATTGATTAAGGGCATATCACATATGATATAGTTGGTGTTAAAGTTTTGAGGATTGAATGACATGAGAAAATAAATTGAGGAATATTTTTCTTAAGTGTAAGAGCCTTATGTGATAGATGGGTAAATTCTAAGTTGGGTAGAAATTGCAGTATTAAACTTGAGGAGAATTCTTTTAGATTGTGATCAAGTAGGATTAGATTGAGAGATTAAGTCCTTTTAAATGTGGAAAATTTTAAAAGAGGGATTAAGATAATGAGGATTTAAGAAATTTTAAAAATCTTGATATTGAGGACCCAATATTTATACTTTGAGCACATGATTTAAATTTTAAATATTGAAGGATGAATCATCGATTTAAATTTTGAGGATAAATATAGAATTTTAGACTTGAACAATTGGTTAATTAGATTTAAATTTTATAATTTGATGATTTGAATTAAAAGTTCAATTTTGATTGTTGGGTCACCTATTTGAAATATTGAGGATGTAAATTGAGTTTAAATATTTGAATAGTACAAAATTCTTAAGTTAAGAATAGGAATAAGATTTGATTAGAATTGTTTATTGTTCAAAGTCTAGAGAAGATTAGGATAGTTGGAAATTATGATATAAATTTTGATGTGGGATGTCATATAGACTTGAGTCAGATTTTGATGTTGATTATTTTAAAAAAATCGAGAAGAGATTACGACAGGTTGAATTTTGATCTAAACCGTGGTTATCTTAATTTTAAGCGATCGCGATAGATTTGAATAGCTTTTGTTATTTAAATTTTTGGAAGAGATTGGGATTGACGTACCTTATGTACGAATGTGAAGGATTTAACAAATTATGCCTTATTTTAATTTTGAGGACGAAATTTTTACAAGTTGGGTAGAATGTAAAACCCCTATTTCTAAAAACCGTATTTATTATTTTTTTATTAATTAATAATTTAATTATGGTAATTATGTGCTAAATAGGAGAAATAGATTTTTAATAATTTTTATTTTTGGTGTTCGGGCACTTAGATGATTTATAGGACCATCAGAAATTTTTCGGAATTTATTCCATGTAGGAGACCCCTTAAGCTGTTGCTAGCCTAGTAGTGTGCATTATTCTAATCCATGATTTTTTCTTATGAATATATATAATATATATGTATACACAAATATATATATGTATATATATATTTAGAAAGGAAAAGGAAAGAAAGAATTATTAAAGAAATTAACTAATAAGTTTAATAACAATAATAATAATAATAATAGCAACTAATAATGCTTATTTTCTTAGCACAGACTTTGCTATCTCCTTAGGAATCTACTTTTCCTTTCAGCCAATTCCTTCCAGGACCCGCCCCCTTTGCAAGCACTTGCTAACTCACCCATCCCACTTAGCAAATAAATTGCTAGACCCGACCCCCCCCCCTTTCGGCCGCTCCATTTCTCTCTCTCCCTATTATATATATATATATATATATATATATATATATATATATATATATATATATATATATATATATATATATATATATATATATATTATCTTTCAAAAACCCTAATCTAAATCTTCAGACCTTCTCTTCCCATCTAGAGCCGTCACCGCAGCCAGAGAAGCCCCACCAACCCATCCAACCATCCCGACGACTCCGACCTCGCGCCATGCAGAATCCCACTCGAACCACCTTCGCTCCGGAGTGATTTTCCGTCGATTCGCTCAACCAAACGCTGTTCCGCCTTCACCGGTATGATCACCCCTTAACCCTCTTCCATATTTGTTTTATAGCCAACCTCGGAAAACGTGTGCCCCTAGGTGAAAAACAGCGTCCAAAGTGGGCGGAACAGACCCAATTCTGAAATCGCAGAAAACTGCGGTGACCACCTATATTACCCAGTTCGTATCTCCCACCACAGAGATCCAAATTCGGTGATTCTTTTTGATACCTGTAGAACACTTGACCTAGTTTATTTTTTGTTAAATAACCCTATGCTATTAGTTGCTGTGGACAGAATTATATTCGTCACAAAACTGCGCGCACCCACTTTTTCAAGATTTCTAAAAGTTGGAAAACGGAGCGTGCCCCGCCAAACGGGACCGCCCCGCCATGTGCCAAGTGTACCAAATGGTGCACGCAGCGTAACTGGACACGTAAAAATTCATGGAGACTGATTCGGACGCGTGTGCGCGCCGGAATCAGACCGTATCTGCGAACACACACCGTGTCGCAACTTTTATGAAACTCGTGCGTATTTATGCACGTTTGTCAGATTGCGACAAAACTTGCGCCACTTGACTCGTGGTAACGCGCTGGTCCTGTGACCCAATTTTTACGCATTTCTGAGACGGTTGACCAGATCGCCAATTGGCAGGCCCCACAGTTGACTTTTTGGACAAAATTCTGTTCGGCCCATCGGAATTCATATTTGGACATATCGTTGGGTTCGTATTGACATCTAGAGTTGTTTGACCTATAGTTTGTCCCATTTAGAGACTGTTATCCTCGACACGCTTTTCGGTGCAAAGTGGGCCACACGTGGACCCCACTTTTGCCCAAAATTACCGTTTTGCCCTGTGTCCAAATTGGACGAAAGGGATGTACTTTTTAGCTACCTTGCTCATTCCGAAAACGTTGGTGATGTTTATTTCAGCATCCGGAGACGTTTGTTCGGAGTCCTTAGTTCCAGGTTCAGTGTCCTTGACATTTGGGCGCGTACACTTTACAGACTTCTTGCCAGGCAAGTGTACCTTGCCATTGTACTGTTATTTTTATTCCATATGTTGCATGCATCTTTATTTTCTGTCTTTTCATATATTTTAACTGTTATATAAAAATGCGCGCGACGGTGTCGTCGCGGTATGTTTTTATTTATGTATTTGCATTGACCTTGTTTTGAGACTACCCCATCATCATGTAGCATCTTTAGGTTCATTGGTCGTGACACAGTTGTTACACGAGTTATGAGTCTCATGTAGATCACGGACTTGCGTGCAGGTTGGCCTCCTGTACGTGTGGGTCGTGCGTTAGGAACAACTGCTGTTAGAAACTTGGCATGCTAGAAGACTTAGCAGTTATTAGAGGTCTATGGACGTAGCCTATTGTAGTACGGTGGTCCCATCCTTGTCCTTGTTTGGTTGCAGGATTGGGCTAGGGTACTAGGGATAGGCTATGGACCAAATCGTGTCATGGATGTGACATGCTTAGAGCATGGGGTGGGGAGAACAACAAGTATCACATTTGGGCTCCTTTGCACTTTCCTTGTGTAACCCGTACGCTCCGTCGGAGATGCGCGGTCATGATGACACCTATACTACTTGGCGGGCCTCCGCCGTTCAAAAGACGATGTGCCTTTGTAGGCCCCTGGATCTCCAAGAGAACCATGCCAATCCTATTTATGGCCAGATAGCCCACTTGTTAGAAAGTTGTTCTCAAACTGCATTCACATAGATGGTTAGGCGACCCCAATGGATGTTTATTTTCAGTACTTTATTGGCATGTGTTTAAGTATCTTGTTATGTCCCTCTGAGGACCTGGTCCGCTGCCAGGTGTACCTATTTCTTGAGTATTTGCAGGAGCGCAGATTTGGATGGTTATAGATGCTTCGTGGATGTCTTCTCTTCGAGCCGTGATTGATAGCGGGTACTTATATTGTTTGAGTGAGTTGTACTTATATTGTATTTACTTTTCCCATTTGAGTTGGTAGTGGATTTGTTTCCATCCAACTATCATCCTTAGATACTTCTTATTGAGATCTAGTTTCATAGATACTGTTTATTTATCTCTATATGAGTTTGGTGGATGAGATTTAGATTTTATCCTGTGACTTGTATTACAGTTATACCACTTGTGGATTTGATATTCATATTACAGCGTACGTGTGGATTTGGTTTCCATATATTGGAGTTGCCATATCCATGCTGCTGGCATGCTTACGTGTCCTAGTCCTACGTATTTTGGGACTGGGGCGTGACAATAGGAGACGACAGTCAGGGCATCGCAGAACTAAAAAAAATTCGAGGAGAATAATTTCAAACCAAGGATTTGGGATCGTTGAGCTATCTCAGAGAAAATATATGCTTGACATCCTAAATGATGTAGGAATGATGCAAGCTAAGGAAGCAACCTCGTCCATAGACCCATAGATAAAGTTACTTCCCGACGAGGGGACACTGATGACCGATTCGGATCAATATCGTCGAGTAGTTGGAAAACTCAAATACTTGGCCGTTATGACTCGTCCAAACATTTTCTTTGTCGTCAGTATTGGAAGTAGATTCATATCTTCACCACGAGTTCCATATTGGCAGGTAGTTCTTAGAATTCTGTGCTATCTAGTTCAGAATTCGAAAAAAGGAATTCGGATGAAGAATAAGGGACATACTTACGTTGAGTGATTTACTGATGCTGACTGGGGTACTAGTCTTATGGATAGACGGTCTATATCTGGCTACTCGGTCTTCATTGGCAGAAACTTGGTATCATGGAAGAACAAGAAGTAAAGTGTGATCGCACATATATAGTGTGATAACCAGTCTGCTATTCATATTGCTACTAACCATGTATTTAATGAAAGGACAAAGAATATTGAAATTGATATTCACTTTGTCCATGATGAGTATCAGAAATGGATGATAAAATTTCACCATATGAGGACCGGCGATCAGATAACTGATATATTTATAAAATCTCTTCTAGGTCCTTGGGTTCAATTTCTCTGTAACAAACTGGACATGATTGACATCTATGCTCTAGCTTGAGGGAGGGTGTTGAGTTATTTGTTAAGTTAAGTTAAGTTTAGTCCCACATCAGGTAGACTATTAGGGAGAGGGATTAGCCTCTCATATATAATATACTACCCTCTCCTCTTAATGAATTAATCTATCATTCATACTCTACAGAAACTGTTGTTAGAGTTGTACTCGTTCCAATCCTGACTGGATAAATTTTATATAACAATTAAAAAGATGTGTGCCCCTATTATGGATTGTCGGAGAGTAGTTTAGAGCCTGACCTTACCTTTCCAGAGGATCGAGGAGTACTCAGAAGGAAACCCAGTTATGATATTTAGATTAGTTATAGTTTTGCCGAAATTATTTTTGGAGGCTTTGTTATAGTTGTATGAAAGTTGAACTCCATACATGTATTGTAACTCATATACATGTATGACTTCATGTTTCCATCTACCTTAGTTTATGATTGAGTATACTATCTGTTATTCTTTATATTATGTGAGGTGTTGGATATCACAGGAATAGTCCATGACAGCGTTCTACCGCCAACACTACGGCATAGGCTGGGCGTGCGCATGCACTCATACCCAAATCTCTGGGTGCGGGTCGTAACACATTTTTATAGTAGCCCATGCAGATCAGACCCCACAATTAGTGAGATATCGTAATAGTACTTAGAATTAGAGTACTATTATGAGCCTGCAATAGAACATGGGATATTAGGAATAGGAAATACTAAATCACAACTAGGCATTCCAAATCTGAATTAAATTTACTGATCTGGACCACTCTAAATGATTTGATATCTTCCATAATTCTTGTCCTTTTTAAATAATATCATATCGCGTGCCTTAATGATGTATCCTTACTGTTTTTATCATATTACAGAATGGCACCTCAGACAAATTCTAGAAAGGTACGTGAGACCAAAGCACTTGGCTGTTTAGGAGCAGTTGCGGAGGCTGCTCCATCTACATCTGAGTATCTTCCTTCTTCACTTGCAGCCCAGGGAGGCGTATCGTTGTTTACTAGAAGCATGCGTATTTAAGGGACACAACTATATGATAGAGAGGGTTGCATTCCAGCAACAGCAGCCCGCTCAGCCGAAGATAGGCAATATCGAGGACTTCAAGAAGATGGACCCTCGGGAGTTCAGTTCAAGGGGACCAAGGGCATCCTCTATGCTGATGAGTGGCTCAAAAATATCGAGCGAATTATGCGAGTTCCCCGGATTCCTGCGGACCTGAAGATCAAGGTTGTGGTCTTGCAGCTTCACAATATCGTCTGTACCTGGTTCAGGAATAAGCCCAGGCTTGCTGATCCAGATATATCCTGGGATCAGTTCAAGGAGCTTTTCAAAAAGAAGTTCTTTTCCGCAATAGCCAAGGCACTCTGGAGAAAAAATTCCAGAACTTAGAGCAAGACAGTCTCTTAGTAGATTAATATACTGCAGAGTTCGACAAACTGAGCCAATTTACAGAATATATGGTGAGAGATCCGGAGGATCGAGCTCGCAGGTTTCGGCAGGGCTTGGTCCAGGAAATTTGAATCCTTATTACGACTTTTTTGGGATTATAGCAGAAATCCAGAGATCGAGGTGGACTTGGACTTTAAGCCCAAGCAGGACCGTGATGCATTTGGAGGAGGCAGTAGCGTGGGACCGGCAAAATGTCCCTATTTTTAGTAGAGAAATTTCTAACATGAATAGCAGAATTATCCTCCAGCTAGAATTTTGATTCAGCAACCGCCTCATAGACAGATTCAACAGACCCCTTTTTACCATTTTTGCAAGAAACCGGGACATACCCAGAAAATATGCAGGAAGAGGCTTGGAGTCTATCTATATTATGGTTCTGCGGGACATCAAGTGAAGGATTATCATATATCTTCTCAAGGTGCAACTATTCATAAGGGACCAGCTAGGCCACCTGTGGCGCAACAGCAGAGGGGACCTCCTCTCCCAATACAGCAGCAACAATTTGTCCAGCACCAGCAGAGGGGAGCTCCTCAGCAGGGCAGAGATTTTGCTTTGACCATCGAGGAGATCGAGCCCACTGGTGATGTTATAGCAGGTTCCATTCTTGATTCTATTATAATTATAGTCTTGTTTGATTTTGGTGTATCTCATAATTTAATATATGTATTATTTATGCTTAAGCATAACTTAGAATCATAACCCTGGAGTAGAAATTGCAAGATCACGACCAGTGGAGGTATTATCCTAGTTAGTAATACTTACAAGGGACGTCACATTATTTTGGGAGGTCGCGTTATGTCTGCTAGATTACTCGTAAGTCCACTTCTGAGTTTTGACATTATCCTTGGGATAGATTGGTTGAGTATGCATTATGCTAGAATTGACTGTCATGGAGGTCGTGTGCTGTTTCGACCTCCAGGAGAGCCGGAGTTCGAGTTTGCTAGAAAAATGAGAAGCAAGATAGTAGAATTCTTTGTGGAACAATGATGGAGGAAAAGAAGAAAACTCATCCTATTATTGCTGAGTTCTTAGATGTATTTTTTGAGGAGTTACCAGGGTTGCCGCCAGATAGAGATGTTGAGTTCTCTATTAATTTAGTGTCGAAAGCGGAGCCAATTTTGCAGCATGTATACAGGATCAACAAGAGTGAGTTGGCAGAACTGAAGAAGTAGATTGATAAGTTGGAGGACAAAAGATTGATCAGATCGAGTTTATCGCCTTGGGGAGCTCCGGTATTATTTGTGCCGAAGAAGGATGGTTCGGTGAGAATGTGCATCGATTACAGATCCCTCAACAACCTCACAATCAAGAACGTCGAGGATAGATGATCTTTTATTATAACTGCTATTAGAAATTATTATTAGAACTCTATTATCTTAGTAAACTACTCTAGTAGTTTTAGATAGATTTTATTGAGGGGGAGAGTACAAGAAGAGACCCACTTGTTGTCATATGAATGGAATGTATCATATAGATTCTTAGAGGGATGGTGGTAAAATTTTCAAGGTAGCATCAAATTGTAACCACCAGCGAATAAACCAAGCAAAAATTTCCTGTTTTAGAATTTTAGGACAAATTTTAATAAACCATGAGTGCTTCTTCTTACCATTGTCAAAGTAGAATACTTTGGTAAAAGCCTCAATATAATTCCAGTAAGAATAAGACATATTGATGACTTTACGTGGTGAACTAATTATTTAGTTCCATTGGGATGAAGTCCCCATAATGCGGAGTAATAATGTGACGAATAATAATTTTGTTGTAATTAACGTCACTACGAAGATCATTGATCTTGTGATAAAAATATTCTATCTCAACTGACTTAGTTGTTAACAGGATACCTTCATAGACATTGTGGTCCTTACCCTGCACCGAAAACATATTGGCTTCCAAATATTTATCTTTCAATTTACATGGATCATCCATCATTAGAATATCAGATTTTTTCCAATTGTAAAATTTCTTCAGAATAATTATTTTGGATAAAAATTATTTCAACCTCAACTGCTTGCTTATATGAAGAAACATTAATTCGTGGCTACTTTGGATGTTAACAAATTTGTTTCTACCAATGTAGTTTTACCAGGTTTGGTAATATGCTTTGTATTTGAAGCAATGGTATTCATAACCATATAATGGATCCTATAGATTATTGCTATAGTTTCTGATCTAGGTCAAATTTAGAGTAAATTCACGATAGAGTTAGGATATGTCAAAGCGATGTGTCTTACACCTAGTGGGACGGCACCAAAGTCGGTAGATCTCTAAGAGATGTCATAATTGATACATTTATCTCTGGTAGAGTTAAAGGTTTAAATGCAACAGGTATTAATCCAATATGGACATAATTATAGATACTACGTACATATCCAATATCTTCTTCGCTTATTAATTTAAGCGAATGTTCTGTATTATTTACAGATACAGATATTTCCATTATTTTTATAGCAATAGATGATCTAAAGTCAAAAGTACCAATTTGGTAAATTTCTTTTGGCTTTACTTTTGGAATAGTCCATTTGTTCAATTCCTCTAATTCAGAGGGATACTGAAAATTTTGAGCATTTTTTATTGCTTTACCCTTATTAAGAGCTTTCTTAACCTGTATTAATCCAATATTGACATAATTATAAACATTATGTACATATCCAATATCTTTTTTGCTTATTAATTTAAGCGAATGTTCTGTATTATTTACAGATACAGTTCTTTTAATTATTTTTATGGCAATGGATGATCTAAAGTCAAAATTACCAATTTGGTAAAAAAAATTGGCTTTACTTTTGAATGGTCTATTTGTTTAATTCCTCTAATTCAGAGGGATACTCAAAATTCTGAGCATTTTTTATTGCTTTACCTTATTAAGGGATTTCTTATTAGAACCAATTGCTAATGCTTGATTCATCAGCATGTTGAGGTTCTACTTCGCTCACTTACATGAATAATTTGATCAAATTATTAAAAACAAGTTATTATAACTGCTATTATAAATTATTATTAGAACTCTATTATCTTAGTAAACTACTACCGTAGTTTTGGATAGATATAACGATAGTAATGCCTAGCACGGTTTCAACGATTTATGCCATCAACTGCACTCACGAAAAAACAAGGCTACGCTACTTTGTTGCCGTCCCACTAGGTGTAAGACACATCGCTTTGACATATCCTAACTCTATCGTGGTTTACTAAGGTAACATATTTACCAATAATAATAACTACAACAGATAAATAACAAGAAAATAATAATCTACATCAATAAAATTACATGCTTGTGAGAAAGAATAATTACCTCAGCCTTGAGTCAATAACATGGCTTTGATACCAAAAAGAAGAGGGGTTCCAAGACTTGTTAATAATTATAATGACTGAAACCCAAAGGCAAAAAATTTTAAATTCCATTAAAACTGAGACCAATATCAAAAATAATACTCAGCATACAAAACATGATGTTGTTTATACTTTAATTATCATAATTCTGGAACACTTTATAGGAGGAATCTTCGATCATGGAGAAAGAATGAGAACTCTTCTTCAAAATTTAAGGTGTCCAACGTTAACTCACTTTAGATGGTATAAAGATACTTTTTAAGTAGAGTAATGTTACTGGGTGATGCAAATGATGCTCACTGGAAGTCTACATTGATAGACTTCCTAATCTTTTTGCTGAAAGAATAAGGAAAGCTTTAAGGAACCAAAATAATGGTATTATTCCTTATTCTAATTATACTTATGGTAATTTGATAAATAAGTGTATTGAAGAAGGTTTAGTTTTATGTAATGACTTAAATCTAAGACATCAATTAAAGACTCAAAGAATCTCTGTGAGGAAGTCACTGGGAGAATTCTGCGACCAGTTTGTAATAGATACTTTCAAACATCTAAATAAAGAGGGAAAAACGAAAGTAAAAAAATATAAAGATTATAAAAGATTGAATTTCAGAAATGGTCTGAAAAAACATATTCCAAAAAAAGAATGTATGAATTCAAAGATGAATATTACAATTATCTAGAGAAAAAGAGAAGGATAATACCCTTCGCTGATTGGATTATCTAGAATTATGTGGATACAAAATTAACACAAATTAATGTGTTAGAGGAATATTACAAAGTCTGGAATACTGATGTAGGATCAAGCAATGGTATTAGTAGATCCATGTATCCGCCTAATAAGTCAATTAAGCTCACTGTCAAAAAATGGACAGAAAAAATTGATTTTTTTTCTTTTTTTAAGACAGTTGACAATAAAGAAGCAATTATTTAAGATTTACAGAAAGCCTTACGGCAGAATAATTATACCAATATTTTTATCCAATTTATGGGTCAATAATTGACCAGAATTAAAAATGCTTTGGATAATTTATTGCATAAATTTAATACAATAAAATATTTAAATCTTTCAGGAAAATCTTCTTTAAAGGAGACTACTAATATCTCTATTCGACCTTCTACTGAGATAAAAGAATTTAAAGTAACTAAGGCTCCCGAGGTTACCAAAGAAGATATAAAAGATCTAATAGCTCAGTTTAAAAGAAATAATCTTCAGATAATTAATACTGAAGAAAAAGAATTGCAAGAGCTAATAGCTCAAGCCAGGCAAAAATTTGCTATTGTTAGAAAAAACCCTAATAAAAATAAATCCACTATTAATAACCTCCATAAAACTATTCACGTTATTAATGGACAATCGTCTCATGCTACTTCTAAAATGTCAGATGATGCCTTATTCTTTCAACAAAAAAATTAGGAAGTCCATCAATGAACTTAGACTTCCAATGAGCATCATTTGCATCACCCAGTAACATTACTCTACTTAAGAAAGTATCTTTATACCATCTAAAGTGAGTTAACATTGGAAACCTTAAATTTTGAAGAAGAGTTCTCACACTTTCTCCATGATCGGAGATTCCTCCTCTAAAGTGTTCCAGAATTATGATATTTAAAGTATAAACAGCATCAATCTTTAAAGGAGACAAACAGCATCCATCTTTAAAGGAGACTACTAATATTTCCATTCGACCTCCTACTAAGGTAAAAGAATTTAAAGTAACTAAGGCTCCTGAGGTTTCTAAAGAAGATATAAAAGAGCTAATAGCTCTGTTTAAAAGAAATAATATTTAGACAATTAATGCTAAAGAAAAAAAATTACAAAAGCTAATTGCTCAAGCGAGACAAAAATTTGCTATTGTTAGTGAAAATAATAAGAAAAATAAATTCACTATTAATAACCTTCATAAAATTATTCATGTTATTAATGGACAATCGTCTCATGCTACTTCTGAAATGTCAGATGATGATCAGCAATTTGAAGATAAAATCGATGATGAGAATGAAATTAATCATCATCAAATCGATACCTTACAAAAATCCTTTGCTGATTTAAAGCATAATAATTATATCAATAATCCTCAAATTAAGGCGATAAAATATGGCAAATCAAACCTGATAAAATATTACTATAAGAGATCCACTCCTACTGATGTACTATTTGAAGAAAATAATTTAATACTACAAAATTATTACAATGGAGGCAAAATCTATGAATGGAACATAGATGGGTTAACTGATAAACAAATTCATTATTAGTTATATCGAATGATGATGTATTCCAATGTTGCTACGGCTATTAGAAACAATGATAAAGATGTCGTATAATTTATTTCTTGCAGTTTTATCGGCATTCTTTAGGGCTGGTGGTCTAATTGTATGACTGAAACTCAAAGGCAAAAAATTTTAAATGTCGTTAAAACTGAGACTAATCTCGAAAATAATTCTCAGCATACAAAATAGGATGTTATTTATACTTTAATTATCACAATTCTTGAACACTTTACAGGAGGAATCTCCGATCATAGAGAAAGAGTGAGAACTATTCTTCAAAATTTAAGGTGTCCAAGGTTAACTCACTTTAGATGGTATAAATGTACTTTCTTAAGTAGAGTAATGTTACTGGGTGATGCAAATGATGCTCACTGGAAGTCTAAGTTCATTGATGAACTTCCTTATCTTCTTGTTGAAAGAATAAGACAAGGTTTAAGGCGCCAAAATAATGGTATTATTTCTTATTTTGATTACACTTATGGTAATTTGATAAATAAGTGTATTGAAGAAGGTTTAGCTTTATGTAATGACTTAAAGCTAAGACATAATTAAAGACTCAAAAAATCTCTTAAAGGAAGCAACTGAAAAAAATTTGCAACTAGTTTGTAATGGATACGTTCAAACCTCTAAATAAAGAGGAAAAAACGAAAGTAAAAGAATATAAAGATTATAAAATTACTTATAAAAGAAAGAAATATCTTTTAAAAAGGAAAGATAGTATTGTCAATAAGGACAGTAGATACTCAAAGAAGAGAAAATCTTATAAAAAGAGTAATATTAGTAAATATTATAAATGTGGTAATTAGGCCATTATGCTACCAAATATTACACAAAAAAGAAATTGGAAGAGATTGAGGATGAAGGGTTAAGAAAAACCCTATATAAATTAATGATCAATTCATATTATGAAGAAAGGTCATCCAATGATGAATCTAGTGATGAATCAGTAAATGAATGTGATGCTGAATACAAGTGTAACGAATACATTACAGATAAGGATATTAGCTATTATAAATCAATAGTAGAAATAAATGGGTTATCAATAAATACTTTGACTCTAGATAAAAAATATATATATTATTGAGGCCTTACTAACTGATAATATCAGTTCTGCAACTAAAATAAGAATCACTGATTTAATTGGAGAAGAGTCAGCGTCATATTTTGTATCCTGATTATTATTTTCGAGATTAGTCTCAATTTTAACAGCATTTAAAAAAATTGCATTTGGGTTTCAGTCATACAATTAGACCACCAGTCCCAAAGAATACTGGTAAAATCACAAAAAATAAATTATGTTGTATCTTTATAATTGTTTCCAATAGCCTTAGCAATATTGGAATACATCATAATTCGATGTAACTGATCATGAATTTGTTTATCAGTTAACCCATCTATGTTCCATTCATAGATTTTGCCTCCACTGTAATGATTTTGCACTATTAAATTATTTTCTTCAAATAGTACATCAGCAGGAGTGGGTCTCTTATAGTTTCCAGACTTTATAATATTCCTCTAACACATTGATTTATGTTAATTCTATATCCACATAATTTTGGATAAACCAGTCAGCGAATGAAATTATCCTTCTCTTTTTCTGTCACTACCATATTTTCTAGGAAAGGGTATTTTAGTAATATTTAATTAAATATTGTGCATGATAAATAATTATTTGTTGTATTATTTAATTATTGTTAGATGTTAGTTATTTATTTTGGACTTTTATTAGTGGACCTAACTAGTTTAGTTTAGACCCATGGACCAACATGAATTAATTAATAGAATTTAGCCCATTTAGAAAGTCCATTGTTAAGGAGATGGATTAAATTAATTAAACCATTAGACTAGAAGCTTTCCCCCTTAATTCTTTATAAGAGGCCCCAAGGGGTATATTGGACATTTCCTAATAACTTGAGGGAGGGGAAAGGGGCCGGCCTATATTTAAAAGAGGGGGAAAATTCTCTCTCCTTTTTTTTTATTTCAAAACTAGATTTAGAATTTTTTTTTCAACCAAATTCCTTCATTCCCACTTCATTTCGCTACCAAATTTTATTCCAATTCCTTCCTAAATCACCATTAGAGGCTTGAGAAGCAAGGATCTAGAAGAAGAAAGTAATGATCTACAAAGAGGAGCAAGGATCTACAAGTTAGAGCCAATTTTATCTCAATTGGAGGTTACATTGGGAATCCATCTCCCAATAGGTACAATTCAGTTTTTTTTTTTAATTAGGTTCTAAATCTGAGATTTAACCAAGAAAAATTAACCCATATGCATAGGCTACCAATAGGATTTGATTTTGTGTTCATAGGAGGCATATTGAAAAAGTTTTTGTACTTTTTGTGTCAATTTTATGGAAAATTCCGAAATTGACAATTATTGTGTGTGTCAATTGGTCCTATAGATCAATTTGGCATGTGCTTGTGTGTTTGGAGATAGTGTCGTGTCCACAATTGGGTACATGTAGGTCGTATCCCAATAATTTGGTGATACGTGTTGATTTGGGAATTTTTTCTCCGACATGGGACTTTGTACATGTCACATTTTCACACTGACACATAGATCTATATTTGGCTCTTCGTATTGTTCATAAATAATATATATAACTTGTTCATGTCCTTCGGGGTACGTTTGGATGTGTGGTGGACTCGTGTCGCATGCGTATCCTAGATCTAGTGGGATATGGGTGATACGTTCCATGTGTGGACAATTTAATTATAGATCTAATTCTTTGGTGTTCTTATTTCATGGTGATATGTAATTATATATTGTATATATATATGTATATTGTTGTGACAATATTTATGTATTATTGTGTCTTAGATCTATGTGTTATGTATGTACTATATGTGTATATATATTGTATGTAGTTATTTCTTCTACATATATATATATATATATATATATATATATATATATATATATATATATATATATATATATATATATATATATATATATATAGTATATATGTTATAATATGTATATATGTTGTTACTATATATATGTATGTTATTATTATATGTGTTTATTATGTATTCTATATAGTTATAACTATGTATATATATGATATTATATTGTAACTATGTATTATTGTGTAAGTATATATATATATATATATATATATATATATATATATGTTTAAATGGATATTTATATATTGTTATAATTATATTTATATATGTATGTTATATGATTATATATATATATATATACATATATGTATAGTTATCTATATATATTAATATGTATCTGTGTGTATGTTACTATATACTTATTATGTACATAATACTAGGGAGGGTATAGGTATAGTTATTGTAGTAATTATGTATATATATATATATATATATATATATATATACTATGTGGGTTATATATATATATGTATTATATATATATATATATATATATATATATATATATATATATATATATAGCGACAACAACAAATAGTGACAGCCGTCGTCACCAAAGCAGCAGCAGCCGCTGTAGCAGCAACAGCAGCCAATGGTGACAGCAGCTGCAGATGTCACCAAAGCAGCAGTAGCAGGAACACTAGCAGCAGCGGCGACAGCAGTTTGGCGACGGTTGCGAACCGTCACCAAAGCAGCAGCAGCAGTGGGAACAATCAGCAGCAGCAGCGACAACAGATTTAGCAACGGACAGAACCGTCACTAAAGGGGCAGTCTATCAGAGTATCAGGATTTCAGAACTATTTTTAGTGACAGTTGGCAGATTATATATATATACTTATATAGTTATAGATAGATATTTATATATATATTAGTATTTAATATATATGTAAATGTATTCTTAAATTACTAATTACATTATAGTATATATATAATTATTAGTATAGTATGTGTGTGTATATATATATATATATATATATATATATATATATATATATATATATATATATATATATATATATATATATATTACGGGTAGTTAATATAACAAGGTATTGGGTATTACCTTGAGGAAACCAAAGTAATTGGGAATACCCAAGATATTGGGTTTGGGTATCAAGTTTGTGAATTATTGTTGGAATACCAAGTTGGTTCAAAACCACGGTACCTATTTAATGTTGTAATTTGGATTCTATATTATTAATAATTATTTGATATATATATTGATATTTTACCTATGGATTCACGTATCCGGAGATACGGTATCCTAATATTAAGATATGGTTTTGGTGACCTAGACTTTAGTATCTTGAACCCAATTTGTTGTGTTAGACTTGTGCTACCTAGAAATAGGTAGTTGACCATAGTTTGACTATAGTTGACCATAGTTGACTTAGTTTGACTTTTGACTTAGAATTGACTTATTGACTAGAAGTTGACTAGTTTAACTTATTTTCTTTCTGGAATCTTGTATTGATGTTGTATTCCATATCTAGGTCTTTGAGGCACCATGTCAGACATCTGTAAGACTATTCATTGGACTTCAGGCGAGTACATTCTTTGATAGTTTCTCATTTATGATATCCTCTATGTTTATTGTATTTAGTATAGATATCCATGTTCTCTTGACATTATGGTTACACGGATTGGTATATCCGGATCCCGTCATGAGATGTTATTCCTTAGTATATGGTGTATATGGTACAAGTATTGTTTCATTGTTTATCTTGTACATGTACAGACACTGATTCTCGGAAAGAGTCGCTAACTTCTTGTGGAATCTCGTGCCATAGCATACCGTGGTTGGATCTATTATACCAGTCGAGGGTGGGGAGTACTTTAGTGTAGATATGTGATCAATACCCCTATTGTATCAAGTACTGTTATTGAATAGTGTTAATCATACACCGCACGTATGATTAGCCAGGCCATACATATTGTATCATGTTCCCAAGCCGATCACATGTTAAAGCTAGTACTCACACACTTAGTCATTAGTATTCTTGTTCATTGGCATATTGTTCATTATTGTATTTATTCCAGTATTTTCTTATTGTATATATATATCTCTCGTATCTATTATGCATCTTGTATATTCACATCTATTTACTGTTACATAGTTTTTATCATTGATTAGAACTGCTGTTAGAGATGTACTCTGCTCCTTTCCTAACTGGATATATTTTTCCAGATGACACTGAGGAGTGGTACCCTACCTATTATGGACCTCATGATATTGTGGGTCTAGAGTCTGAGACCCTGGCTCAGGAGAAACTTATCCCAACTGAGACAGTTGACCCGGGTTTGGTAGCTTCTTAGTATTCTTTTGTACTGGATTTGTCTCCAGCTTATTTTGTTATTTCTTCCAGACTCATTGATGTATTATTTTAGACTCATGAGTTGTATTATGACTATTCTATTCTTTATCTGATTCGTGCTCATTTTTATCTAGTTCTGTGATTGAGTATATTATTATTGTTGGTGGTTTATTATATTGTTAGATAGATTACCCAGACAACGTTCTACCGCCGATTCTACAGCGTAGGCTGGGCGTTGTTTCCGACTTGTACCCTTACACCGGGTACGGGTCATGATATATTTTTAGTGGTGGCCCATGCAGGTCTAGCTTTGCAAGTTATGCGATGTCGTGGTAGTGCGACAATTTAGTTGTAGTACTGCGAGCCTGCGATAGGATATAGGATATAGGCTGAGATACTCAATCACATCTAGGAAAATTCTTTTGATTCAACTATTCTCCTTTGATATTGATACTTGATCTCTTAAACTGTCCTTTTCTTTAATGTCTTACATCATGTGCCATATTGATTCTTTCTTTCGCTTTGTCTCAGGATGCCGCCTAAGAGTAGATTGCAGGGGAGAGCAACTTCTGAAAGGTCTGCGACATCCCGAGGGCCTGCACCAGTCACTTCTCCAGTGATTGGAGTGTCAGCTGCTTTCGAAGGTCCACCACCTACTCAGAGGACTGTGCCAGCTGTATCTGAGGGGCTTCCACCTCCACCTCCTGTGCCAGCAGAGGCGACACAGATATTTATACTATTTTATGAGATGCTCGAGGCACAGAGGGCTCAGTCAGAGGCATATCAGAGACAGACCAACGTTCTACGGCAGGGCATCGAGAGTGCTTATCAGCTTGCTCGTGTCGTAGTTGAGAGAGGAGTTCCGGTCCAGCAGCAGGATGTTCCTCAGGTTGCTCAGGTTCGGCCAGGCAACATTCAGGACTTTAAGAAGCTGGAGCCTAAGATCTTCAAGGGGACGAAGGGCATCGTCGATGCTGATGATTGGCTTGAGGATATTGAGCATCTTATGAGGGTGTCCCATCTTTCTGAGGATCTGAAGGTTAAGGCGGTATGACTTCAACTATTCGATGTCGCTCGTACTTGGTTCAGGAATACGTCGATTCTGGTTGATGCAGGACAGTCTTGGGAGGTATTCAAGGACCTCTTCAAAAAAAAATTCGCTCGGGCAGACAGGCTAGACTTGGTGAGCCAATTTGAGAGTCTCATTCAGGGGAGCATGTCTGTGGAGGAGTACGTTGCGGAATTCGGCAGGTTGAGCCGATTTGCAGAGTATTTGGTAAGAGAGCCAGAGGTTCGAGCTATTTATTTCTGTGAGGGTCTAAACTGGGAAGTAAAGATCCTCATTCCGCCTTTTTATGAGACATACTCGGAGATACTTGCGGAGGCACGCAAGGTTGATTGGGAGTTGGGTTTGAAGTCCAAAAGAGACCGTAATTCTTTTCTGGGGGCCAACGGCAGTGCAGTATCTGTAAAACGTCCTCATTTTCAGTCCAGACCTTTCCAGCAGCCACAGCAAAACCAGACTCCAGCTAAGTCACCTTTTTCCCAGGCACCTCAGCAGCAAAGACAGTTACAGCAAGTTTCTTGCCACTACTGCAAGAAGCCCGGCCATATCTGGAAAGTTCACAGGAGGAGGCTAAGAGTTTGTTTGTATTGTGGTACTGAAGGACATCAATCAAGAGAGTGTCCTCATCGTACAGTTCAGGGAGCAGCTCTAGCTCCGAGGGCACAGATGAGACCACCTGTAGTACAGCCGAGAGGACCGATTCTGACACAGCAATAACGTTATATCCAGCATCAGCAGCAGGGAGGTGCACGTCAGGGACGAGCATTTGCTATGACCGTTGAGGAGGAGGAACCCACCGGAGATATCATCGCAGGTTTTATTCTTCTTGATTCTATTCTAGCTTTAGCTTTGTTTGATAGTGGTGCTTCTTATAGTTTTGTATCTGTTTCTTTTACGCTGAAGCATGGTTTGGTAGCTGAGTCTTTGCTTAGGACTTGCAAGATCATGACCGGGGGAGGCATTATCCTGGTTAATGGTATTTGCAAGGATCGGAGAGTTACACTGGGAGGCCAGGAGTTGAGTGTGTCTACTTGTAATACCACTTTCGAGCTACGACATTGTACTCGGGATGGATTAGTTGAGTAGGCACCATGCTAGCATAGATTGTAAAGGAGGTAGAGTTTTGTTTGGTTCGCTAGGAGAGCCAGAGTTCGAGTTTTCCTAGAGGAGCTGCAGAGCAAGGAGAAGGCATTATTTGTGGAGCTATGGTGGAAGACAAGGAGTTGCCACATCCGTAGATAGCAGAGTTCTTGGATGTATTTCCTGAGAAATTGCCAGGATTACCGCCAGATCGAGATGTTGAATTCTCTATAGACTTGGTGCCAGGAGCAGAACCAATTTTACAGTATGTTTATAGAGTAAACAACAGCGAGCTGGTCGAGCTGAAGAAGCAGGTAGATGAATTACAGAATAAGAGGTTTATCAGATCGAGTTCTTTACCATGGGGAGCCCCGGTATTGTTTGTACCAAAGAAGGATGGATCGGTGCGCATGTGCATTAATTATAGAGCTTTGAATAATCTCACTATCAAGAATAAGTATCCTTTGCCACGGATTGATGATCTGTTCGATCAGTTGAGTGGTGTGAAGGTGTTTTCAAAGATATATTTGAGATCAGGCTACCATCAGGTGAATGTGAAGCCGGTAGACATACCAAAGACTGCTTTTAGAACTCGGTATGGTCAGTACGAGTTTATGGTAATACTTTTTGGTTTGACTAATGCACCGACGATATTTATGAACTTGATGAACAAGGTGTTCCATTAGTACCTTGATAAGTTCATTGTGGTGTTCATCGACGACATACTCATATACTCGAAGACACCGGAGGATCATGAGGAGCATTTGAGAATTGTGTTGGATGTGCTGAGAAAGGAGAAGCTATATGGGAAATTATCCAAGTGTGAGTTTTTCCTGGACAAGATAGAATTCTTAGGGCATGTTGTGACTGATGATGGTATTTCAGTGGATCCGAAGAAGATCGCAGCAGTGAAATCTTGGAAGACCCCGAGTTCGGTAGCAGAGATCAGGAGTTTCTTAGGATTGGCAGGCTACTACAGGAAGTTTGTACAAGATTTTTCGAGAATTGCCGAGCCGATCACCAGACTCACCAGAAAGGATGTAGAGTTTGTTTGGACGGAGGATTGCCAGGTTGATTTTGAGGAGTTGAAGAAGAGGTTGACGTCTGCTCCTATTTTGACGTTGCCATCAGGGTCTGGAGGTTTCACTATTTATAGTGATGCATCAGAAAAAGGTTTGGGTTGTATTCTTCAACAGAATGGGAAAGTGATTGCCTATGCATCCAGAAAATTGTGTCCTCGTAAAAAGAACTATCCTACCCATGATTTGGAGTTGGCAGCAGTCATATTCGCCCTGAAGTTATGAAAACATTATTTGTACGTAGAGCGTGTGAAGATCTTCACAGACCACAAGAGCTTGAAGTACGTTTTCACGCAGAGGGAGTTGAATATGAGGCAGCATCGGTGGTTGGAGCTGATGAAGGATTTTGATATATCTTTGTAATATCATCCAGGAAAAGCTAATGTAGTTGCCGATATTTTGAGCAGGTATCCGGTAGCTATATTCTTGACACAGGATCGATATTTGTTGGAGGACTTGGAGAGCTTGGACGTTGAGGTGATAGTTCCTGGTTGTGCTATACAGATGTGGGGATTGCAGATACATTTAGATTTGATGGACAGGATCAAGGCAACACAGTATGAGGATACATCCCTGAGGAATATCATAGCTTAGGTGAGAGTAGGATTGGAGGATGATTTCACCATTGCTAAGGATGGATCTTTGAGGCATGGAGTTAGATTGTGTATGCCTAGTAGGGAGCTGCGTGAGAAGGTGTTGTAGGAAGCGCATCGCTCTCAATATTCTATGCATCCAGGTGCCAACAAGATGTATCGGGATATGCGAGAGAGTGTGTGGTGGTATGGCATGAAGAGGAAAGTGGAATAGTTTGTATCCAGATGCTTAGTGTGCCAGCAGGTGAAAACCGAGAGGCAGAGGCCAGGAGGTTTACTTCAGCCATTACATATTTCAGAGTGGAAGTGGGAGCACATTACTATAAATTGTGTCCGGACTTCTACGATCACCAGGAGGGAAAGACGCAATTTGGGTCATCGTTGATAGGTTAACCAAGTTGGCCCACTTTTTGCCTTTCAAGGTGGATTTATCTACGAAGAAGCTGGCAGAGATGTATATGAGGCAGATCATTATGATACATGGAGTTCCCGTCAGCATAGTCTCAGATCGGGATAGTCGTTTCACTTCTCATTTTTGGAGGAGTTTGCAGGAGAGTTTGGGCACTCAGCTCAAGTTCAGTACTGCATATCATCCCCATATAGATGGGCAGTCAGAGAGGACTATTCAGACTCTCGAGGATATATTGCACACTTGTGTACTAGATTTTAGGGGTTCTTGGGAGGACCATCTCCATTTGGTAGAGTTTGCTTACAACAACAGTTACCAGGCTAGTATAGAGATGTCACCTTTTGAAGCTCTGTACGGTCGGAGGTATCGTACTCCCTTGTCTTGGGACGATGTTGGAGAGAGAGTTTTTCTTGGCCCAGAGATGGTTGTAGATGCAGCAGAGAAGGTTCAGTTGACCAGAGACAGACTTCGAGTGGCGGAGGACAGATAGCGGCATTGGACCGATAGCCACCGGAGACCTTTGGAGTTCGAGGTATAGTTAGATTTTGTTTTGTGCTAGTTATTGGTTGTTTGTTATAGATTAAGTTCTTAAGGTAGTATTTTTTTCTAGGTGGATGGTTTGGTATTTCTAAGGATTTCTCCGACACGAGGCACGATTCGCTTCGGTGGAGGCGGGAAGCTTAGTCCGCGATTCATCGGACCTTTCACTATTCTAGAGAGGGGCAGTGTAATTGCTTATAGACTAGACTTACCACCTGCATTGGAGGAAGTGCACAACATATTTTACATGTCACAGTTGAGATGATACATGGCAGATCCTAGTCATATGTTGGATCACTCGGAGATAGAGGTGGGCCCTACTCTTAGCTATCTAGAACAGCCAGTTGAGATTCTGGATCAGAGAGAGAAGGTGCTAAGGAACCAGACTATTCCTTTGGTGTGCGTCGCATGGAGACATCACTCTCCAGGAGAGTCTACCTGGGAGAGAGAGGATAAAATGCGAGAGCGTTATCCATATTTGTTTGTGCCTTGAGGTATGTTATTTCCTAGTTATGTTTTATTCATTGTTATGTTCTTTCATAGTTACTTATGATTCTTTAGTTCTGTTCTGTTATTTTTTTGGGGTAGTTTTTGTCTTTGAATTTCGAGAACAAAATTATTTTAAGGAGGGTAGACTTGTCAGTACCATATTTTCTAGGAAAAAATATTTTAGTAATTTTATATTTAATTAAATATCGTGCATGATAAATAATTATTTGTAGTATTACTTAATTGTTGTTACATGTTAGTTCATTATTTTGGACTTGTATTAGTGGACCTAACTAGTTTAGTTTAGACCCATGAACCAACATGAATTAATTGATAGAATTTAGCCCATTTAGAAAGCCCATTGTTAAGGAGATGGACTAAATTAATTAAACCATTAGACTAGAAGCTTCTCTCCTTAATTATTTCTTCATGAGAGGCCCCAAGGGGTATATTGGAAATTTTCTAATAACTTGAGGGAGGGGAAAGGGGCCAGCCTATATTTAAAAGAGGAAAAAAATTATCTCTCCTCTTTTCATTTCAAAACTAGATCTAGAATTTCCCTCAACCAAATTTTTTCATTCCTACTTCATTTTTCTACCAAATTTTATTTCAATTCCTTCCCAAATCACTATTGGAGGCTTGAGAAGCAAGGATCTACAAAGAGGAGCAAGAATCTACAAGTTAGAGCCAATTTCATCTCAATTGGAGGTTACATTGGGAATCCATCTCCCAATAGGTATAATTCAGTTCTTTTCCTTTAATTAGGTTCTAAATCTGAGATCTGACCATGAAAAATTAACCCATATGCATAGGCTACCCATAGGATTTGGTTTTGTGTTCATAGGAGGCCTATTGAGAAAGTTATGGTACTTTTTGTGTCAATTTTGGGAAGAATTTCGAGATTGACAATTGTTGTGTGTGTCAATTGGTCTTATAGATCAATTTGGCATGTGCTTATGTGTTTGGGGCTAGTGTCGTGTCCATAATTGGGTATGTGTAGGGCGTATTCCAATAATTTGGTGATACGTGTTGATTTGGGGGTTTTTCCTCTGACACGGGACTTTGTACATGTCATATTTTGACACGGACACATTGATCTATATTTGACTCTTAGTATTATTCATAAATAATATATATAACTTGTTCGTGTCCTTCGGAGTACGTTTGGATGTGTGGTGGACTCGTGTCGCATGCGTATCCTAGATCTAGTGGGATACGGGATGATATGTTCCATGTGTGTATAATTTAATTATAGATCTAATTCTTTGGTGTTCCTATTTCATAGTGATATGTAATTATATATTGTATATATATGTATATTGTTGTGATAATATTTATGTATTATTGTGTCTTAGATCTATGTATTATGTATGTACTATATATGTATATATATTGTATGTAGTTATTTCTTCTATATATATATATATATATATATATATATATATATATATATATATATATATATATATATATGTTATAATATGTATATATGTTTTTACTATATATATGTATGTTATAATTATATGTGTTTATTATGTATTCTATATAGTTATAACTATGTATACATATGATACTATATTATAACTATGTATTATTGTGTAAGTATATATATATATATATATATATATATATATATATATATATATATATATATATATATATATATATATATATATATATATATGTTTAAATGGATATTTATATATTGTTATAATTATATTTATATATATATATGTTATATGATTATATATACATATACATATATGTATAGTTATCTATATATATTAATATGTATGTGTGTGTATGTTACGATATAGTTATTATGTACATAATACTAGGGAGGATGTATGTATAGTTATTGTAGTAGTTATGTATATATATATATATATATATATATATATATTGTATTTATATATATATACTATAGCGATAGCAACAAATAGTGACAGCCGCCGTCACCAAAGCAGCAGTAGCTGCTGTAGCAGCAACAGCAGCCAACGGTGACAGCAGCTGCAGCTGTCACCAAAGCAGCAGCAGCGGGAACACTAGCAGCAGCGGCGAAAACAGTTTGGCGACGGCTGCGAACCGTCGCCAAAGCAGCAGCAGCAGTGGGAACAATCAGCAGCAGCAGCGACAACAAATTTAGCAAAGGACAGAACCGTCACTAAAGGGACAGCGTATCAGAGTATCAGGATTTCAGAACTGTGACAGTTGGCAGATTATATATATATACTTATATAGTTATAGATAGATATTTATATATATATTGGTATTTAATATATATGTAAATGCATTCTTAAATTACTAATTACATTATAGTATATATATATAATAATTAGTATAGTGTGTATATATATATATTACGGGTAGTTAATATAACAAGGTATTGGGTATTACCTTGAGGAAACCAAGGTAATTGAGGATACCCAAGATATTGGATTTGGGTATCAAGTTTGTGAATTATTGTTGGGATACCAAGTTGGTTCAAAACCACGGTACCTATTTAATGTTGTAATTTGGATTCTATATTATTAATAATTATTTGATATATATATATATATATATATTGATGTTTTACCTATGGATTCATGTATCCAGAGATACGGTATCCTAATATTAAGATATAGTTTTGGTGACCTAGACTTTAGTATCTTGAACCCAATTTTTTGTGTTAGACTTGTGCTACCTAGAAATAGGTAGTTGACCATAGTTTGACTATAGTTGACCATAGTTGACTTAGTTTGACTTTTGACTTAGAATTGACTTTTTGACCTAGAAGTTGACTAGTTTAACTTATTTTCTTTCCGGAACCTTGTATTGATGTTGTATTCCATATCTAGGTCTTCGAGGCACCGTATCAGACATCTGTGAGACTATTCATTGGACTTCAGGCGAGTACATTCTCTGATAGTTTCTCATTTATGATATCCCTTATGTTCATTGTATCTAGTGTAGATATCCATTTCTCTTGACACTATGGTTACATGGATTGGTATATCTGGATCTCGTCATGAGATGTTATTCCTTGGTATATGGTGTATATGGTGCAAGTATTGTTTCATGGTTATCTTGTGCATGTAAAGACACTAATTCTCGGGAAGAGTCGCTATCTTCTTGGAAAATCTCGTGCCATAACATACCGTGGTTGGATCTATTATACCAGTTGAGGGTGGGAAGTACTTTAGTGTAGATATGTGATCAATACCCCTATTGTATCAAGTACTGTTATTGAATAGTGTTAATCATACACCGCACGTATGATTACTCAGGCTATATATATTGTATCATATTCTCATGCCGATCACATGTTAAAGCTAGTACTCACACACTTAGTCATTAGTATTCTTGTTCATTAGCATATTATTTATTATTGTATTTATTCCAGTATTTCCTTATTGTATATATATCTCTCATATCTATTGTGCATCTTGTATATTCATATTTATTTACTGTTACATAGTTTTTATCATTGATTAGAACTGCTGTTAGAGATGTACTCTGCTCCTTTCCTGACTGGATATATTTTTCTAGATGACACTGAGGAGTGGTACCCTACCTATTATGGACCTCAGGATATTGTGGGTCTAGAGTCTGTGACCCTGGATCAGGAAGGACTTATCCCAACTGAGAGAGTTGACCCGGGTTTGGTAGCTTCTTAGTATTCTTTTGTACTGGATTTGTCTCCAATTTATTTTGTTATTTTTTTCAGACTCATTGATGTATTATTTTAGACTCATGAGTTGTATTAGGACTATTCTATTCTTTATCTGATCCGTGCTCATTTCTATCTAGTTCTGTAATTGAGTATATTGTTATTATTGGTGGTTCATTATATTGTTAGATAGATTACCCAGACAGCGTTCTACCTCCGATTCTGTGGCGTAGGCTGGACGTTGTTTCCGACTTGTACCCTTACACCGGGTGCGGGTCGTGACATTTTCTCTATATGATTGTAATATTCATTTTTGAATTCATACATTCTTTTTATGGAATAGGTTTTTTTAAACCATTTTCAAAATTTAATATTTTTATAGTACATTCTATTGAGAATGTCCCAAACTTCTTGACTGGTTATAAAAACCATTAAATAGTGGCAAATTTTATTTTCTACATTGTTAGTGAGTCTAAAGTTGATTTTTTTGGGCACTTACAACTGTTGATGTTCGAAAAATAAGAAAAAATCTTTGTGACTTGCACCTGCCAGTCACCCGATCAGCCAATGCAAACATATTGTATTATAAATAGAGGCTCTGCCTTTGTGTGATGAAGGCTTTTATTTTATGAAGTTCTAAGTGTGTAATTTTCTTTCAAGCTTGTACTACTTATTATTGATCAATAAAATTTAAAATTTTCGCATAAAAGAGTTTTTTCTCATCCGCTCTATAAGAACGCTTATCCTGGTTTCTCCCTTTGGAGGTTCTCTCTTTGGTATCAGAGATTATGGTTTACTAAGGTAACAACTTACAATAATAATAACTATAACAGATAAATAACAAGAAAATATTAGTCTACATCAATAAAATTACATGCTTGTGAGGAAGTAGAATTATCTCATCCTGTATGACTTGTGAATTAATTTCTTATCCAATAAGACTTGGATTTCTTTTTTACATAATTCAAGATATTCTTGATTAATTTGATAAAGTCGTGCCTTAGTCGGAATATTCCTTTCATTAAAGGATTCTTCATATGAAAGAGAAACTATATGTTATTTTCTATCCCAGAAAGTATTAGGGATATTGCTACAAGTGTGTAGCTTAAAGTCTTCTTTGACTTATCTCAACATTTGCTAAGTGTAAACAAGGTAAATTATTTACCTTCTGCTTTATTATTTTTATTGCTTCAGTGTGAGTATTACTCCACGGAGCAGGATTTTTTCTTAACCTTTGGTAAAAAAAAATTATATCACTAGCGATATTCTTATAGAATTCGGATACATAATTCAATGCACCTAAATATTGTTATAACTGTTTATTATCAGTAATTTTGTCTGAAAATTTAGAAGCAAATTCAATATTTTTATCTATTAGAATTATTGTATTATTCACAAAATTGTCCAAAAAATCTTATTTCTTGCTGAAAAAGTTTTATTTTTTGAACAAAAATTACTAAGACATTTTTAATAGCTAAGTGTTTAAACACAATAGGTACAACCATTATCGGCCATGATATTAAAGAGATTCCTCTTTGCAAAAAGTAAAGTAAAAGGCTGCCAAATGTATTTTGGAAGATACAATTATTGTATCTCTTCATCATCAATATCTTCGTCAAACTGTTGAGTAGTGACTCAATGATGCATTCGTTTGAAGAATGTCTCTACATCTTCTTCAATACTGTCTTCTACCATTCTGTCTGACTTAGCAGAGCTAACAGAGAAATTATATGTCTTAAAAATTGATTCAAATTGAGTTTGCATATATTGGAGACATTTCTTTTTTAATTCTTCCTCAGTAATTCGAGAATTTTTCTGTCTTAATGACTCCTTCAATTTTTTCAGAGGGCTATCTTCTATTATTTTTCTCTTTAATTTATCTTCTACAAGGACCTCATTTTTTTTGATAGATTTTTGTACTTTTTGTACCTTATCTTTCTCATCAATGCGATTCAACCATTTGATTAGAATTTTTTTGGCCAAGATTGAAAAATTATTATTATTGTATTCACATTTAATTATCCATTTGAAAATATATAAATTTTTAAAATGGATAAAGAAATACATTGTACTCTCCCCCTCAAAAAGTTTGTCAGCATTCTGACATAGAGAGTAAGATTAAGCCCAAATAGCAAATAATTCTTGGAGAGATGGTGGTAAAATTTTTAAGGTAGCACCAAATTGTAACCACCAGCGAATAAACCAAGCAGAAATTTTCTATTTTATAATTTTATGACAAATTCTAATAAACCATGAGGGCTTATGCTTACTACTGTCAAAGTAGAATACTTTGGTAAAAGTCTCAATATAATTCCAGTAAGAATAAGACACAATGATGCATTTATCAAGGTGAACAAATTGTTTAGTTCTATTGGGATGAAGTCCCCATAACTGTGGTGTAATAATGTGACAAATAATAATTTTACTGTAATTAACGTCACTGTGAAGATCACTGGAGTAATGTGTCTTATTCTTAAGGTTACATCGAATAATAAACCTCAGCCTTGAGCCAGCACTGTAATTAACGTCACTGGAGTAATATCTTGGCTCATTGGAGCCAGAGGTCATGGGTCTAGGAACCCATGGTTGCTTCCCCTTATCCTTCTTATTTGTGGCCCTGTAGAAATTCACGAGTAAGAAAATTAGGAAGTGAATTCACGAGTAAGAATTTCTTTCTTAATAGTAGAATAATTAATCTGAGTATCATTCCATTTACCTGAATGATATCTCATTAACACTTGCTAATTTGTGTCAGGATTAAGCTGTTTTAGTATTCCACCATAACCAATATTATTGGCATCGGTTTCAACAATTTTGAACCACTCAACATTTGCTAAGTGTAAACAAGGTAAATTTTTTACCTTCTGATTTATTATTTTTACTGCTTCAGTGTGAGTATTACTCCACGAAGCAGGATTTTTTCTTAACCTTTGATACAAAATTTTAATATCATTAGATATATTCTTATAGAATTCGGATACATAATTCAATATACCTAAAAATTGTTGTACCTGTTTATTATCAGTAATTTTATCTGAAAATTTAGAAGCAAATTTAATACTTCTATCTATTAAAATAATTGTGTTATTCACAATATTATGTCCCAAAAATCTTATTTCTTGCTGAAAAAGCTTCATTTTTTTGACAGAAATTACTAAGCCATTCATAATAGCTAAGTGTTTAAACATATTAAGGTATTTGAAGTGTTCTTCTAAAGTATAGAGAAGATCAATATATCATCGATATAAGATAATATAAAATTAGAATATTAAATGAATATTTTATTCATAATATTTTAAAATTCTGAAGGTGCATTCTTCAAACCAAATGGTATTACATTCTATTCATAATGAATAAAAGGAACAATAAAAGCAGTCTTATACTTATCCTTTTTATTAATTTGAATTTGTCAATAACCTAATTTCAGGTCGAATTTAGAGTAAATTCTTGCTTTAGATACTCTATTAAGTATATCTCTTTTATTAGGAATTGAATATCTAATCCATTTTAAAACCTTATTTAAGGGTTTATAATTAATAATAAGTCTTGGCAACGTTATTATTGACATAAAATGTTGTATAACTCCATGGGGAGTATGACTTGCGAATTAATTTCTTATCCAATAAGTCTTAAAAAAAATTTCATAATTCAAGATATTTTTGATTCATTTGACAAGGTCATGCCTTAGTCAGAATATTTCTTTCATTAAAGAATTCTTCAAATGGAAGAGAAACTATATATTATTTTCTATCTCAGAAAGCATTAAGGATATTGCTACAAGTGTGTAGGCATAAAGTCTTCTTCGACTTGTTTAATTTTTGGTTGAATTTTTAACTATTTTAATTGATTGGTGATATTTACCTGAGCATTTCTTTCTTTTAAGAAATTAACCTGATTCTCCTCCAGAGTGACTTCATTGAGAATCTTAATAATTGGATTAGTTATAAATTTAAAATTTACACTTTTGCCTTTATAACGAGTTGTAATTCCTTATTTGTTTATCTGATTAATAGGCATGAGTTTTTCTATGAAGGGAGTTCCTAAAATAACATGCTTAGATATTTTCTTTACAACGATTAGATGTATTGGAATACAGAGATCATCTAGACAAATATTTTCATCTTAAATTTTATAAGGAGTAGTTAATATTTTATTATTAGCAGCACTAAGTGTCTGGGTAGTTCTTTCAAAATATTTTATTGGAATAACTCCCTCTTTGACACAATTAAGATCAACATCACTATCAACTAGTGTTATCAAATTAGTTATATAATATTTATTATTAATGAGTAGATTTATTTTAATGTACTATTTATGGGTAATAAATAAATTTATTTTTTGCAGAAAATTATTTTTCCTGACTTCCTGTTCTATCTATTCCATTTGAACAGATTGTATCTCCTCTCCCTGTTCTTTTGGTTGAAAAGAAACTGCAGAGGATTCTCCAGTTTCTATTAATCTGGCAGTATTTTTAGATATATTATCTAGTTCTAGCTTATCCAGGCTTTTATGGATTTGCTGATATTAAGATTTCAACATTTTAATCTCAATTTTTAAAATTTTTATTTCCGACTGAAGTTCCTGCATAGTAACTGGTTTTACTTTTTTGCTTCTATATCTAAAAATTACTTCAGTCATACTGTAGGCTTCAGTAGGAGTCTGGATAGAAGTATTGACTTTATTATCCGACTCTTCTCCAATTAAATCAATGATTCTTATTTTAATTGTAGAACTAATATTATTAGTTAGTAAGGCCTCAATAATATCTTTTTTCTCATCTAGAGTCAAAGTTTTTATTGATAATCCATTCATTTCTACTATTTATTTATAGTAGCTAATATCCTTATCTGTAACATATTCATTATACTTGTATTCAGCATCACGTTCATTTACTGATTCATCACAAGATTCATCATTGGATGAACTTTCTTCATAATCGTAATCGATCATTAATTTATATAAGGTTTTTTTGTGTAACATTTGTTAGCATAGTAGCCTAATTTACCAAATTTATAATATTTAATAATATTACTCTTTTTAGAATATTTTCTCTTCTTAGATTATCTATTGTCCTTATTGACAGTAGTATCTTGCATTTTTGAAGGATATTTATTTCCTTTATAAGGCCTTTTATAATCTTTATATTCTATAACTTTTGTTTTTCCCTCTTTATTTAGAGGTTTGAAAGTATCCATTGTAAACTGGTCGTAGAATTCTCCCAGTTGCTTCCTCTCAGAGATTCTCTAAGTCTTTAATTGATGTCTTAGCTTTAAGTCATTACATAAAGCTAAAACTTCTTCAATACACTTATTTATCAAATTACCATAAGTGTAATTAGAATAAGGAATAATACAATTATTTTGGCTTTTTAAACCTTGCCTTTTTTCTCTCACCAAAAAGATTAAGAAGTACATCAATGAACTTAGACTTCCAGTGACCATCATTTGCATCACCCAGTAGCATTACTCTACTTAAAAAAGTATCTTTATATCATCTAAAGTGAGTTCACATTGGACACCTTAAATTTTGAAGAAGAGTTCTCATTCTTTCTCCATGTTCGGAGATTCCTCCGGTAAATTGTTCCAGAATTGTGATAAACAAAATCTTGTTTTGTATGCTGAGTATTATTTTCGAGATTAGTCTCAGTTTTAATGGCATTTAAAAAACTTTGCCTTTGGGTTTCAGTCATATAATTAGACCACCAGCCCCGAAGAATGCCGGTAAAACCACAAAAAAAAATTGTGCGGTATCTTTATCATTGTTTTCAATAGCCTTAGCAATATTAGAATACATCATCATTTGATGTAATAATTATTTAACTCTACCGGGTTAAATGTATCAATTATGACATCTCTTAGAGATGCAAGATATTTAGATTAGAGTCAATCCCTAATTAGAGTTATGCAGACTAGCCTCTGCCATGGCCCAGTCTACTTAATGTTTATCCTAATTTAATTCTGTCAATGACAGATGCTCATCAATTTGAGTCTGTAACCTTAAATTTGAAAACCAATGGTTATAATTTTTTTTCTGGATCAAAAACTATAGCAATAATCTATAGGATCCATTATAAGGTTATGAATATCATTGCTCCAAATGCAAAACATATTACCAAACATGGTAAAACTACTTTAATAGAAACAAATTTGTTAACATCCAAAGTAGCCACGAATCGAATAATTCGATAGAATGAAATTAATTTCCCAAACAAATGGATCTTGAATCAAGCTATATTATCAAGGCCAATCATGGACACAGATATTGATCAAATAATTCAGACTCATGATGGAGAGGTCGAAGTGAGATTCACTCCACATGATATCTCTAGACTTTCAATAACAAGTCGTAAAAGACTACCTTCAACAATAGGTTCAACTTCTTCTAATAAAGAAGAAGAAATTAATAAGATCAGAATTACCGATGATACAATAGCACATCCCTTATACGAGGCAAAGAGTAAACTAGACTCATCGACAATGTCGGAAATGGAATTTGTCACTGTTTAATGGTTTTTACAACCAATCAAGAAGTTTGGGACATTCTCAATAGAATGTACTATGAAAATATTGAATTTCGAAAATGGTTTGAAAAAACCTATTCCACAAAAAGAAGGTATGAATTCAAAGATGAATATTACAATCATCTAGAGAAAAAGAGAAGGATAATATCCTTCGCTACTGGTTTATCCAGAATTTAGTGGATACAGAATTAACACAAATCAATGTGTTAGAAAAATATTATAAAGTCTGGAATACTGATGTAAGATCAAGCAACGGTAATACTAGATCAATGTATCCGCCTAATGAGTCAATTAAGCTCACTATCAAAAATTTGACAGAAAAAATTGATATTGTTTCTTTTGTCAAGACAGTTGATAGTAAAGAAGCAATTATTAAAGATTTACAGAAAGCCTTACGACAGAATAATTATACCAATATATTTATCTAAGTTATGGGTCAACAATTGACCAGAATTGAACATACTTTGGATAATTTATTGCATAAATTTAATGCAATGAAACATTTGGATCATTCGGAAAATTCTTCTTTAAAGGAGACTACTAATATCTCCATTCGACCTCCTACAGAGGTAAAAGAATTTAAAGTAAATAAGGCTCCTGAGGTTACTAAAGAAGATATAAAAGAGCTAATAGCTCAGTTTAAAAGAAATAATCTTCAAACAATTAATGCTGAAGAAAAAGAATTGCAAGAGCTAATAGCTCAAGCCAGACAAAAAATTATTATTGTTAAAGAAAACACTAATAAAAATAAATTTACTATTAATAACCTCCATAAAAGTATTCAGGTTATTAATGGACAATCGTCTCATTCTACTTCTGAAATGTCAGATGATGCCTTATTCTTTCAGCAAAAAGATTAGAAAGTCCATCAATGAACTTAGACTTCCAGTTAGCATCATTTGCATCACCCAATAACATTAATCTACTTAAGAAAGTATCTTTATACCAACTAAAGTGAGTTAACGTTGGACACCTTAAATTTTGAAGAAGAGTTCTCACTATTTCTCCATGATCGGAGATTCCTCCTGTAAAGTGTTCCAGAATTATGATAATTAAAGTATAAACAACATCCATCTTTAAAGGAGAGTACTAATATCTCCATTCGACCTCCTACTGAGTTACAAGAATTTAAAGTAACTAAGGATCCTGAGGTTTCTGAAGAAGATATAAAAGAGATAATAGCTCTGTTTAAAAGAAATAATCTTCAGACAATTAATGTTGGAGAAAAAGAATTGCAAGTGCTAATAGCTCAAGCCAAGCAAAAATTTGTTATTGTTAGTGAAAACAATAATAAAAATAAATCCACTATTAATAACCTCCATAAAAGTATTCAGGTTATTAATGGACAATCATCTCATGCTACTTATGAAATGTCAGATAATGATCAGCAATTTGAGGATAAAATCGATGATGAGAATGAAATCAATTCTCATCAAATCAATACCTTGCAAAAATTCTTTGCTGATTTGAAGCATAATAATCATATCAATAATCCTCAAATTCAGGCGGTAAAATATAGCAAACCTAACCTAATAAAATATTACTACGAGAGACTCACTCCTGCTGATGTACTATTTGAAGAAAATGATTCAATACTGCAAAATTATTACAGTGCAGGCAAAATCTATGAATGGAACATAGATGGGTTAACTGATAAACAAATTTATGATCAGTTACATCGAATGATGATGTATTCCAATATTGCTACGACTATTGGAAACAATAATAAAGATACCGCATAATTTATTTTTTTACGATTTTATTGGCATTCTTCGAGGCTGGTGGTCTAATTGTATGCTGAAATCCAAAGGCAAAAAAATTTAAATGCCGTTAAAACTGAGACTAATCTCGAAAATAATACTCAGCATACAAAATAAGATGTTGTTTATACTTTAATTATAATAATTCTGGAATACTTTACAGGAGGAATCTCCGATCATGGAGAAAGAGTGAGAAATCTTCTTTAAAATTTAAGGTGTCCGACGTTAACTCACTTTAGATGGTATAAAGATACTTTCTTAAGTAGAGTAATGTTACTGGATGATGCAAATGATGCTCACTGGAAGTTTAAGTTCATTGATGGACTTCATAATCGTTTTGCTAAAAGAATAAGACAAGGTTTAAGGAGCCAAAATAATGGTATTATTCCTTATTCTAGTTACACTTATGGTAATTTAATAAATAAGTGTATTAAATGAGGTTTAGCTTTATGTAATAACTTAAACCTGTCATGCCCCGGTCCCGCAGGGGCCGTTGGTCCTCGCTTGGTCTCTATGGAATAAATCATCCTCGCACGGACGTGATGCCGTGCAAGCCTAAGTTGCGCTTGTACAAGGCCAAAGCTTTGAACAAGGACAAGTAAGCTATTCAAGATAGGAGCAGCGGCACATATATTGTAAAAAAGTAAATAACACAATGGCATATGAAAACAAACTCTTTTATTGAAAATCAAGATGTATTACAAGCGGCGCTTGGCCGAGGTTACAGATCGCTCAAGCACTCTATCTCTCGATTACAATGACATTGTTCCATACATTATGTCCCTCTATACAAAAGTATCTTAAACTCGATACGGCTCAATGCATCGACTTCAGATTTTCGGTTCCTTGGGATGAGGTACAGCTATCGCTTCCTCGGACGATCCAGCACCTGAGAACAAATAAATTGTTGGTGGGTCAGCACTTTTATAAGTACTGGTGAGTATAAAACAACTAAACAGAAGCTATACCCCCTGAAACCCACACTAAGTAAGCATATGGCAAAATATTACATTACTAATGATCTTTCTACTTTTACCTAAGTTTATTTCATGCAGTTCAGGATTATAGTCAGATTACATCATTTCGAAAATATAGCTTTGAAACCAGTTTTGCATATTCAATACACATAAGCAAGCTGTAGAGGCAATGTTCTATCGTGCAGTGCATCATGTATCGTGCACCATATTCTAACTCTTAGGGACAAAGTTTTCTAGTGGACTGTTCATCTCAAATCCAGACAAGCATTAAGTGGACTATCATACTTTCAAGTACACAAGAAGAACTAGCTATATGATTTTGGTCCCCGAGAAACTCAGGATCAGTAGCGGTAAACCAGCTAATGACTCTTCATCTGATGCTATTAGCAGATGTGACGCATGGTTGCTTTTCACTAACAAGTAGCAGCCGTGACCAAGGTTCAGCTCTTTACTAATAGCCATTTCCAATTGATGCTAATTCATGAAGAACTATCAGATAAACTCTAAGATGCACATGTTCCAGAACAAGCATGCTATATATATAAATTCTTTATGTTTCTTAACCCTTGCCGATCGGTTATCCCTGCAGCAGACATACAAGTTAGCAACATATACATGTATATATGAAATAAGGTTCTCTTTTCCTGTCCGTCTCTGCATCAAACAGTTAGGTATGCAAGAAGGCTAGCCTAGCATGCGCCCTAACTATATGATGGCCCCCTCAACGGGATTAGCAGTTGGGACGTACAAGCCCATCTCACTAATAGACGTGTCTACCCTCCCATAAGTAAGATTTTTTAAGCCTCAGGGTATCTAGATCTCTCCTAGGCCGAACGATCCTAGTGTCCAGGAAACGCTCGAGATATAACCTTGTGCACAAGTTGTCCTGACCAAATGCATAAATGCAAGCTCCTATCAGATAAATACCATATGATGCACATGATCCAGAACAAGCAAGCAAACATATCTATCAAGCTATAGCGTTGGAACTCTCGATACTCATGTCTAGTAGCCACACCCTCCCGTAAGTAAGGACTTCAAGCCTCAGGGCGGACTATTAGTCTAGATGCACAAGTTTGAGCTTATTCATGAAGTTTATCTCCTTACGAGCAATCAATGAAATATGATCAAGCAAAACTAACTCTTTTAACAAGTAACAAGCAAGAACAGTTCTATAAATCTAACATACAAATTCTCTCTCTTTTGGACAAGCATTCAAGTATTCCAGTTTAGCATACGATATCAAGAATTCAGTGCAAGAAATCTTTTACTCTTTCTTAATAGCATGGCAGCGGTTCATTCGATAACGGTGTCCGTGTAACTAAGCATGCAATATTTCTATCTTTAGCTAGCATGGCAATAGTTTTATCTCATGGACAATCATACAAGTTCTCTTAGTTAAGCAAGCAGGTTCATTTCGATGACAAGCTATACGAGTTCTCTTATTAAGCATGCAGAGTCAGGTTCTATCATTTTTTTTATGAAACCATCTTCTTAGAACAAGTATTCAAAAACTCAGATTCATTAAGGCGTGCAAGAATCAGAGAATGCAGTTTTGCCTACTTACTTAGATCAATCGTCTTATGGTTCGAATGAGAAATATCCGAGAAGGCTTCCGCTCGAGCAAGCAAAGCGATATCACTAGTACATAGTGCTTGTACGGAGCGGGGCACTACAAAACCTAAGACATCAATTAAAGACTCAGAGAATCTCTGAGATGAAACAACTGAAAGAATTATGCGACCATTTACAATGGATACTTTCAAATCTCTAAATAAAGAAGGAAAAATGAAAGTAAAAGAATATAAAGATTATAAAATGCCTTATAAAAGAAAGAAATATCCTTCAAAAAGGCAAGATACTACTATCAATAAGGATAGTATATACTCTAAGAAGAAAAAAATTTCTAAAAAGAGTAATATTATTAAATTTTATAAATATTGTAAATTAGGCCAATATGCTAACAAATGTTACACAAAAAAGAAATTATAAGAGATTGAGGATGAAGGGTTAAGAAAAACCCTATATAAATTAATGATCGATTCTGATTATGAAGAAAGTTCATGCAATGATGAATCTAGTGATGAATTAGTAAATGAATGTGATGCTGAATGCAAGTGTAACAAAAATATTGCAGATAAGGATATTAGCTACTATAAATCAATAGGAGAAATGAATGGGTTATCAAAAAATACTTTGACTCTAGATGAGAAAAAAATATTATTGAGGCCTTACTAACTGATAATATCATTTCTGTAATTAAAATAAGAATCATTGATTTAATTGGAGAAGAGTCGGATAATAAAGTTAATACTTCTATCTAGACTCCCATTGAAGCCTACAATATGGCTGAAGTAGTTTCTAGATATAGAAGCAGACAAGTAAAACCTGTTACTATGCAGGAATTTCAGTCTGAAATAAAAACTTTAAAAATTGAGATTAAAACGTTGAAATATCAAGATCAGCAAATCAAGAAAATATTGGAAAAGCTAGAACTAGATAATATATCTAGAAATACTGCCAAATTAATATAAACGGGAAAATTCTCTGCAGGTTCTTTTCAACCAAAAGAACAGAGAGAGGAGATAGAATATGTTCAAATGGAACAGATAGAATAAGAAGGCAGGAGAAATAATTTTCTGCAAAAAAAAAATTATTTATTACCCATAAATGATACATTAAAATAAATCTACGTATTAATAATGAGTAATATATAACTAATGTGATAGCACTAGTTGATAGTGATGCTGATCTTAATTGTGTCAAAGAGAGGATTATTCCAATAAATTATTATGAAAGATCTACCCAGCCACTCAGTGCTACTAATAATAAAGTACTAACTACTCCTTATAAAATTACAGATGTAAATATTTGTAAGGATGATCTTTGTATTCCTATACATCTAATAGTTGTAAAGAAAATATCTCAGCATGTTATTTTAGAAACTTATTTCCTAGAAAAACTCTTGTCTATTAATGGGATAAACAAAGAAGAAATTATAACTCGTTATAAAGGTAAAGGAATAACTTTTGAATTAATAACTAATCCAATTGTTAAGATTCTAAATGAAGTCACTCTGAAGGAGAATCAGATTAATTTCTTAAAATAAAAAATTGCTCAGGTAAATATAACCCAGCAATTAAAATAGTTAAAATTTTAACAAAAAATTAAACAAGTCGAAGAAGACTTTAAGCTACACACTTGTAGCAATATCCCTAATGCTTTCTGGGATAGATAACAACGTATAGTTTCTCTTCCATATGAAAAATCCTTTAATGAAAGAAATATTTTGACTAAGGCACGACCTTGTCAAATGAATAAAGAATATCTTGAATTATGTAAAATTAAAATCCAAGACTTATTGGATAAGAAATTAATTCGTAAGTCATACTTCCCATAGAGTTGTATATCATTTTATGTCAATAATAATGCTGAGAAAGAAAGAGGGGTTCCAAGACTTGTTATTAATTGTAAACCCTTAAATAAGATTTTAAAATGGATTAGATATCAAATTCCTAATAAAAGTGATCTACTTAATAGAGTAGCTAAAGCAAGAATTTAATCTAAATTTGATCTGAAATCAGGTTATTGGCAAATTCAAATTAATAAAAATGATAAGTATAAGACTGTTTTACTATTACTTTTGGTCATTATGAATGGAATATAATATCATTTGGTCTGAAGAATGCACCTTCAGAATTTTAAAATATTATGAATGAAATATTCATTTAACATTCAACTTTTATATTATCTTATATCGATGATATATTGATCTTCTCTAATACTTTAGAAGAACACTTCAAACAACTTAATGTGTTTAAACACTTAGCTATTAAAAATGGCTTAGTAATTTCTGTCCCAAAAATGAAGCTTTTCCAGCAAGAAATAAGATTTTTGGGACATAATAATGTGAATAACACAATAAATTCAATAGATAGAAGTATTAAATTTGCTTCTAATTTTTTAGACAAAATTACTGATAATAAACAATTACAACGATTTGTATGTGCATTGAATTATGTATCTGAATTATATAAGAATATCGCTTATGAAACAAAAAAATTGTATCAAAGGTTAAGAAAAAATTCTCCTCCGTGAAGTAATACTCACACTGAAGTAGTAAAAATAATAAAGCAGAAGGTAAAAAATTTACCTTGTTTACGCTTAACAAAATGTTGAGTGGTTCAAAATTGTTGAAAACGATCCCAGTAATATTGGTTATAGTGGAATACTAAAACAGCTTAATCCTGACATAAATAAGCAAGTGTTATTGAGATATCATTCGGGTAAATGAAATGATACTCGGATTAATTATTCTACTATTAAGAAAGAAATTATTTCTATCATTCAATGCATTCATAAATTTTAAGATAATTTACTTAATAAAAAAAATTATTACGCATTGATTGTAATTCTACTAAAACTGTTTTAGAGAAATATATTAAAATTTTAGCATCTAAGCATATATTTGCTATATGGCAAGTTGAATTAGCCATATTTGATTTTGAAATTGAATATATTAAAGGACTAACACATAAGAAAGCCCTTAATAAGGGTAAAGCAATAAAAAATGCTCAGAATTTTAAGTATCCCTCTGAATTAGAGGAATTGAACAAATAGACTATTCCAAAAGTAAAGTCGAAAAAAACTTACCAAATTGGTTCTTTTAACTTTAGATCATCAATTGCCCTAAAAATAATGGAAAGAACTGTATATGTAAATAATACACAATATTCGCTTAAATTAATAAGCGAAGAAGATATTGGACATGTACGTAATGTCTATAATTATGTCCATATTGGATTAAGACAAGTTGGATTTAAACATTTAACTCTACCAAAGTTAAATGCATCAATTATGACATCTTTTAGAGATGCAAGATGTTTAGATTGGAGTCAATCCTAATGGAAGTTATGCAGACTAGCCTCTGTCATGGCTCAGTCTACTTAATGTTTATCCTAATTTAACTATGTCAATGACAGATGCTCGTCTATTTGAGTCTGTAACCTTAAATTTAAAAACCAATGGTTACAATTTTCTTCCTAGATCAGAAACTATAGCAATAATCTATAGGATCCATTATAAGGTTATGAATACCATTGCTCCAAATGCAGAGCATATTACCAAACCTGGTAAAACTACTTTAGAAGAATTAAATTTGTTAACATCCAAAGTAGTCACGAATCAAATAATTCGATGGTATGAAATTAATTTTCCAAATGAATGGATCTTGAATCAAGCTGTATTACCAAGGCCAATCTTGGACACAAATATTGATCAAATAATTCAGACTCATGAAGGAGAGGTCGAATTGAGATTCACTCCACATAATATCTCTAGACTTTCAATATCAAGTCGTAGAAGACTACCTTCAATAATAGGTTCAACTTCTTCTAATAAAAAAGAAGAAATTAATAAGATCAGAATTACCGATGATGCAATAGCACATCCCTTATACATGGCAAAGAGTAAATTAGCCTCACCGACAATGTCGAAAATAAAATTTGTCACTGTTTAATAGTTTTTACAACCAATCAAGAAGTTCAGTCGTAAAAGCTTCAACAATAGGTTCAACTTATTCTAATAAAGAAGAAGAAATTAATAAGATCAGAATTACCGATGATGCAATAGCACATCCCTTATACAAGGCAAAGAAGCAAAGAGTAAATTAGACTCACCGACAATGTCGGAAATAGAATTTGCCACTGTTTAATAGTTTTTACAACCAACCAAGAAGTTTGGGACATTCTCAATAGAATGTACTATAAAAATATTAAATTTCGAAAATGGTTTGAAAAAACCTATTCCACAAAAAGAAGGTATGAATTCAAAGATGAATATTACAATCATCTAGAGAAAAAGAGAAGGATAATACCCTTCGCTGACTAGTTTATCCAAAATTATGTGGATACAGAATTAACACAAATCAATGCGTTAGAGAAATATTATAAAGTCTGGAATACTGATGTAGGATTAAGCAGCTGTATTACTAGATCAATGTATACGCAGTACTCTTTGTCAGGAGTCCAAACGTCAGGTTCATTGCATGATTTGACAGGTTCATTTCGAAGAATACGAAGCGTTCCTCGTACACTTCAATGCTGCATTAAAAGTGGATGAGTTCTACGCCATAAAGGCGATACAGCACCCTTTTTACGCAGAAGCAGCCCGGACATACTGCACTACGCGGATGGTCCTTGAGCTTTATACTTTACGCTGTGCTCAGCGGAAAAGCTCTGTTGCACGTTGATGGCTCTGAGGTCCTCTGTTTACGCTGCCCTGCATCAACATGCTGCGTATAGCTATCCAGCGTATTTTTCATGCTTCTACAAGACCACCTTCAAAGCTTTTAAATTCCTCGTAATTTGAAACATTTTGAATGAAGCATGAAACTTTCCTCGTAATCTGAAATGCTCTGAATGGAGCCTGGAACGGTCAAGTCTGACACGTTCTTTCAAGGCTGACTTTATGGCAGAGTTATTGGGGATCGGTGTGATCTCTTTTGCCTATAAAAAGGCTGAGGAGTTAACCTGTTCTTCCCACATTTCCTTCACCACACAGAGATGATCGTCGGAGTTCGTCGGGTCGATTTGAGGGAGAAGAAGACCATGTTCTTCCAGCATGTAAGGAGACGAAAAAGACGGCGTCTTCGAGCAAATGTCTTCTGCAACGATGGATCGTGGAAGGATATCATAGCCTCCTTTGCTCGGGATGATCAGCAACTTTGTATGGCGGTTCATCCGGAGAGAGGAAGGGTCGTATTTGACCACACAGCTTGCAAGCTGTATCTTTTCCTGATACCTTCGTAGACGAGAGCAGACAAACTAGCTCTGTCCAGGATTGAGTTGGGTCAAATATCTCAACTCAATCTATCATGGCGCTGGACGCAGGAAAGCAGATTTACCCTGCTTTCCTGTATTGGAGGATGGGTCTAGGCCCAGTTTTGTATCCTTCCGCCGTTGACCATATGTCAGTCGGTTTGCGGAAACCGACCAACTGCTGGAGAAGATAGATGAAGAATTACGCCCATGCGAGAACCTGGCAGAACATATTCTGGGCGCGATCTTTAGACAACGATGAGAAAATCCTTTGTAGACGGGATTTCCCTCATATGTAATCACAAAAATGAAGAAAAATCCTTTGTAGACCAGATTTTCCTCATATGTAATCATGTTTTAATGAATAAAATTGCCTTCTTCTGTGCATATGATTGTTTCGCCATATACTTTGCTGTGAAGTCTGAATATGTGTAGGTTCGACACGTCTGGTAACTTTACGCCGACTCTGTTTTAGAAAGAGTGTTAGGTCTCGTCCTGTCTTTTACGTATAACTAAGAGTGCATAGAAAGCCGCTTAGCATTCGAGTATTCGAACTGTCCTGCTGTTAGGAATGAAGAACCGCGTAGAATTCTGAACTGTTACTTCTGATAAACAGAATTCTTGTTCAGACTTCATCTTCAAGAATAATTTCTCGAAAATTCCTTGGAACATGACGAAAAATGGTTGTCAAAAACTGAGTTGCCATCTTGAATTGTAGATGAAATATTCAGACTGGAGTCTGGATGAACTTCCAATCGACCCATGGAGAAGAGTAATTTTCAATGTTGAACTCTGTATGCTTCGGGTACTTGGGATATTTTGAGGTCAAGAAGGAGTATCTTCTGTGTGAACTCTTGCAATTGACCATCTTGAGAATCGTTCAGATGTACGCGTACTCTGGTCTGCGTATTTTTTAGATGTGCGGAAAGTCATAGCATAAAATCATAAGTTCATAGCCTCTCGAGCGTAAAAGCTGCTGAGCATGAGAGCATCCGGACGTAGAAACTGTAGATTTGTAGCTTCTGAAAAGAAAATCTTCCGAGCGTAAAACTGTGGATCTGTTGCCTCTGAGCGTAAAAAGCCACCGAGCGTGAAATCATATATTTGTAGCTGCTGAGCGTGAAGTAGTAGGTTTGTAGCCTCTCGAGCGTAAAAGCTATCGAGCATAAAAGCATACGGGCGTAAAACCATAGACTTATAGTCCCTGTGAGCGTAAAACCGTAGATCTGTAGCTGTCGAGAGTAGAAAGCTCCTTAGCGTAAAAACCACGAATCTGCTTTGCACGAAATTTTTTTGAATTCGCTGACTGTCCGCCTTCTCTGAGTAATAGGCTGACGTAGTACCCAATCATAACCGAATATTAATTATGAGATTTGGTTCGGGATTCGAGGAGTCCATCCGAACTCTATATATATCCCAAGCTTTTGAGAGAAAAACTTTTCATCCGTCTTCTGCGAGAGAAAGCCTTCGACTGTTCGAGTTCTTCTTCGTTTCCTCTCCGAGCTTTCAAAGTTTTCAGTAATGGCCCCGAAACAAATCCCCTCCACTAAGGGAAAGAATGTTGATTCTTCTTCTCGTTCTTCTGCTCAAGCGAGAGCGTCTTCGGTCGGACAAGGCAAACTTCATTCTGAGCGAAGTATCCCGCTGACGAGCAGTGCACCCGGCCTTAGAGGTAGAGCTTTTGGGACGAAAAAGAACGACTGAAAATCCTTCGCACACGTTGTACGTGAACGCGCTAGGTCGTCTTCTGTGCTGATAGCCTCTTTGAGGAAGATGATGCACAGAGACGTTTCATCTTTTACGCCCACATTTTTAATGTGTCAGCGTAAAAACTCCATATTTTTGCAGTCGGGCGTAAAAGCACAGACTGTCAAAACTTGGCGTATACTATAAATTTGAGTGTTACGCTTGTCGGCGTAATAACTCAAACTTTGGCAGTCTGGCGTAAAACACAGACTGAATACTGCCAACCTTGAATTTTACGTTTAGGAACTGGATTCCAGCGTAAGGATCAAGTTTTTATAGTCTTGGCGTAAAGCACAGACTGTTGATTTTTGGCGTATGCTGCAAGATCTGTAATGTCTAGTTATAGGAACTGATGTGTGTTTTCTTGCACTCTTGCAGTTAACTTGCATGAGTCTCCGCTAGCCGATGTGATGGGTTCTACCGCCGGGATGCTGCACTCCAACTATCTGGAGGATCTGTCGCACGTGACATTTTCTATCTCCGGGCCCCACTATCTTGAAGGAAGGGAAATTTTGATATCGGTTCAGGGCGAGCGAACGCTGCTGAACATGATTAATGGAGAGCCCCTGACGTACATAGACGGGGACCAGTATATAAAGCCTGATTTTCTCTTCGAGGACATGATTGACAAGCAGTCCCAGATGAAGCCCAAGAAAAAACTCTGGGTTTTTTCTGCCGGGGGTTTGGTCTTGTATCTATCCAAGATGCTGAGAGACTATCATATCTCGGCATTCTTCCATGCTACACATCCCAGGAGGATGTCGTGGACGTTGACTCCCGATCTTCATGGCAGGCCGGGGAAGATATTTTACCAGAAGGAATCTTGCCTAGGGTCATTTGTCAGCAGCTCTTCCGGCTCTGTAATGCCGTTCAGGAGATTGTACCCGGGCAGTGTCCGAGTGAAGACAGCTTGGTGCTCCAGCCGGTACAATTATCGACTTTCTGCAATGATTTCATGGGGCGCAGAGGAGTATACCCCAAGGTTAATCCTCGGTGCAGTGGGTGGATCACCCCAACAAATCTTCGGTGGGCTCGCTTAGCTGACTGGTGCCTGAAGTATTTTCAGACCGAGCTGGAGGGGATTGGTCTGTTCGCAGCTGTGAATGCCACCAGTATTGGGTTAGCTCTCAATCCCAACCTGTTTCTGGCTCTGATGGAGCGATATATCCCGCTCATCGGGACTTTCGCCACTCCACTGGGGGAGTTGGGATTGGCGCTCCACGAGATGGCAGAGATCTCGAGACTACCGATGGGGGATACTCCTTATGAGGAGTACGTTCCCACAAACCGGGAGCTGGGGGATTCTGACCCTCGGGTAGTGGCAGTTTACCAAGAGTTGATGTGTCACTACCTGGCGTGCACCGCCTTTTATGATGAGCCTTCAGATTTGGCTCATATCAATAAATGGGCGTCCTACCTCTTCTTTCACCGGGCCAGGACTGCTAAGCCAGAGAAGGTCTTGGATACGAAAGATCAGTCTTTGAATTTTCTGAGCGTGCTTAGTGCTCAGGTAGTCGACGATCTTATGGAGGATGCTGGGGCTCCGGATCTGATTCTCGATGAAGGGATAGAAAAATATCCTGCATGCACTAAGGCCTACAGCTATTTGAGGCATTGCCGCAGGCCTCTGTCCAAGGAAGCTCAACTGGCTGGCTTCCTCTCCATATGGCTGCGTCGAGTAGTAGTGCCCGGCATCGCATCTGTGGACCGCATTCACCGGAACACCCTATGTCCTGCAGTGCGTCTGGTGTTCGGGGCAAGACTGGGCTTGCTCCCTGCCATGGTGTGCCGCATACAAGCTGGCTTGAGGGCCATGACTGAGGGGCTGCTCGTCGATGAAACTCGACGTGATAGCTTTCCCAGGGTAGAATTACCATACCTGTATTTGATGGGATGGTTAATTCTCCATAACCCCCGGGTGATGTCTCCTGGCTCTGACAGTAGTTCGGGGGTTAGTTTCTTGTTGAATTACAAGAAATTCTTCTGGAACGTAACTACAGTTTTAGACTGTCGGCGGGCGCTGAATTTCGGTCATAGCTGGAAGCTCTTCTGCACTGTCCCCCTTGTACATTTCAATCAACAGGGGATCAGACTTCAGGATGTAGGCGACAGGCAGACCATTCTTTCTCCTGAGGCTTTTAATTGGTTGGTCTGCATTAGACCTTCCCATTTGTTGTACAGAAGCGAAGACCATTGCTTCTTGGAGCCCTACTTGCCTAGTCAGTTTGTCAAGCAGTTTGGGTATGACCAATTGCATATGGGCAATGCCGTCACCAGCTTCAGGTCCAGGGGTGGACTCATTGATGGAGCGAGAGGATGGCGATACTTCATCATGGGTTGCACTGAAGCAACTTTAACCGTGCCCATCATTTCACTCTCCACGGAGCTGCGCATCCTCCACTCGTATGCCCAGTTCTATGTGGCAACCAACACCTTCCATCGCGATTTTGATATGCATGAAAGTTTTAGGGTGCCCTCTTCCAAGTCTGCAGGAAGAGATGAAGTCCCCTCGGTTTCTTCTGACAAGGGTGAAGAGTCCGTTACTCCGGATGAGCCTCTGTTGTCGGTGCCGAGGGGTGAAATACCTCCGCCTGCAGGGGCTTTGGTAATCTCTGGGAAGCGAAGGGCTCCTGCTCCGAAGGAGACTTCCCCTCGTAAGAGGAAGAAGAAGACGGTTACTCGTCCTCTCCGGATTCCTGGTAATGAGGCTCCTAGAATTGAGCCTGCATCTCCCCCTATTGGGGATGATTCTTTGATTATAGGTCCCTCGCCTTTTAGAGAGGGGCCCTCCACAGTTCTGACTGGCGATGCCGGAGAATTCCTGCTTGAGGCTGCTGCTGCTGCTACCGCTTCGGGCAGTGGTACGAGATCGCCTTCGGGGCCGAGCTGAATAAGGATACCTTTATCCGGATCAGCATCGGAAGAAACCCCTGTCGTGTCCGTTAGTGCACCCAACGAGATTCCAGCTGATGAGCCTCGGTTGGAACTTGATGAGGGCCTGGAAGAATATTTGCCAGTGTCGGTTGACACACCACCTTCTCCAGGTATGACAGCTTGCCTAGCATCATTAAGAAATAATTTAGCTGTACTGGCCGCAGACGCGACATATACACCATCGGCCATGGGTAAACGTCGTCTTTACGTCTCTTTTTAGAAAAGTTAATATCATTTTGATATTAACATCTTTTTGTCTTCTTTTCAGGGGAAGACCTCTTCGGGGAGGGCAAATTGGTCGCGTCTTTTGGCACTGTTTCAGGTCCTGGCGGCGACACGGAGGTGCCTGACTTTGAAGAGGAGACACTTTCGGGTGCCGGCTCGTCCGTCGAAGAGATTCCGATATCTCAAGAGGAGGACGAGTCTGTCATTGCGACAATGCCTCCTTTGAGTACGCCGGTCACTTCGTCCGGTGTTGGCGCTTCTTCTTTTGTCGCACCACCTGTTGAGGCGATGGCCGTGGCCACATCGTCTGCGATCATTCCTGGAGGAGGATTCGCCAATATCGCGGCCACTCCCAGCGTCCATTCGGATCTAGCTGCGCTGGCCGAGCAGTATACTAGTATCTTCTACAACACCTTGAAAACGTTAATATCAATGGTGTTGGCGAAGAATCTGAGCTTCGAGGCACTGAGGAGGTCCTCCCGGGCCGCGATAGTGCCGATCCGAGAATTTAACGACACTGGGGTAGCTGACACGCTGGAGGAGATAGTTAATGCTTTGGAGCAACCCATTAACGAGTACTTGCAGCTAGCTCGAGGCAGCATTGACGGTCTCGTTCAAGCTAGGTACGACTCCCTGACTACAGAGTTTGCTGGGCAAATGGAGTCTCTAAATAAGTCCATCGAGGCTTAGCGGCAGGAGATGGATCATGAGTATGCCCAATTGGAGTATGTCGTTCCCGAGTTAACCCAGTGCGAAGCCGAATATGAGGAAGTGGCAGCGAAGGTCCGCATATTGAAGGATGAGCTCGTTCAAGTAGAGGCGAAGGCTCTCTCTTTGTCGGCAGCCCGGGATGTGCTGAAGGAGCGACGGGCGACTGTTCAGCAGAACCTGACGCGTGTGGGTGCTTTCCACTCAGGTTTTGTGCGGGCTCGGTCTGAGCTAGCTGCTTTGAACAACGATGCGGCAAGGTTGGAACGGGCTCGCGCCGACGTCCTGAACTCCAGGGATGAGAGGATGGCTGCTCTGGCACGACAGATTCACGACCTAACTGCTCCTCCTAAATGATGTACTTTTGCTTTTCAATGTAATTTTGCTCTTTCTGGGAATAATAAAGAGGCTTTCATCTGACTTTGTGGACCCATCATTTTGGAATATAAATGACAGGTTTAGGTGAAAGTGATATCAGAGGTAATATGGACGTGATATACTCTCGGTAAGTTTTAGTAGGACATATCTATTCAGAGGTTATATGGACATGATAGAATATGCTTCAGCTAAAATTTGTACACAAAACACTATCAGAGGTAATATGGACGTGATAGGTCTTGAAGTTCCAAATTAGTTCAACATATCTATTCAGAGGTTATATGGACATGATATAATACGATCCAACTAGTTTCGTTTTGGAAGTAGTTTTGTCAGAGTGAGGTTTTCGCCATATTCCACTTGAGCAGAGGAGGTTAAGCATAGTACCTTTTCAGGAATTTGTCATTGATAGGAGCCATTAACAGGTCTCCATTAGGCTTGGCTAACCTGTAAGCGCCGTTTGAGAACGTTGTCTCGATCACATAAGGGCCTTCCCATTTGGGCTGGAATTTGCCCTTACTCCTGTGAGTAAGAATCATCGGCCTTCTTACAGCTAAAACTAGCTCGCCAACTTTGAACACTCTTTCCTTTACTTTTTGATTAAAAGCTCTGGAAATGCGTGCTTGGTAGAACGCGATGCGATGTTGAGCCTGAAGGCGTTTCTCGTCTAATCCTTCTAGCTCTTGAAGCCTTAACAGGTCATTCTTTTCTTGAGTCAACTCATTAGCCACGGCTATCCTGAGCGACGGAATTTGGATCTCGATGGGAAGAACTGCTTTGCTCCCGTAAACTAATGAGAATGGGGTGTAACCTGTCGGTGCTCGTACCGTTGTGCGGTATGCCCAGAGACATTCTCACAGCTTCTCATTCCAATCCCTCTTGTTCGAAGAGACGAACTTTTTCAAGAGCTTGATAATGGTTTTGTTGAAAGCTTCTGCCAAACCATTAGCAGCAGGATTATATGCCGTAGAGGCCACATTTTGTATCCGATTTTTATCGCAAAATCGATGAAACGCTTGGCTGATGAATTGAGACACATTGTCATGAATTATCCTCCGGGGTATCCCGAAGCGATAAATGACGTGATGCTTGATGAAGCTGATCACATTAAATGCCTTCACCTCAGCAAGAGGGATCGTCTCTGCCCATTTGGAGAAATAATCTGTGATGGCCAGTATGAATCGGTGACCTCTGGAAGAAGACGGGTGAATAGGACCAATTATATCCATACCCCATGCTTCGAAAGGCCAGGACGCAACCGTAGGATGTAGATACTCAGGAGGTTGATGGATAAAGTCTGCATGGACTTGACAGGCTCTGCATTGTCTTGCATACTTTATTGCATCTGTGATCATAGTAGGCCAGTAATAGCCCATTCTCCTTATGCGATCCTGTAGCTTAGGACCGGGTTGATGCGCTCCGCATACGCCGTCGTGAGCTTCACGGATAATCCGATGTGCTTCATCACCAGAGAGACATCGTAATAATAGTCCGTCATAAGACCGGCGATATAGACATTGTGAAGATGCGTCAAAATAGTGCAATGATTGTCTTTTGACGGATACTGCTTCTTTAGGGTCTTCTGGCAAGATTCTGTATGCTACGAAATCTATAAAGGGACTTCTCCAGTCTCTCTTTGGAAGATCTGTGTCCACCGCGTAGCTGTGTTCTATGTGAAAGTTATTTTTCACACAGAATAAATCTCTGTTAAGAAGGATCACCGAATTCTGCCTTCTTATAGGGGTAGCTAAATCTGCAGCTAGACTGGCTAGGACATCAGCTTCCAGATTCTGAGATCGAGGTACATGCTCTAGGAAGAATCCTTTGAATGTCATGGCTATCTCGACCGTTGCTCGGTGATAGGGGATGAGGTCTGGATTCCGGACTTCATATATTCCTCTGACTTGATTGACGATCAGCAGAGAATCACCGAAAGCTTCCAGAGATTCGACGACCAATTCTTTAGCGACTTGGAGCCCGATTAGTAGAGCGTTATACTCTGCCACATTGTTGGAACAGGGTTCTCTAAGAGAATATGCTCGATAGATGACGAGTTTATCAGGAGTAACCAGGACAATTCCTACTCCTGAAACCACGTTTCCCCTGGGACCAGTCCTGAAGGTAAGCTTTCCCTGAACGGGTTCCAGTAGCCAAGACCTCGTCTTCTGATGCCGAGTGTACCGTAATCATGTGACACGATTTGTGCTTTGAGTTCTTTTTGGACTTAGCCTTAGCAGCTTGAGTCTCTTTTTCGATCTCTGGCACCAGATCTGGATGAACCCATATGATCTCGCCTCGCTAGGTAGTTAGGGGTAGCAGGTCATGATTTCGATCCCTAGCCGGAGGAAGATTAACAATGTTCATCGTTGTCCGAGAAATAGGTGTAACACCGTCCGGGACTTCTTAGGGAGGCAAATTGCCAAATTGCAGAGAGATCATGTTGGCTGTGACCGTCTTCTCGCTGTTGCGCAGAGTGATGGTCTTAGCATCGATCAGCTCCTGGATCTTCCTTTTCAGTACATAACACGCCTTTGTAGGGTGGTGCACGTATCTGTGGAAGATGCAGTACTTGGGGTTATTAGTACTGCCGACTTTATTGGGCCGCTTCTCCTCCGGAAGGGTAATCGTGTCACTTTTGACGAGACACTCGAATATGCTCGGAATATCGTCGTCGTCGAAAGAGTACACTTCAATGGGCCTGGAAGTCCCAGGTTTCGTCTGCGTGGTTGCCGCAGTCTTTTGTCTGGACGTATTGATCGCCAGAGCTTCTTTTCCTTTGGAACTGCGAGGATGGTCGTTGTTGGGGGATGACCTCTTGCCTCTGTCGGAGGCAGAGATCATGATGCCATTGTCACGCGCCTTCCGACTGTTGTCCTCGGCGGCTACCGCTGAGATAATGAACGAGGGCCAATCATGGAACTGATATGGTCCTGTGAACACCGAGATCACGGGAAGAAGGTTCTTCCTGCAAATGTCCACCAATGCCGAGTCTGGAACTCCGGAAGGCATTTGCAAAGTGGCTTGACGAAAACGTTCGATGAAGGTGCGAACGTCCTCTTTTTCCCTCTGCTTCACTTCGATGAGAGAGGACATCGACATGTCCATCCCTCCTTCGTAGAATCTTGCGAAGAATAAGGCTTTGAAGTCGTCGAAGGAAGTAATGCAGTTGTCCGCCAGGCTGCGGTACCACTGGTAAGCCACTCCCGAGAGACAGTCCTTGAACACCCGAGTGAGGAGGGCGTCATTCCCCTGCAGTAACACCGTCATCATACTGAAGCAGTTCATGTACTGACTCGGTGATGTTTTTCCCTCGAACAGAGCCATGGTCTGTGGTTTGTATTTAGGAGGGAAAGGGGCCTCTTCCCAGATAGCCGGGTAAGGCTGGTTGATTCCCAATTTCTTGAGCTGATCTTTGTGCTTCAAGGCATCAAATTGGGCTTTCAGCTCCCGTACTGCCTGCATCGGATTTTCAGCCGGTAGCGGGACCACGGAGTGGTGAGGAATCGGTTGTATTGCGACTCCAACGGGAGGTAATACATTCTCCGAGTGAGGAAGCGGAGGAACTGCTGACTCTTGATCTAGAGCAGGCTCTTAGATCGTGTTGGATGCTGGTAAGTCCACCCCTACACGTATCTGAGTTGGAGGGACCGATGCTTGAGCCATGGCAGCTACGTGTTGAGTTAGCATCATCTGGTACATGTTCTCCATCATGGATTGCATCTCTTTCAGAGACGTCTCCAGTATAGTGATGCGTTGCTCAGCGCTCCCGGACGGGGAAGCTTTCTCGCGTTCATCTCCAATGGCATAAACTTCCACCTCCCTGGGTGTCATTGAAAGATTAGTATAGGTCTCTGTAGAAGTGGACTCTATACTTTCGGCGTCTGATTCGGGAGACTGGCGACCCCCAGCATCGGAATCAGAAGAGTACGAAGCCGGTTGTCGTGACCTCGAACGAGTGCTTCGGAACACCCCAGCTTCGGTGTTCCTAAGGAGCATGTTGAATCTCCTTCGGCTCAGAGTTCTAGAGGGATGACGTCTTGAGCCCAACCTTCCTCTAGGTATGTGTGAAGCCATGTTCACAGATGCATGCGTGGGCTCTTCTTCCTGGAAAGACGGGGAGTAGCTCAACCGGTCGAAAATCGACCATTTTGCTTCAGAACAGCAACAATTAATTACAATCCTATGACTATTACAACAGTGCTCGCTAGGAGGCGTAATAGACATGCTGGAAGATCCTCTCTCCTTGCGTTTCTGGATCAGATACTTGCGCAGGTCAGGAGGAGTTACAGAAGAAGAAGATGATGGCTTGTTCCTTCTGTTCACATCAGTGGGCATGCGGATGTTGGGAACCATAGTTTTTCCTGTGCCACTAGTATACAACAGGTTGGCCATCTGGGTGGCGGATAATCCCCGAGGAGGGTGTATTTCCGCAAACTGAGCCTTCTTTACGCTGAGGGGCTTCGCCTGGCTTAATTTGGAGCTTTGCTCAGGTTGGCGTAAAGCCGAGGAGGTCCTCAGTCGGCCATCAGCTTCTCGCGTAATCCGAAGGGCGGACAGATTGTTCCCTCGCTGGCGTAAAGGCCGAGAAGTTGAGTAGTCCGCCGCTTGCTTTTCCTTGCGTAGATTGCAGGAATCATCTGCTTTTCCGCGGAAGGCAGATGTATTTTTACGCGCGGAGCGCGTTTGGGATTCCTGATTTGGGGATGAGGCATTATCAGATATTTTGTCTATTCCGTCACAGACGGGAGACAGAATTTTACGCGCAAGGCGCGATGTGTACTTCTGGACTAGCGCTGAGGCATTACCAGAAGTTTTGTCTGCCCTGTCAGAGACAGGTGACTGAATTTTACGTGCAAGGCGCGGAGTATACTTCTGGATTGGCGCTGAGGCATTGCCAGAAGTTTTGTCTGCCCTGTCAGGGACAGGCAACTGAATTTTACGCGCAAGGCGCGAAGGGAGCAATGCTACAACCTCGTTAGTCGGAGAGATCGGAGAGTCGACAGGAATGGTAGAGGATGTCTTGGGCATCCAGACCTTACGCAGTTTTCTATTGTCTTGGACAGAGAGAGAGTGAGAGCTACCCCCTGTTCGAAGCATATCTTCGTAGGCAGACTGGTCGAACTGGACGACCAGTGTCTTCTTCACGGATCCCACGGATACCGTATCATGTTGAGCAATTGCTTCATCGTCAGAAGAGAAAGATGTCCCCAGCAGAGTCGCCATCTTGTTTTCTGATAAAATAAACGAAAGATATGGAAACGAGGCTTTATACGAAAACCTGCTCTTTATGTTTACAAACAAGCAGTACAATTAATCCTATACGAGGATGTCGAGTACAATTTTTTTAATCTGGGTAAATATTGCTATAGGAGTCTGATCTGCAGTCGATCACTTTGTCCCTTGGACCACACGATGATGAAGAAGTGTCGTAGAAGACAGAAAGCAGCTTCGAAGGTTGCTAAAGAGAGTGGATGCTCGATGCCAAAGTCGTCGATCACTACTCTTTGCCCGAGCTCTGGATTCTTCTCTCTCTCAACCGTTTTCTCTCCTCGATCTGATACTCTATTTTTCGACCTTGGATCTGATACTGGATTTCTTGACCAATTTTTCGACCCTGGACCTCTGTTGATAGAGGTCTCTATTTATAGAGTTTTAGTGACAGTGACCACTCAGTCGGTGTAGAAACCGAGTAGTGGAAAGTACAGCACCCTTTTACACGACGGTTATAATAACCATTGTCCGCGTATAGATGACCTTTTGAATAAGCGTGTGACGCATGTCAATTAAGAGACAACGCGTATAACTGCTGCGAAGATCACGGCGTAGAAGTCACGTAGGTAGTTATCCTTTGTGTAGAAGAGGTTGGCGTAGAAGCCAATAACTGTCACTATGGCGTAGAAGCCAAGTAGGCATAGAAGCCGAGTAGGCATAGAGGCCGAGTAGGCGTAGAAGCCGAGTAGGCATAGAGGCCGAGTGGGCGTAGAAGCCGAGCGGGCGTAGAAGCCGAGTGGGCGCAGAAGATAGCTGATCCTCTTCTCCTGACTGAGGCCTGAGTTGGCGAAATGTGCCAAAGTGATGATGCGGACGTCTTAGCCGAAATTATGGCTCTTGGAGATATAATCAAATCTCTTGCATTAAATGCAGAGATCTGCCCCCATCCTGCGCATTAAATGCAGAGGCTTGTCTTTAAGATTTGCCATCATTCTGCGCATTAAATGCAGATACGCGCCTCGAATCCTGTACAAAGAGTAACTGCTGACGTGGCAGTCTGTTTCTCTTCTGCAGAGCGTAAGAAGCTCACGTCTGCCTGTGTAAAACTAGGCGGCGTATCCCCTTGTATGCCTAAAAGCAGTTTACGCAAAGGGGATGTCTCTAAACGACGGTTCGGTGACATTTAATCAAATCTTCTGCATTAAATACAGGGATCCGCCATTATCCTGCGCATTAAATGCAGAGGCGTGTTTTGAAGGTCTGCCACCCTTTCTGAGCATTAAATGCAGAGACGTGCCTCAAGTTTTGTCATCACTCTGCGCATTAAATGCAGAGACATGCCTCGAGCCCTGTACGAAGAGCAGCTTTTGACGTGGCAGGCTGTTTGTCTTCTGTGGAGCGTAAACAGCTCATATCTGCCTGTGTAAAACTAGGCAGCGTATTCCTTTGTATGCGTAAAAGCGGTTTACGCCAAAAAAATGGCAGTAAATGACAGCCTGGGTTGTAGTGTCGCGTCATCATTATAGCCGTCGTCTGGGTAGTCGTGTAGTACTCTTTGTCAGGAGTCCAGACGTCAGGTTCATTGCATGATTTGACAGGTTCATTTCGAAGAATACGAAGCGTTTCTCGTACACTTCAATGCTGCATTGAAAGCGGATGAGTTCTACGCCATAAAGGCGATGCAGCACCCTTTTTACGCAGAAGCAGCCCGGACATACTGCACTACGTGGATGGTCCTTGAGCTTTATACTTTACGCTGTACTCAGCATTTTTCATGCTTCTACAGTTGGCGCATCAACTCGAACACTGTCTTCAAGTCTTGGATGTGATTAGCCTTGAGTCGGCTTTTGACAGCGATGTCGTCTACGTAACATTCCACTGTTTTGCGTAGATGCTCGTGGAATATGTTACTCATGGGTCGCTGATATGTAGCCCCGACATTCTTCAATCCAAAGGGCATGACTGTGTAGCAATATACCCCCAGTGGCGTACAAAAGGCAGTATGCTTCTCGTCTTCAGGATCCATCTTAATCTGGTTGTACCCTGAAAATCCGTCCATGAAAGACATGCGTTCAAAACCGCATGTGTTGTTGATCATGACGTCTGTGATGGGAAGAGGGAATTCATCATTGGGGCAAGCCGCATTGAGATCTCGGAAGTCGATGCAAATGCGAACTTTCCCACTTTTCTTCATGACTGGGACAACATTAGCGACCCAATCAGGATGTTGCTCTTCCCGGATGAACCCGTAGGCTATCAACTTCTTGATTTCAGCTTCAATGGCATCCATCATATCCGGACGGAACCGGCGTTGGTGCTGCTTTACAGGTTTTGAATTGGGCAATATGTTAAGTTTATGGGTAGCCACTTTTGGATCAAGACCTGGCATATCATCATAATTCTACGCAAAGATATCGATATATTCTTTTATCAGCTGGATCATCTATTCCCTTTCTGCTGGGGAAAGATTGTTACTGATAAATATCGGCTTTGGTGAAATTCCATCCCCAACATCGATTTGGATAACTTTATCTTCAGTGGGCGGTTCTCTCTGCTCGAACCGAAGTTCCCATTGCGTATCCATTTGATGTGCCCAGGAGTCGTTTTCAAACGGTTCAGATTCGTGTTCGTCTGCTTCGAAAGAATCTGTCAATACCGTATTTGCTGACAATACTTGTGGGAGTTCATCATCTAAATCGGAGGACGACGAACCATTCTGAGAAGAGGAAATGATATCCTCACTTGACTCAGAAGTTGCAAGAGCCGTGGTATACCCTAACCCGAAGTGTGTTCGTTGAAAATAGGGATCACCATGCAACGGCATTCGTCTGCCTTTCCCGTAGTTGAGGCCTGGCTCTGAATTCAGGTCGTAACCCATGCTTTGTATGATCTTCAAAGCCTGTGGGCTATAACTGTAGACCTGCGTTTTCCCAGCATCGTCATCGGGAGAACCTTCTTGTACAATCGGTCGATTCCGCATGCGGCCGAAGACTATTGGATGTTGATCTTTACGGGTAGGTGGGACAATAAAGAGAGAATCTTTATGTTGCCCATATGCCGTGATGATGTTAGAGGTTGATGCCACTTCTCATACATATGGTTGATAGAAGTCTATAGCTTTCAAGAATTTTTATGCTATAGGCTCTATATCGTTATGGAGGGATGATTCCTGATTAGAAAATTGGGCGTCAATATACTAGAAAAGAGGTTCTTTATTATCATCAGAAACCATGTTCCCGGTTGTATTTACATCAATCGGCTGTTTGTTGCGCCAAAGGTTGATGACCAAGGGTGGAGGCTTCTAGTTCAGAGTGATCACTAGTGGATCACTTCCTCCTCCTGATTTGGTTTTGTCCAAATGGATAGCCATGGGTCCCATGACTTTAGGATGGGTAGTTCGTCCTTTCACATGGATTGACAGAGGTTGCTCCACAGATGGTTCTCCTGGCTCCCGGTGGGATTCCTCTTTCGTCTTGCCCGACACCTCCTTCATGTAGTCTTGGGTGTATAATATGACATCTGAGTAGTAGGACTCAACTCCTTTGAACGGGTTGAGATCAGCAAACTCTGTCTTTATTGTTCCTTGGGAGTCTACATATTTGAAGCATTGATGTAGAGTGGAAGAAACAATATTGTGATCGTGGATCCATTGTCTGCCCAACAGAATATTGTAGGAAACCTCTGAATCAATGACGTAACAAGTAGCCACTGATCTAAGGTCATCAATCTGGATTCTCAGACGAATCTTCCCCAGCGGCTTGCTTTTCCTGGCATTGAAGTCCACGATTGTAGTGGTAGTGTAAGCCAGTTCGCTGGTAGAAATCCTCAATGGCCTGAGCAGACTATGAGGGATGATGCTGATCGACGATCCCGGATCTATATGAATCTGGTCTACCTCCATGGAACCGACGTATCCGGTGTAATAGCATATCTTCTTGAGTGAAAGTGATGTTAGGAACCACTTTTATTACACTATGACATTGACGACATGCCACAGGCTCTTTGTCGGGGGACTTGAGCTGGGTCAAGCATACGTCCGCCTACATCAAAGCTTCGCTCAAGGCTTGACGAGTGTCTTTGGATAGCCTAAGCAGCTCAAAAATGGACAGTCTGGCTGGAGTATTAGCCAGTTGGGCGAGGATGTCGAAGTTATATGGCTTCTATAAACCTTTGTTTTGAATATTTTTCAAAGGTTTATCAAAACGAACTTCTTTCTGTTTGTCCTTGTCCGTCGGAGTTGGTCTAGAAGGACCTGCCTCTGGTATGACAGGTTCAGGCTCTGTAGGCTTGGCAGTTGAAGTGTCTGCCGTTGTTTCTTCCTGATTTCCTTCATAGTCCTTGAAGTAGGCTTTGCCTGACCGGGTTCCGGTAGCTAAAGCCTCTTCTTCTGATGTCGGAGAAATTGCAACCATATGGCATGGTTCGCATCTTGAGCTCTTTTTAGACTTAGCCTTAGCAGCTTGAGTCTCTTCCTCAATCTCTGACACCAGATCAGAATGAACCCACATAATCTCACCACGCTGGGTAGTTAAGGATACCAAATCCTGGTTTTGACCCCTGGCCGGAGGGAGATTAACAATGTTCATCGTCGTTTGAGGAATAGGTACTATACCATCCGAGACTTCTTGAGGGAGCAGATCGCCGAATTGGAGAGAGATCATGTTGGCGGTGACCGTCTTCTCGCTATTGTGCAGAGTGATAGCCTTGGCATCGATCAGCTCCTGGATTTTTCTTTTTAGTATATAACACGCCTTGGTAGGGTGATGTACATACCTATAGAAAATGCAGTACTTAGGGTTGTTGGTACTGCCGACTTCATTAGGCCTTTTTACCTCAGGAAGAGTGAGCTTGTCTCTTTTGACTAGACAGTCGAATATGCTCGGAATGTCATCATTATCAAAAGAATATTCTTCTATGGGCCTAGAAGTCCCAGGTTTTGTCTGCGTAGTTGCTGGGGTAGGTTGCCTGGATGTGTTAATCGCCAAAGCTTCCTTTCCTTTGGAACTACGAGGATGGTCGCTATTGGAAGATGACCGTTTTCCTTTGTCAGAGGTGGAGATCATGATTCCATTGTCACGCGCCTTCCGACTGATGTCTTCAGCGGCAACCGCTGAGATGATAAACGAGGGCCAATCATGAAACTGATATGGTCCTGTGAACACCGGGATCAGTGGAAGCAGGTTCTTCCTGTAAATGTCCACCAAGGCTGAATTCGAAACTCCGGAAGGCATCTGCAAAGTGGCTTGACAAAAATATTCGATGAAAGTACGAACGTTCTTTTTTTTCTTCTGCTTCACTTCGATGAGTGAGGACATAGACATGTCCATCCCTTCTTCATAGAATCGAGCGAAGAACAGAGTCTTGAAATCTTCAAAGGAAGTAATACAATTGTCCGCAAGACTACGGTACCATTGATAGGCCACTCCAGACAGACAGCCCTTGAACACTCGAGTGAGAAGGGCGTCATTCCCTTGTAGCAACACCGTCATCATACTGAAGTAGTTCATGTATTGACTTGGTGACGTCTTGCCCTCAAACAAAACCATGGCTTGTGGTTTGTATTTTGGAGGGAAAGGAATCTCGTCCCAGATAGCTAGGTAAGGCTGGTTGATGCCCAACTTCTTGAGCTAATCCTTGTGCTACAGGGCGTCAAATTGGGCTTTTAATTTTTGCACTGCTTGCATCGGATCTTCAGCTGGGAAAGGGACCGCAGAGGGGTGAGAGACCGGTTGTATAGTGACCCCAACAGGAGGTAACATGTTTTCCGGGTTGAGAAGTTGAGAAGCAGCCGATTCTTGATCTTGAATAGGCTCCTGGCTTGATGGTATATTTACCCCCACCCGTAGTTGAGTAGTAGGAACTGGCGCAGCTGTGCGTTGAGTTACCAACATTTGGTGCATACTCTGGATCATGGTATTCATCTCTTTGAGTGATGCTTCCAAAACAGCGATGCGTTATTCTGTACTTCCTGATGGGGAAGCTTCTTCATGTTCATCTCCGATGGCATAAACTCCTATTTCTCTGGGTGCTACTGATGGATCAGTATAGACCTCTGTGGAGATTGAGTCTATACTGTCAGTATCACCTTCAGGAAATTGGCGACCCCCAGTGTCGGAATCGAAAGAATATGAAGTCGATTGTCGCGACCTTGAGCGAGTGTTTCAAAAAACTCCTGCTTCAATGTTCTCGAGGAGTCTGTCGAATCTCCTTTGGCTCGGAGTTCTAGAGGGATGATGTCTTGAACTTGACCTTCCTCTAGGAATGTACGATGCCATGTTTACCGATGCGAATGTCGGTTCTTCTTCCTGTAAGGACAAAGAGTAGTTCAACCGGTCGAAAACTGACCATTTTGCTTTAGAACAGCAGTAATTAACTAAAATTTTGTGACTATTACAACAGTACTCCCTAGGGGGTGTAATAAACATATCAGAAGATCCCTTGTCTTTGTGTTTCTGGATCAAGAAATCACGCAAATCAGGAGGATTAACTGAAGAAGAAGAAGAAGACATATTCTGCCTTTTTACATTAGTCGGAACGTGGAGATTGGGGATCCCAACTCTTTTTTCGCCATAGGAATACAGCAGTTCAGCCATGTGAGTAGCACATGATCCATGAGGAGCGTATCTATCCACCAACCGGGTCTTCTTTACGCCGAGAGGCTTGTCCGAGCGTAATCTGGAATTTTGCTCAAGTTGGCGTAAAACTGAGGAAGTCCTCAAACGGCCATCAGCATTCCGCGTAATCTGAAGAGCTGGCAACTTCTTTTCTTGATGGCGTAAAGACCGAGAAGTTGAAAAATCCGCCACTTGTTTTCCCTTGCGGAGATTGCAGGGACCCTCTGCCTCCTTTGGAGCGGGAGAGGTATTTTTACACGCAGAGCGCATTTGAAATTTCTGACTTGGCGCTAAGGCATTGCCAGAAACAACGTCTGTCCCGCCAGCGACGGGAGACGAGTTTTTACGCGCAGAGCGCGTTGGAATTTTCTGACTTGGCGCTAAGGCCTTGTCAGAAACTACGTCTGCCCCGCCAGTGACGGGAGACGAATTTTTACGCGCAGAGCGCGTTGTATACTTCTGGATTGGCGCTGAGGCATTACCAGAAGTTTTGTCTGCCCCGCCAGCGACGGAAGACTGAGTTTTACGCGCAAGGCGCGGAGTCGACTTCTGGATTGGCACTGAGGCATTGCCAGAAGCTTTGTCTACCACGTCACAGACGGGAGACGGGTTTTTACGCACAGAGCGTATAAGTTGGGATGCCGCAACCTTGTTGATCGTTGAGAGAGAGCCTGCAAGAAGAGTAGAGGATGTCCGGGGCATCCATACTTTACGCAACTTCCTGCTGTCCTGAACAGATGGGGAATGAGAGCTACCCCCTGCGCGAAGCATGTCTTCATAAGCAGATTGGTCGAATTGGACGACTAGAGTCTTCTTTGTTGATCCGACGGATACAGCATCATGTTGAGCAATAGCCTTCTCGTCAGAAGAGAAAGTACTCCCTAGCAGAGTCGCCATCTTGTGTTTGATAATAAACGAAAGAAATAAAAATAGGTTTATACGAAACCCTTTCTTAGGTTTACAAACAAGAAGTACAATTAATCCTATACGAGGATATCAAGTACAAAATTTAAATCTGGGTAAATATTGCTATAGGAGTCTGATATGCAGTCGATCACTTTGTCCCTTGGACCACACGATAATGAAGAAGTGCTGTAGAAGAAGGAGAAGCTTCAAAAATCGCAAGAGGGATTGGATGCTCGATGCCAAAGTCGTCAATCACTCCCCTCTATCTGTGCTCTAGACTCTTTTCTCTCAATTTTTTCGACCTTTGACCTCCATGGACGGAGGTCTCTATTTATAGGCGTAGAAACTGAACAGCAGAGAGAACCACACCTTTTACGCGGCGGTTATCATAACTGCTACCCACGTATAAATGATCTTCTGAATAAGCGTGTGACGCGTGTCCCATTAAGAGATAATGCGTATAACTGCTGCGAAGATCACGGCATGCAAGCCACATAGGTAACTGCCCCTCGCGTAGAGATGATTGGCGTATTTGCCAAATAACTGTCTCGTTGGTGTAAAAACCAAATAGCTGTTCTGATGGCGTAAAAGCCAAGTAGGCGTAGAAGCCGAATAGTTGTCGAGTTGGCGTAGAAGCCAAGTAGGCGTAGAAGCCCAGTAGGCATAGAAGCCCAATAGCTGACATATAGGCGTAGAAGCCCAATAGCTGTCAAGTTGGCATAGAAGCCAAGTAGGCATAGAAGCCCAGTAGGCATAGAAGCCCAATAGCTGTCAAGTTGGCGTAGAAGCCAAGTAGCTGTCAAGTTGGCGTAAAAGCCAAATTCTGCGTAAAGCTTGATGTTGACTGGAGTCTTGAGCGTATTCCGAGTCAAATAGCCTTATCATGCACCTTTGCAAACATGGTCCGAGTTGGCGTATTCCGAGGAGATGGCATACGGCGTACTCCTATAGCTGAAAATAGCCTGATGGCGTAATATGCAGGGATGATGATGTGGACGTATTAGCCCTAATTATGGCTTTCCTAGTCATTGGAAACAAAACAAAATCTCGTGCATTAAATGCAGAGATCTGCCCCCATCTCGCGTATTAATTGTAGAGACGTGCCTCGGGCTCTGTACGAAGAGCAACTTTTGACGTGGCAGTCAGCTTTATCTCATCTTGAGCGTAAAAGCTCATGGCTGCCTGTGTAAAATAGGCAGCGTATTACTTGAATGCGTAAACGACGTCTTATATCAAGGCTTTGTCACTAAGCGACAGTCTGGAGCTCTTTGCCGAATCATCATTACAGCCGTCGTCTTGATAGTCGTACAGTACTCTTTGTCAGGAGTCAGGTTCGTACTGTCTGACAAGTTCATTCGAGAAATACGAAATATTTCTCGTACACTTCCATACTGTATTAAAAACAGACGGGTTTTACGCCATAAAGGCGAGGTAGCAACCTTTTTACGCTGAAGCAGCCTGGAGATACTGTATTACGCGGGTTGTTCTGGAGCTATATTTTACGTTGAACAGCGTTGAAGCTCTGTTGTACGCCAATGGCTCTCAAGTCATGTCTTACGCCACCCAGTGCTGAAGCTCTATTTTACGCGGGCTTCATGCATATTGCGTATAATTTTGCAGCGTATTTTTCATGCTTCTACAATAGGTTGTTTGGACTCTGTCACAAACTCTGACTTATTTCCCCAGCATCAGACGGCAGGCGAGTACAGTCTCTGATGGTTTTCTTTACTGATTATTCATGTATTACATGTAATAGTAATGTTGTACTTGATTCCTGACACGATGGTACACGAATTAATAAATCTTCTTGTTTATGTTTTAGACATTTATCTTGTGTAACACTCCAACATTACTTTACGATTCATGTATACTAGTCAGGGCAAAAAGATGCTAGTTGAAATGTGATCATACCCTTAAATCCTGCAAGTATAATTTCTGTGAAAATCTAATCATACACTTCACGTGTGGTTAGCCAGACTCCCATTGTGCTTATCCCAAGCCGATCACATAATCAAAACTAGTATTTCAAAACACTTAGTGATTATCGATTTTCTTGTCTTACTCTTTACTTGTTGATACAAGCCATATTATTCTTTTTTCTGTTCATTTCTTGCCATGCTTTGATATCAGTTTATTTTTGCCCATCATATTTACTATTAATTTTTTATAGTCCTTATCATGTATTGAAACTGTTGTTAGAGTTGTACTCTGGATAATATTTCAGGTCAATTAAAAGGACACGTGCCCCTATTATGGATTGCCGCAGAGTAGTTTAGAGCATGACCTTACCTTTTCGGAGGATCAAGGACTACTTAGAAGGAAACTCAGTTATGATATTAGATTAGTTAAAGTTTTGTCGGAACTGTTTCCAGAGGCTTTATTATAGTTGTATGAAAGTTGAACTCCATACTTGTATTGTAACTCATATACATATATAACATCATGTTTCCATCTACCTTAGTTTGTGATATAGTATATGTTATTCTTTATTTTATGTGAGGTATTGGATATCACAGGGATAGTCCGTGACAGCGTTCTACCGTCGATACTGCGACGTATGCTGGACGTGCCTACGCACTCGTACCCAAATCTCCGGATACGGGTTGTGACATAGTTGTGTTGACATACTAGCATATAGTATTGTGGGACCTTCAGTAGGACTAACTACCCAGAGTGGAAGGGTATGACGTAATACGGGATAATTCGAAAACTTTTAGGGGGGCTCGCTACCATCTGCTGAAAGGGAGCCGTCTAACCCGAAATAGTCAAAGATGATGTGTTCACCCATAACCGTCATATAGTTAGGTTGCATGCTAATGTCATCTGCTCGCAAGCTTAACAAGTTGTATACAGGAATAGACTTGCTACACATTTATATTTTATAAAGCCTAGCAATTAATGCAGGAACACACTTGAAACGGACATATATTATAAATTGATTATATTAGTTGCAGGGAAGATAGTAGGCTCGGGTAAGATTCAGTGTGTCAAGCAACACATTTATGTTCATGTATATATCTGTTTATGAAACTGTTAACCGATGACACACACACACACACACACACACACACACACATATATATATATATATATATATATATATATATATATATATATATATATGAATTAATTGATCCTAAGATAAGAATAGAAAGACCACATAATAATTTTACCTGCTCTCACATGATTACCGTGTAGGTGAGTTGGGTAGAGACAATTCACCAATGCATTACCTAATGTGCTGACCTCTACATGTTAGGGGAGTCACTTGTACGTTCTGAGACGTTGTAGTTCGTTTGGCAACTTGAAGTTGTTCGATTGGAGATGTTATTCTTTTGTATATAAATGACATAATGTATGTAACATAGTTGATTGTAATAGTTTCATGAGTTATAAATCGTGTGATACCATTCATTGTAATATAATCCACTATTTGAAATCGTGTTATTCATTGGCCTAAGAGTAGTTATATTTTTACTGCAATTTATCAATAAACATATTTGTTTTTATATATCTTGTGTCATTTAACTTTTTGGATTATTTTTGCTTTCTGAAATATTTTATTGACCGTGATTGATATTGTCATGTACAAGTACAATTTAGACTTGTAAGACATCACGCCTAGTGGCGACTTTTGGTTCTGTAGAACCAGGACGTGACAATTATGCGACGTTTGGAAGCTCGTGTGGCAACTTGAAATTGTTCGGCTAGAAGAGCATATCTTTTGTTTATAAATGATATAATGTATGAAACATTGTTGATTGTAGTAGTTTAACGAGTTTTAAGCTTTGTGGCATCATTTAGTGTAATAAGATCCAGTATTTATAATCGAGTTATTCTTTTGGCCTAAGAGCAATTTTAATTTCGCTACAAATTATTAATAAAAAGAATCATTTTTCATATATTTTGTCTATCAACTTTTTGCTAATTTTTACTACAATGACTTCGTTTATGGGATGTTTATCCACCGTATTTGTTCTCGCCTTGCACAGATACAATTTAGACTTATACAACATCATGTCCGGTTATGACTTTCGTGTTCTACAGAACCAGGACGTAACCACGGGGAGAGACCTTATCTCTCACTTATATCTAATTATTTAAAAAAAGCAACCGCATCAACAGATGATATCAAGTACTAGTCTACAAGATGACCTCCGAAGTTGCTACATGCTGAATCTGTATAGCAAAAATTCAGTTAACTTGGTCAACGATTATTACACGTGCTAGAACTTTCTGTTTATACGTCTATTAGACCAGTAAAATAGGTCTCAGTACCTGCTTATGTCAAGGTTATTCACATGCCTTACAAATTTGATTCTTCTAGTATTTCTAGAGAGAGAAAAAGTTGCAAGAGGAATAGGAGTATTATTTGTAATATATTTAGGGTCCTTGGTTCTATAAAAGGAAGATCCTCTCATCATTAAAATTATCTATTGATAAATGTTCTCTCAAAATTGTTGAGACTAAATCAAAAAGTAAATTATTGAACAAAAGGAATTGCAATCTTACAAGTAAACATTTAATAAAATGCAATTTTCTGCTGTAGAAAAGGAACAGATTAATTTTTAACTTCTAATGTCAAACTAACAATATTTCATAGCACGATTTATTAACTCTGACACCAAAGATGAGCAATTGATTTTCAACCAAGCTGTATGCTAGGACCTATGCTGTAGCACTGATCCACTAACGGACAATTCAGTCCACTCAAGTTAAACTATTCAAGTAATATTATTGTTTAGAACCTATATTTTCAAATGAATAATTTAAATGAAATATTGCAGGAAACAGAAGAACTAGAAAAAATCAGTAACATTTACTTGTGTCTAAGACCTACATATCTGAAAACCACTTTTGCCATCCCAACCAACACACCTGCATTGATTTCGCAAGTTTGAAATATATATCAGAACCTATATCTCTTATTGTTGATCATTAGCAATACAACTGCATAGTTATACATAACAATTTTCCTATTTCCAGTAGCATAAGCGGCAGCAAATTCCCATGGTGAAGGCAAGTCGCCAAAGCTGGTTAGAACTGACCACTACCAGATATTGGGAAGGAAAGCATCATGGTGGCAGTTGATCTCATCAAAAACAGAAAAGACATACAATTTAGAAGCAATCAAGAAAAATATCATCTCCACAGAAATGGACTTCACTGTTTGACCAAAAATTGGTACATTATACCATTACAAGTATTTCTTAGTGAAGAATATATTTGAAATGTCAAAAAGTATACGGTTCTAGGGAAATAAACTAAGTTTCTAAATGTTAAGAGCTTTAATATGTAATGTTGGTCCGTTCTTATCAGCTCGGGCTTCTTGGAACATTGGTTAACAATATTATGGTATCAGAGCAAAAGGTCCTCGGTTTGAATCCCCCCGACTTGGTTTATATTGCCTAATTTACCATGTGTAATCGCCCTTCCACTGACTTTAGCCCAAGTGAACGCTCTAGACTCATCAACGTGCAGTACTAGCCTGCACGTGACAAAGCTTTAATATGTAATATTTGTCGTTCTTATCGGATCGAGGTTTGGGAAAATTGGTTTAACTAATATTAGAATAAGAAATTAAAAAACCTTTCACACATTATACATGATTGGAAAACTAGTAAAATATATTAGTGTTATATAGTTTAGAAATTGTGCAATTTACATAATTTACAAGTTTAAGCAAGAAAGAGATGCCATAATAAGTGGTATATATATGTATCAAAAAACGATTAAGAATATATAGATAATTAGGAGGATACAAGATAATTAAGATACAAGGTAGTTGCAGTCAATAAGACAAGTTGTTGAGAAAGTTGTGACGTGACGTTGCAACCATGAGGACAGGAGTATAGAAAGTTGGAAGAACTTAATGTAAAACTTATAGTTAGTACACTAACTCTTTTGTCTCCCTAATAGTTCCACACAATGCCAGAACACATACATCCATAAAAATTTATATTTTCTATAAAGCATTTATGCTCGCTAAGCCTAATTCTACATCAATATCTAGGTGCAGAACTTAGACAATTCGTTGCTATAGTTTAGCTCTTGTGGATCTCAATAAACAATTTATCAAGGTTCGCACTATCGGTATCGGAATCGGTATCGGACCCTCTTATGAGTATCGGAATCGACAGTATCGACAATATTGACGGTTTCGAATCAGAGTATCGAATTTTTTGGTTTCTGAAAACAAATAATTATTAATCCATAATTAAAATTTTAGAAAAAATATTCTATATTTAAGCATAATTTTAAGTATTTCTTCTGTTGTTTTTAGTAATTTTGGAATTAAATGAAATAGTAGTCACCATTACCGATTGGTATATAAGTTCTCTTCTTTTACATGCTTTCACAATCTTACTATACTTTTACAACATTACTTATTGATCTTTTTTTATTCAATTTTCTTTACCGAATTGACTGAAAAAGTGACTCCCGATGTCAATATTGGTATCGGCCGGAATCAGATTGAGACATGCCAAACCGTATTGGTATCAACCGTATCAGATCGATATCGACCGGTTCTGCAAACTATGCAATTTATAAGAATAAGTATTGCACTTTCTCTACAAATTTACTTTTAGTGGCACCTATTGCACTTGAAATATAGTAAACAACACTTGAGCTTCCACTTTCCTTTACTTTTAGCGAATCCCCATCTCTCTCTTCTTTGTTTAATCTCTATCTTCCTATATATAAGCTATCAGTGTCCTAAAGAAGGATATGGTATCTTAAGGTTACAGAAGACATGGACCGTTGGAGAGAAGAATGGAAGAGACATCCAAATAGCAGACTAAAACTTTGGGATAAAGCATCGTTATTGTTGTTACCGTTATACCATTATAGGATGTTTTCTGTTGGCCTCGGATACCACTTAAATTTCAGTCTACCACCTTCACTTTCTCTAACAATATATTTTCTATCTAATTATGTATGTAGGCATACTATTCCCCGTAAAACTAGTTTCTTCATTTATCTTTCATCTCTTGATTCTCCTGTGAGTCATCATTCTATATTAGAATATTTACTCTCCTCTTCAAGTTCTATGATCTAGTTATTTTGGCTATTCAGGTATTTTACTCCCTACATCTTTATACAAATGCCTAATACCATAACTTAAACTTACAGTAGTAGCTGTACTCTCCCACTTTGCTTCACAAATTTTGCACACTACCATCTATCTTGTTAGGGAAAAAATATATTATTAGTTATTGATCCTCAATCAAAAGAGTTTATATGGTCATTGAATTCATTCCTCTTGCTCCATAATTGCATTAGCTTTTACACAAACAAAACGATAGGATTATTTGCCCGCAATTGCCCTTTCAGGTTTTATGGCAAAGCCCTCTCTTGTTCATACTGGAAACCGGCACCAAACCAAAGGGTTCACGTACTGGTCCAAAAACTCTTGTACCTAGTATCGGGGTTTTCTACGAGTAGGAACATCATAAATTTTAGCAGTTTTCAGCATCTTAAGGAGGAGTATATTTCTGAACTTAAAAAAAATTGGAAGGATCTTAGTCTTTTAAAATATAAGAAATTAAATTGTGAAGTGTCAGCATAATCTCATAATTATTCATGTGGTTATATGTTGAATACAGTGAATAATACACAATTCTTATGATATTATAGTATGGTAATTTCGAATTTTAGGAGGTAAATTTTCATTTATTGACTTCGAAAACTCTTTTTAAAGCCTGAAAAATAAAATTAAACCATATCAAGTATATATTTGCCCAATTTTGGCCAATTTCATTCAGCCAATTCTATTCTAGTTTTGGTCGATTCAAACAAAGGCAATTTACATAATTTCTCAAACGTCAAAAAATACACTTTCGGCTGGTTTCGAGAAGTTTTGGGCCAAATAGACAAGAAATTGGAAATATTTTTAGTGGAATACTTGCATTTGGAGGGATAAAGATTTTAGCCGATATAAGATCAAAGATATTGCAAAAGTAGCATTCCTTGCTCCGTATTTGCTACCTCCATGCACCAACTTGTAACAAACAGATAAACTATGATTAATTGGTAGAGAAATCAGAAATCTGATTGTCTATGTGACACTGGAGGAGAATTTTCAAGTGGATGTATAATGCAATTAATTGGTTGCATAATTCAATAAATCAGTTACCATCCTTAGACCAATCATGTACTTATACCACGGTACCACCTACTACAACATAATATATTTAAATCTTCTTTATATAATGGTTTCCTCTTAGTATCTCTTGAATCGATCCATAAATGTTCCACAGTTATCCGTTAATAGTATTTGATAAGCCTACTAGAGTTGCAATTAATTCGCAAAATTAGATACCTCTCATAATCTCAAAAGATAAGAAACATCAGTAACCTATTCTCCTAAAACAAGATTTATAACTATTGTTCTGCCTTCTATTGCTTTCCGTCTAGAATCTCTTCTATTTTTTACCTACATGTCCATGCCTCGTTTGAGAAGACAATTCCCCATTCCTAATATCAAAGTTCATATCTTCTTATTTTAGCTCCCTTACATTTCCTTCCAAATCACTATAATGATTGTAAACAAACAAAACTATTAATCTTTAACCAAAGCATTGTATCAGCTAAGATAACTCAAATCTTTTTCAGTTACTTTGTATATTCTTACTAGCTAGTTTAAGTTTACTCTCATAAACAACCTCCTTATCTCACACCCACTTATAGATTACAAACTTCTCATTTACTCCACAAAATGTGCTGGCCTCCTTGTCTTACTTGTCCTTGCACTAAGTTGGTGAAGAAAAATGCAATATATCACTCAATATCCTAACTAGGCACTCTTATCCATTCAAAATTGCACCATGGTGGTATAGATACAACATGTCGCTATCAAGGAATGCATAGGTCTGTACTGTATAACGGTTCAACCAAGTTATATGATGGTTATCAATAACCTAATGATTGGCAATGGAAAGAAAAGATATAAGCTTCCTATACAGAACAGAGCAAAAGCTACAAATAATTAGAAGTTTAATTTATGTAACTTGGAGATAAATCAGAGGTCAAATTACCAGTATTGAGCATCCAGAAATCCCCTAATCTTAAACAAGATTTTTTCTCGATAAACATTAAGTACATACAACCATAGTATAATTACCTATTAGAAGTAAGAGAAAATAAGAAGACCTCTTACTACTAATGCGCCCACCAAAGATAAACATGCGGCACTCAATCGCAACCGCAAGATGGAATGCTCAAGGAGCAGGCCCTTGCTCGTCAGACCCATTTCCAGTACAGAGGAGTAAACCATAGTCTACTTTCTGTAACATGAACAAGCAACAACATCATTGGTAAGTTACCAAAAAGAGAGCCCAAGTTTATAAACAAAATCAACAAGCAACACTTACCTTATTTATAAGATTATTGTTGGTCGATTGACAGAGAAAAAGAAAGGAGGTGGAAGAGAATGTTCGCGGCAATAGAGGATGTGAAACAGGCTCATAGATTAAAAACAAAGAGAAGGAATATTTACATTCAGAAACATACACCAGGAATGGCAACATGGTGTATATAAACTTATTGTTAACCGACAGGAAAGGTCCTATAACTACTTGTTACTAGTCGGAAACCATTCCATGTCAAGCCTTTTGTCATGAAACTGGCAAGGCAAGCTTCAGAATATCTCATTGTAGATATGATCATGTTGGGCATTTTGTCTGCATATAAATACAATAAAGCAAGAAAATCAATAGGAGGTAAAAATTGTTAACATGCAAAAAGGTAGTCAGGAAATTTTGAAAAAAGAAGGAAGCTACAGGCTACACGTACCTACCAATACCAGAAAACAAGCTCTGCTAAGAAGATGGAAATTCTAATGTGTTGAGACCTTGGTTGATATATATTGAAGTGTATAAACTTTATACACTTTATACTATAAAGTGAATGTTAAGTTCCACAGACAACCATTTTCGCCTCATTCTCCGGACCGAAGCCGAGGTCTTTATCACTATAGCACTTGTCAGCCATTTGTGTATCAGTTTCTTCATCTGATAATATTCTTCCATGCTTGTGCAGTATTTCCCATAATTTGTTTTCTTCCAGAAAAGACAAAAGCACTTTATATATTCTACTTTGTGGAACACAATTATGTGTGAGCATCTCATCTAACAACTTCAAACTTCAAAGAAAGATCACCAGGACAGAAGCATTCTATCAACTTTTCATACAGATTTTTGTCAGGAAGATAGCCTTGCTTTTGCATCATATGAATGAAATATAATGCATAATCACCTCTTCTAGCTGTAAAATGTCCTTTAACACTTGTTATGTATGTAACCTTGTTCGGTAGAAATCCCTGCCTATTTATTAAGTTGAAAAAGTCAATTGTGAAACCAATTTCTGCAGACCTTCTATATCCACCGATGATAACGGTATAGGTCATATGATTAGGAAGAATGTCATCTATCATGGAAACAAAATGTTCAAGAGCATCATCCATCTTTCTTGTTAGACAAGACAAGACAAACTAATCCTCCTGTTATAGTAATGTATATCTAGCATCACCCTATTTCGGTTTATATGTCTTATATCACAAAATGCCTCATCAATCCTCTTCTCCACAGATTTTGAAGAATTCCTTTGGGTAAGCATTCCCCTTGCAGTTTTTTGAGGCAACAAATCCACAAACTTGTTTGCTTCCAGCAATTCTTCCGCTAACAAGTGTGGTGCTTTGAAGCTTCCACAAGTCCCGCTGATCATTGATGTATCAGTGATCAAATTAGGTTATATCTCATCCCTAATCATCAGATCATATAAGTCGAATGCAAACCGATTTTCCCTTTTCCTAGCGAACTGCTCAACCATTGTATAGAGCACAGTGTCCAGTACATACCCTTTACTCTGCATGACATTGAGAAAGATGTATGCATTTCTGAACCTATTTCTCCTTATCAAGACATTTATGATTGCAGTATAAGTACGTAAACTGGGATGAACCACATCTTTTATCATGATACCAAATAAAGAACAGGCATCCAGAGCCCTTTCCATTCTGGAGTAATCACTAAGTAACGTCGTGTAGACAACCATCTGGTTTGACACTATCCTCAAACATAATTCCGAACATCTCCATAGCTTCGCTCGGTCTTCTATCTCTACACAAACATCCGATGATTGAATCATATATAGCAACTGTAGGCTTCAAATGGTCTCTTCCTCTCATATGCTCGTGAATTCTAAGTGCAGAACTTATGTCCCCTTGCTTGCAGCATGAATCAATGAGAAAAAAGTATGTCGATACGTTCGGAACCAAACCCCACTTCAGCAAATGGTCTAAAATAAGTTCAAGGTGGTTCTCCATACCACCAATCTCGCATATACATTTAAATATAGCATTAAAAGTAAACATAGAAGTCTCTAGTCCACGACCAACCAACTTTTCCATGAAGATTATAGCACTATTATTCTTCCCTGCTAAACAAAATCTTCCCTGCTAAACAAAAGTAATGTATCCAAATGAAGCCAAACTTGCAGAAACCGCTTTGTTTCCTGCAATCTTTTCAAAATGAAGCTCAACTTCAGAATCGTCCAAAGGCAAATCGAAACTGTACTTCCTACTCATAACCTCTAAAATCTTGCACATGATGTCGAGTTTTTGGCGCCCTCCGGATGTCTCCTGATGAGCATAACAAAAGAATCATAATCCAGAACGATATTGGCATCCAACATCCTGTCAAACCATCCCATGGCGTCTTCAAACATGTTCTCTCTGCTGAGTGCAAGGATCAATATCGCGTAGTAGAACTCGTCGTCCCAGACCAGTCAGTGCGTGACCATCATGTTGAGCAGCACGGAAGTGCAGTCCACCCCGTTCACACAAGACCACCTGATCATACTGTGGCAGAGGAGCTTGTCGGGCGTCAACCTGCATCTTCGTACCATCTCAAGAACAGCCCCACGTCTGTATCGAAGTCGTCATCATTCAGCAACCATTCGATCAGCCAAGAGTAGAAAGACCCATCGAGCACGTCCGGAGATGGACAGTGGGTCGGATTCTCGACCTGAGCATAATATCAAACACATGGTGGGCGCTCTCCAAATCCCCATTGGAACACAAGGCGGGTATAATACATTATGGAGAGGGAGGTTTAGGGGACGACGACGACAACGACAACGGGGAAGTGTGCATCAAGAGGAAGAGCCAATAAGCGGTGGAGGGCTCATTGTGATGGAATTGGGGATCCCCGGGACCGCAGATTGGTGTGCATATGATCGATAGACGATTAACAAGTTTAATACGTGATCTAACCCTTCAAAGGCGGAAACTATGGTTCACGAATTATACTTGGAAGTGACGAGAAGAAGATGAAGGTTTTCAGCAACCTTGATCAGTTAGCGACCCCAAGATCTACTGCACATATTCCTTCCTCGGATTGGACGTCGTGTGGGCGACGATCTTCCAACAATTTCTTCTCCTTGGCCGACCCTCTTTCTCTCCTTACGTGAAAAACGAATTTAGAGAAAGTTGCTTACCTTTTTTTATTACCATGACGGCAAGAGAATAGAGGATATATATAAGCTACAGCAGGGACCATGAAAAAAAATAGGGTTAGGTCTCCTAATGGATCTGGATATCTCATGTTCAGCCCGAACACACAACCCTGGTCCATTAACAATAGCTCGGTCCACTAAAAAGCTATTGTTGCACTACCTTCCTAATCCCAAATTACGATTATGGACTCCTTATTATATGCTTGTTTGTCTCCCCATGTTAAAATATCGAATGTCCGTCGATCAAATTAAGTTACTGAAATTATATTGATCGACATCTTTTATCCTTAAGTAGCACAACTCAACTTTATTTGTCATGTCGGATATAATCTACCTGCAGGGTTTACATGACAATCCTTATGAGTTCCTTAAGGGGACATCATCAACACGATGTACCGGGACATGAATTCATTTTATAATCAACAGTCCATCATGCACACAATGTCATTACCCAATTCATAGAGGTTATTGACCCATAATGAATCTCACTCATTTATGAGTCAAAATAATGCACACTGCATATACATGTCTGTTATTATATCCAGATTAAGAGCATAAGCATCCATAATAACAGAGGTGTTTGTTCTCTTATGTAGTCAGTACAAAGAGAACAATCTCAAGTGGTCATGTTCAATACACACAAAGTGTACTAGTGTAAGCCTATAGTCAAAATAGACTAATACCATATTACACCACAACCTTTCTAATGGTTTGTCCAAGTCCATCTAGGTTGTGAACTATTTATATATTCCACAGAAAACCGATAATATGATCTTCTGTGTGACACCACACACCATATTATCTACAATATAGAATATCAGATACTTGCATTAACATTATAACAAATACAACATGCAAACATTTGTCCATATGATTCTCATTTAAAAATAAGAAAATGTAGTTAATACAAAGTGATACTTTTAGTATATAACCCTAACAATCTCCCACTTATACCAAAAAAAAATTGCTTTTTAGTATATTGTTACAAATCGCCCACTTATACTTAAAGCCATGCTGCTACGCATCTGACTGTCATTCCCTCAACATGACTATCAAAAGCCTTAGTTGGTAAGCTCTTTGTAAAGGGATCAGCTAGGTTGTCTGCTGATGCTATCTTGATCACAGCAACTTCTCCTCTTTTTACGAAATGTCGTATCAGGTAGTACTTGCGCTCAATGTGTTTACCTGTCTTATGGGCTCGTGGTTCCTTCAAGTTTGCAACTGCACCACTATTATCACAATAAAGTGTAATAGCCTTAGGCAAATTAGGTACCACATCCAAGTCCAATAGAAAGTTTCTGAGCCAAACCGCTTCTTTGGCTGCCTCATAGGCTGTCACATACTCGACTTCCATGGTGGAATCGGCAATACAGTTTTGTTTGATGCTCCTTCATACTATGGCTCAACTTCCTAAAGTAAATAAATAACCTGAGGTAGATTTCCTGGCATCCATATCTGACTGAAAATATGAGTCTGTATACCCCAAGGGCACTAAAACTATCTAAATGATAAACCAGCATATAATCTTTAATCCTTTTAAGGTACTTCAAAATATACTTTACCGCAGTCCAGTAATCTTGTCCTGGGTTAGACTGATACCTGCTAACCATGCCAACGGCAAAGCAGATATCTGGTCTCGTACATAGTATTGCATACATTAAGCTTCCTATTGTCGAAACATAAGGAACCGCTTTTATGTCCTCTATCTCTTTAGGTGTCCTCGGACACTGCTTCTTTGATAGAACAATTTCATGCCTAAAAGGTAAGAAATATTTCTTAGAATTTTGCATGCTAAAACGAGTTAGTATAGTATCGATATAGGTAGCCTGGGATAAGTCTAACATTCTTTTCTTACGATCTCGTAGAACTTTGATCCCAAGGATGTGACCTACTTCTTCCAAGTCCTTCATATCAAACTGTTTGGATAACCATATCCTTATATTAGATAACACCTTCACACTGTTTCCAATGAGCAAGATGTCATCAACGTAAAGTACTAGAACGTTTCCGTCACACTTTTTGTATACACATGCTTCATCCGGACATTGATCAAATCCATAAAATTTTATCACTTGATCAAATAGGATATTCCAAGATCTAGAAGCTTGCTTAAGTCCATAAATGGACTTCTTGAGCTTACAAATAAGATGCTCTTTGCCCTTTTCAATGAACCATCAGGTTACTTCATATAGATGTTCTCCTCAAGACTTCCATTTAGGAAAGTTGTCTTGACATCCATTTGCCAAATCTCATTATCGAGATGAGCTGCAATAGATAAAAGAATCCGGATAGACTTAAGCATGGCTACTGGCGAAAATGTTTTCTCATAATCAATACCCTCTTTCTGAGTAAAACCTTTCGCAACAAGCCGAGCTTTAAAGGTTTTAACCTTACCGTCTGATCCTCTTTTCTCTTGTAAACCTACCTGCATCCAATGGCATTTACACCAGTGGGTGGTTTTACAAGCTCCCAGACTTGATTAGAATCCATAGATTCTATTTCAGATATTATTGCTTTTTGCCAAGATTCTGCATCTTTATCTTAGAGTGCTTCATTATAGGTGCAGGGATCAGAATCTTGTTCCTCAGGGACGAAGTCTGAAGACTCCCCCAAAAACATGAATCTGTCAGGTTGTACAATAACCCTCCCACTACGACGAGGCACTATAGATTGTGGTATAACATTTGTGACATGTTGTGCAGTTACTTGTGGTTCCTCTTGTTGTACTGTTGGTACTGAAGTATTTGGTGTCTCATCTCTCAGTTTTTCTAGAACAACTCTACTCATGGGTTTATGGTTCATCACATAGTCTTACTCTAAGAATCGGGCATTAGTGCTAACAATGACCTTTTGATCCTTAGGACTAAAATATAAACCTCCTTTCGTTCCTCTTGGATAACCTACAAACAAGCGTACTTCTGTACGAGATTCCAACTTATCTGCTTTCTCGTTCAGTACATGTGTTGGACTACCCCAAATTAGAACATGTTTCAGACTAGGCTTACGCCCCCAGTCCACAGCTCTATGGGAGTAATAGGTACTGACTTAGAAGGTACCAAGTTCAAAATATAAGCTGTAGTCTCTAAGGCATATCCCCAAAACGAATCTGGTAAATCCGAATAACTCATCATTGATCTAACAATCTCCATAAGAGTCATATTCCTTCTTTCTGCTACACTATTATGTTGGGGTGTTCCAGGTGCAGTCAATTGGGATGTAATCCAAGCTTCTGATAAATAGTCCCTAAACTCTCCAAAGAAGTACTCGCCACCACGATCTGAACGTAATAATTTGATACGTTTTTCATAACGTTTCTCCGTTTCAGCCTTGTACTCTTTAAATTTCTCAAAGCACTCACAGTTACGGAGCATTAAATAAATGTTTCCATACCTTGAATAATCGTCAATAAATGTGACAAAATATTCAAAGCCACCTCTAGCCTGGACAGTCATGGGCCCACACAAATCAGAATGAACCAATTCCAACACATCTTTGGCCCTATACCTCTTTGTCGTGAAAGGCCTTTTGGTCATTTTACCTTCCAAACAGGATTCGCAGACTGGAAGTACCTCTACTTCCAATGAACTCAAAGGTCCATCTTTAATCGGTCTTTGAATCCTTCTTAGATTAATGTCTCAACTGCAAGTGCCAAAGATATGTTTGGTTCATACAAGAAGGTTATTTTCTCTTATTTAAGTTATAAAACGTGTTATTCATTTCCATAAGTTGCATTATGGATGAAATAGGATTAATGACATACAAATTATCAACTAATGCACCAGAACAGATAAAATGCTTATTTTTTCTAACAACAATATTGTTATTAAAATAAACAGAATATACATCCTTAACTAGCATAGAAACAGAAATTAAATTCCTTCTAAGTGAAGGTGTATAAAGACAATCTCTCAATGTCAAAGACTTATTTCTACCAAAAGATAAAATAACATCTCCTACTGCAACTGCTGCTATTTTTGTAGTGTCACCCATGAACAAGCATATCTCTCCATCACTAAGCCGCCTGGTTTCCTGGAACCCCTGCAATGAATTGCAGACATGATTAGTGGCTCATGTATCTACACACCAGGTGCCGGTAGATAACACCGCTAAACCTGTTTCAACTATTAGTAAATGAGATATACCTTCTTTATTCCCTTGTTTGAGAAGTGGACAGTCACTCTTCCAATGTCCTGACTCTTTGCACTTGAAACACTTGTCTTTCGGCTTTTTCACAATGCCTTGAGGTCACATGTCCTTCTTTGCTGAATTTGCTTGTTTTTGAATGTTATTCTTCTTACCGCCTTTCGGCTTAGAAGTATAAGCCTTTTCAGTAACATAAATATGATCATTCTGCCTCATGAGAGCCTCAGCATCCTGCAGTTCTTTCGCAAGTTCTGTCAAACTGTACAACCTTTTGTTCATGTTGTAGTTAAGGCAAAACGTGTCAAAACTTTTAGGCGGAGTCCCGAGAATAATATCGACCTGGGTTTATCCATCGATTTCAGCTCCAAGGATCTCCATCTCATTCAGATGACCCATCATCTTGAGAACATGATCCCTTACTGGCGTTCCTTCAACCATGGTCGTATTCATCAAACTCTTCATAGCAAACTGCCTAGCTGCCCTACTCTGATGTCCGAAGAGTTCCTTGAGGTTGTATATCATGTCATAAGCTATGGCTATGGCCTGATGCTGATGTTGCAGTACATTTGACATAGATGCCAGAATGTAACACTGCATCATCACATCTGCCTTGATCCACTTCTTATAAGTCTCTTTGACCTCTTCATCAGAATTAGCATCTAGCTTAGGAGGACATTCCACATGGAGTACATATTTGTACTCTTCAGCAGTTAAGACAATATCCAAGTTACGTTTCCAGTCAATGTAATTAGAGCCAGTAAGTTTGTTTTCTTTAAGAATCATCATAAGTGGACAGAATGAACCCATTTTTCAAATTATGAGAATCACATAAATAATAATTATGTAGGACAAACTTTTTGAACTAGAAATATATTGATTCCCTCAAAACAATAATAAAAAGTTCACTAACACCTTAAACACCATGAATTTAATATGTCACGATAATGTGGACGTATACTAATTCAGTATTTGTCCAAGGAGGTTTTTCCTATTAATTTTACTATCATGTCAACCTAACTTTATGACAAATAAAATTAATTTGTTGGTCTTTGCTTTGGTCCTACAAATAATAGCAATGACTCCGATGGGGAGGATACCATTATTTGTATCTAAGTGTATACCATTACTTAATATTAAGTTCATTATTTCATAATATATTTCTTCAGATGGAGAAGCAAACACACACTAGATAATTTTCTATAATTATCCCAAAAGAAGTATGTACTTGTGATCCGTAATTATACTCATCCGATATAGAGGAAGGCACTAAAGCCAACACGCAAGTATAATTACATCACCTACAAACCAGTAATAAAGACCATGGAATTTATACTAAATAAATTTCCTCTCCCACTTAGTTATTTAACAATGAGAGTTTTTCTACTAGCAGTATGTCCATGTTGTCCATTATTAATACGAGCTTAGTTTATAGAAAACATCCACAGAATAATAAACATGCATAACAGAATAAGCAGATATAGCAATAAAGAAAAAATGAATATCCAACTATTATGGTCATATATCCTGCTTCTTCCTCAACTGCCGAATCCAGGATCTTGCTCTGTACAGAGTTATTTTGGGTTCGACCTACCCGGTCAGATCGTGGGGTTTGGGTCAGCATCCCGATTTTTTTTCTAGGTTTGGCCGTCTTTTTTCTTCATCGAAAATTATCTGTCTGCCTCCGGACTGCTAAAAATCAGCATCTCGTCCCGCATCAGAAATAGCCACAATTACCATCACGATAGATCAAAAATTTTAAATTACATCAATCCTATGACTCCCGAAGGAGTTTACACATAATCTAGATTGAAGAAAATTAAATAAATAAGCACGATCAACCCTCGTGATTTTAATTACATCCGTGAACAACAGCCACGACATACCGTGGGTTTAAATCACAGAAACAAAACATGCACACAGACCATAATAGTTGGATCTAAGATGCCTGCAAAACCAAGTTATAACAGATCTACATCTACCGACTATTTTTTAATGTGAGTTTTATTAGACAACATGAATTTATCAATCGATACGCAGATCCAATACCGACTTTGATACCAATTGATGGAACTAGGGAACCCCAGGACCGCAAATTGGTGTGCATATCGATCGATAGAAGATTAACAAGTTTAACACGTAATCTAACCCTTCAAAGGCGGAAACTAGGGTTCACGAATTATATATGAAGTAACGAGAAGAAGATGAAGGTTTTCAGCAAGCTTGATCAGTTAGCGACACAAAAATCTTCTGCACGTATTCCTTCCTCGGATTGGACGTCGTGTGGACGACGATCTTTCAACATTTTCTTCTCCTTGGCCGACCATCTTTCTCTCCTTACGTGAAAAACGAATTTAGAGAAAGCTACTTACCTTTTTTATTACCATGACGGCCAGAGAATAGAGGATATATATAGGCTACGGCAGGAACCATGAGGAGAAATTAGGATTAGGACTCCTAACGGATCTGGGTATCCCATGTTCAGCCCGAACACACAACCCTGGTCCGTTAACAATAGCTCGGTCCACTAAAGAGCTATTGTTGCACTACCTTCCTAATCCCAAATTACGATTATGGGCTCCTTATTATATGTTTGTTTGTCTCCCCATGTTAAGATATCGAATGTCTGTCGATGTCTCCCCATGTTAAGATATCGAATGTACGTCGATCAAATTAAGTTACTGACAATTATATTAATCGACATCTTTTATCCTTAAGTAGTACCACTCAACTTTATTTGTCATGTCAGATATAATCCACCTGCAGGGTTTACATGACAATCCTTATGAGTTCCTTAAGGGGACATCATCAACCCGATGTATCGGAACATGGATTCCTTTTATAATCAATAGTCCATCATACACACAATGTCATTACCCAATTCATAGAGATTATTGACCCATAATGAATCTCTCTTTTATGAGTCAAAGTAATGCACACTGCATATACATGTATGTTATTATATCCGGATTAAGAGCATAAGCATCCATAATAACAAAGGTGTTTGTTCTCTTATGTAGTCATTACAAAGAGAATAACCTCAAGTGGTCATGTTCTTATGTAGTCATTACAAAGAGAATAACCTCAAGTGGTCATGTTCAATACACACAAAGTGTACTAGTGTAAACTCAAGATAGACTAATAACATATTACACCACAACATTTCCAATGGTTTGTCCAAGTCCATCTAGGTTGTGAATTTCAGACACTAGTTAATACAAAGTAATATGATCTTCTGTGTAACACCACACACCATATTATCTACAATATAGAATATCAGACACTTGTATTAACATTATAACAAATACAACATGCAAACATTTACCCATATGATTCTCATTTAAAAATAAGAAAATGTAGTTAATACAAAGTAATGCTTTTAGTATATAATCCTAACACGTTGCGGGCGTAGAGGTCGCGTAGAAGGCCTCTCGAGAGGGAAAAGATTGGATCTTGAAAAGCTTTACGAGCTGGGCCTGGGCAAACACGGAAGAGAAGATGGCCCATTATCCTACAAACACGAGCAATTGTAGGTGAATGGCCCATGCCTCTCCAAATTGCGGCAGAGTAGCGTGTCGAGCGCTAACCCTCTACTTTGTACCATCTCGGAGAACATCCTCACGGCCATATCAAAGTCGTCACCATTCAACAACCTTGCGATCAGTCGAGTGGAAAGACGCACCAGGCACATCCAGAAGACGAAGTCCGTACAGCAGCGACTCGTAGAGACGAATAGTGGGTCAGATTCTTGAGGTGAGCATAATATCAAACACATGGCGGGCGTTCTCCAAATCTTCGTTGGAACACAAGCCCGGTACAAGTATATTGTAGAGGGGACGTTCAGGAGACAACAAGGGAAAAAGTATGCATCCAAAGGAAGAGCTAGTAGGTGTCGAAGGGCTTGTTGTTGACGCAGAGGACGCGGACGAGCACGAAGAAGGCCTCTCGGGAGGAAAAAGATTGGATCTTGAAAAAGCTTTGCGAGCTGGAACTTGGAGGAGAGGAGCTTGTGGAGCTTGCAGAGCAGACGATGATAAAGGATGGAAAGGTTAGGAGGAAGAAGACGGCTTTGCCTACTTTGTTCACTGCTTGGTTTTGCTGGAGGAAGGACTAGCGGCATTGGCCATGATGGAGGCCGTCGGTGGTGATGGTGGTGGAGGAGAGAGGGATTAATGTCGGAGCTTGTCGTAGAATCTGCCGGACGGAGGAGTTATACATTACATTTAGTAGAGGGAGGAGGAGAAAGTTGCACAAGGAACTATGATGCCCATTTTTCGGTATTTGTGTTTCTGGATGTTTTTTACTTTAAATTTTCTCTTAATGGATGTTTTATACTTTATTTCGTATTTTTAAGTTGTATTTCGGTTTTCGTATTTCATATTGAACATTCGTGTTTTAACATTGACTAGCACCACTGGATTTTGTTTATAGCCCAGGACTAGTTTCTGTGATTTTCTCGACTTTATTACTTGGTATCACAATAGTGAGACACTCAAGTGATACTCTGTTTTCGAATCGAGATAATGACATATGCAGCTTAGTTGTGATTCTTGGATTTCTTTTATAACTGAGCTAACTGGTAACCAACTTGTACTTGTTGAGACCTTTGGCAAGTTGTGATAAGTCTTGGCTAGGAATCGACATTAGAGAGAGAGCTCTAAATATAAGTTTCTGACTCGATACTGAGTCAATTGTACATTGAGAATGTACTAAAAGTACACTGCCATTGCACTAGTAGATTGTTTTTATTCAACCAGATTCATTTATGGCCGTTCCAAGTGTACTATTAGTATAACTCAGTTAGAACTAGGTTAATTTGGAAATCCTTTCATCATCTAATTGATCAGGACAAATGCGTTGAGATTACATCATATTCATGGATTAGTCTCAATTGGAATAAGTCCAAAATACATTAAATTCGTGTGTTGGAAATGTTTGAAGCCGAACTTGCAAAAACCGCTTTGCTTCCAACAATCTTTTCAAAAAGAAGCAAAACTTCATAATCGTCTGATTGCAAATTGCAAATAGAAATTGTACTTCTTACTCATAACCTCTAAAATCTTGCACACTATGTGGAGCTTTTGGTCCTCCAGATGTCTCCTTGCGAGCGTAACAAAAGAACCGAAGTCCGGAACAATACTAGCATCCAACATCCTATCAAACCATCTCATGGCGTCTTCAAACATGTTCTCTACAGAGTGCAAGGATCAACTTCGCGTAGGAGAACTCATCGTTTCGGACCATTCCGTGCCTGACCATCATCTTGGGCAGCAGGGAAGCACAATTCACTTCCCCGTCCACACAGGGCTACCTGATCATACTGCGGCAGAGAAGCCTACCGGGCGCCAACCCTTTGCTTTGTACCATCTCGGAGAACAACCCCACGGTCGTATCGAAGTCGTCGTCATTCAGCAACCATTTGATCAGTCAAGAGTAGAAAGACGCACCGAACACGTCCGGAAGATGAAGTTCGTGCAGCAGCGCCTCTTAGAGACAGACAGTGGGTCGGATTCCCGAGCCTCGAGGTGAGCATAATATCAAACACATGGAGGGTGTTCTCCAAATCTCCGTTGGAACACAAAGCGGGTACAAGTATATTGTAGAAGGGAGGTTCAAATGGGAAGTATGCATCGAAAGGAAGAGCTAGTAGGCGTCGTAGGGCTTCTCATAGGCGCAGAGGGGCGAACGAGCACAAAGAAGGCCTCTCGGGAGGGGAAAGATTGGATCTTGAAAAGCTTTGTGAGCCGGGGCGGAGAGGAGTTTGTGTAGCATGTAGTAGAAGATGATGAAGGAGCTGAGGATGGAAAGGTTAGGAGGAGCGAAGAAGACGACTTTGCCTACTTGGTGCAGTGCTTGGTTCTGCTAAAAATAAAGGACTGACGAGAGTGGCTGTGATGGAGGCAAGGTTCTGAACGGCGGTAGGCGGCTGCGCGACCGAAAAAGTCCGCCTACCGCCTAGGCGGTTGATACATTTTATATTTTTTTACTATTTTACCACAGTTTTTTGTATTATATACATATTTTAAAGATGCTTCATGCATAACTATATTGTAAAACAAAGATTTATTAAATTTTAGTCTTGTAAAAGTGAACCATAGGTCCATAATGCTTGAAAAACCGTTTGGCCAAAACATCTTGTTAGGTATTATTCCGCCTAGGCGCCCACCTACGCCGCCAAAGCTCCGTTGGCCGCCTACTCCACCGCCTACCGAAAAGCGGTGCGGAGAGTTACCACCTATCCCCTAGGCGCCGCCATTTATAACACTGGATGGAGGCCACCGATGGTTGTGGTAGTGGAGAAGAGAGATTAACGTCGGAGCTTTTAACTTTAGAGGAGTTGTACATTACAAATAGTAGAGGGAGAAGGAGAAAAGTTGCATGAGGAGAAACAGTGATGCCAATTTTCTTATATTTGTATTTCTGGATGTTTTTAACTTTAGATTTTCTCTTAATGGGTGATTTTATACTTTATTTCTTATTTTTAAGTTATATTTCAGTTTTCGTATTTCATATTGGATATTCATGTTTTAACATTGACTAGTACTACTGGATTTTGTTTCTAGGGAAGGACTAGTAACTGTGATTTTCTCAATTTCATTCCATGGTATCACAATAGTGAGACACTCGAGCGATACTCTGTTTTCGAATCGAGATAATAACATATGCATCTTAGTTGTGATTCTTGAATTTCTTTTAAAATTGAGCTAACTAGTGACCATCCTCGACTTGTAGAAAACTTTGGCAAGTTGCGATAAGCCCCGACTAGGTATCAACATTAGAGGGATAGCACTAAATCCAAGTTTCTGACTCGATACTAAGTCAATTGTACATTGACAATGTACTACCAGTACACTGCCAGTATAATGGTGGTCTGTTCAGTCAGATTCGTTTTTGGTCGTTCAAAGTGTACTACTAGTATAACTTAGTCAGAACTGGGTTAATTGGAAAAGCCTTTAAGCATCTAATCGATCAGGACAAATGCGTTGAGATCATATTATATTCATGGATTAGTCTTTGTTAGAATAAGTCCAAAATACAATGAATTTGTGTGTTGGAAAATGAACTCTATATAAGAATCTCTTCCTATATCTTTTTATTGTTGTTTTTGTTGGACATTTTTGCTGCTGGGTTTTGATGAATATGTTTTCGTCATTTTCGATAAATGATTTCATTGTTCGCTTTTATCGATTCCTACATTTATTTTGGTATTTGAAAGAAAAAGAAAGGAAAGATAGAAGAAGTATATTGAACCGAACAAGTATATTGAACCAATGTTGGTACCATTGTTGGAGGATGCATAAGGGAAGCTTGATCGTCACGGAGTAGTTTTCTTTCTTTCGATAAATTCTCGAATCAGTAGGAGGTTCTTGCCTTTCTTTTCTTTACCTCCACATCCTAATAAATAAAAGAACTATTTTTGTTTCCTTTACAACGTTCTTACTATCGATGATGCCCTACTAAGTAAAAGATAAAAGAAGTCGCTTGTATATTGTTACTGCAATTGTTTGAAATACGAGAATTAAAATTGTTAGTGCATTTATGCACGATGATTATATAGTAAACTCTTAAACATGTAATTCAAGTGACAGTGTATTCTGAGCTTTCATATGAAAAACGTTATGGAAATGATTTGGTACCATAGAATAATTGGCAAGGATTCGGGACCAATAGGTTGCCCATCGCGATAACCCTGAAATGGGATGATGTGTAATGAGAAGTGGCTCGAGAAATAAGAAGTATAAACATAGATTTAATAGCATTTATTTCAGCTTCCTTTACCATGTATATTATATCTTATAGCTAAATTGTATACGCATTATATGCATCACATGGTCATAGACAACTTGTGCACAAGGTTTGGCTTTCCTTGAACGGTATCTGGGACACCAAGACCGTATTGGCCTAGGATGAACATTGGATAGTTGTACTGACATACTAGCACAGGGTATTGCGGAACCTTCAGTAGGACTAACTATCCGGACTGGAAGGGTGCGACGTAATACGAGGTGGATCGAAAACTTGTATATTATGCATTGATAACTTTAGTTGCAGAGAAAGATGGTAGCTTTGAGTAAGATTCATTGTTTCAAGCGACACATTTATGTTATTATACATATCTATTTATGAAACTGTTAACCAATGACACATTTGTGTGTGTGTGTGTGTATGAATTGCTAATTGATTCTAAGGCAAAAATAGAAAGACCATATAATAATTTTACCTACTCTCACATGATAACTGTGTTGGTTTAGGTGAGTTGGGTATAGATGCTCATTAGTGCATTCCCTAATGTGCGGACCCCCTCCTCTATAGGTTCAAGGAGTTGCTTGAACGTTCTGAGGCGTTATAGCTCATTTGGCAACTTGAAACTGTTCGACTGGAGATGTTATCCTTTTATATATAAAGGACATATGATAATGTATGAAAATAGTTTATTGGAATAGTTTCATGAGTTGTTAGTCTTGTGACACCGTTCATTGTAATGTTATCCACTGTTTGAAATTGAGTTACTCGTTGGCCTCGCAGTTGTATTTCCGATGGAAATTATCAATAAAGAGATTCGTTTTTCATATATCTTGTGTGATTCAACTTTTCTGCTTATTTCTATTGCAATGACTTTGTTTTTCTGATATCTTATATCGACCATGACTGATCTCGTCTTGTACAAGTACAATTTAGATTGTAAGACATCACGTTTAATAGTGGCTTTTGGTTCTGCATAACCAACATGGGCGTGATAATTCTGAGGCATTTGGAAGCACGTGTGGCAACTTGAAGTTGTTCGGCTAGAAAATGTTATTTTTTGTTTATGAAGGACATAATGTATGGTTGATTGTAGTAGTGTCACGAGTTGTAAGCCTTGTGACATCGTTCATTGTAATAAGATCTAGTATTTGTAATCGAGTTATTCTTTTGACCTAAGAGTCATTGTAATTCCGCTACAAATTATCAATAAAGAGAATCGTTTTTCATATATCTTTTCTATATCAACTTTTTTTAATTTTCGCTGCAATGACTTCGTTTCTGAGATATTTTATTGACTTTGTTTATTGTCGCCTTGTATAAGTGCAATTTAAATTTGTAAGAGGTGACAACTTTCGGGTTCTGCAGAACCAGGCTGTGACCACGGGGAGGGAGAGACCTTATCTCTCACCTATATCTACGGGTTAGATCGCATCAACAGATGAGATCAAGTACTAGATGACCTCGAAGTTGCTGCATGCTGAATCTGTATAGCAAAAATTCAGTTAACTTGGTCAACGATTATTACACGTGCTAGAACATTCTGTTTATGCATCTATTAGACCAGTAAAATAGGTCTCAGTCCCTGCTTATGTTAAGGTTATTCACATGCCTTACAAATTTGATTCTTCTAGTATTTCTAAAGATAGAAAAAGTTGTAAGAGGAATAGGAGTATTATTTGTATATTTAGGGTCCTTGGTTCTATAAAAGGGATATCCTTTCATCATTAAAATTATCTATTGATAAATGTTTTCTCAATCTTCTTGAGACTAAATCAAAAATTAAGCTATTAAACAAAAGGACTTGCAATCTTACAAGTAAACATTTAATAAATGCAATTTTCTGCAGAAGAAAAGGAACAGATTAATTTTTAACTTCTAATGTCAAACTAATATTTCATAGCACGAAATATTACCTCTGCCACCAAAGAAGAGCAATTGCTTTCCAACCAAGCTGTATGCTTGCACCTATGCTGTGGCACTGATCCATTAACGGACAATTCAGTCCACTCAAGTGATACTATTCAAGTAATATTATTATTTAGATTATTTAGAACCTATATTTTCAAATGAATTATTTAAATGAAATATAGCAGGAAACAGAAGAACGAGAAAATTCAGTAACATTTACTTGTGTCTAAGATCTACATATCTGATAACCACTTTTGCCATCCAACCACCACACCTGCATTGATTTTGTGAGTTTGAAATCAATATCGGAACCTGTATCTCTTATTGTTAATCATTAGTAATACAACTGCATGGTTACCTACATAAAAAATTTCCTATTTCCAGTAGCAGAAGCAGCAGCAAATTCCCGTGGTGAAGGCAAATCACCAAAGCTGGTTAGCACTGACCACTGCCAGATATCTGGAAGGAAAGCATCATGGTGGCAGTTGATCTCATCAAAAACAGAAAAGACGTACAATTTGGATTCAATCAAGAAAAAGATCATCTCCACAGAAATGGACTTCTCACTGTTTGACCAAAAATTGGTACATGATACCATTACAAGTATTTCTTAGTGAAGAATATATTTGAAATGTGAAAAGTATATGGTTCTTACAGAATTGTGAGCTGATTTGGGAAATAAACTAAGAGTTTAATGTTAAGATCTTTAATATGTAATGTTGGTCCGTTCCTATCAGCTCGAGCTTTTTGGAACATTGGTTAACAAACATATGGTATCGAGCAAAAGGTCCTCGGTTTGAATCCCCCGTCTTGGTTTATATTGCCTAATTTCTCATGTGTAATCGTCCTTCCACTGGACTTTATCCCAAGTGCACGCTCTAGACTCATCCGCGTGCAGTACCAGCCTGCACATGACAGGGGGTGTTAAGAGCTTTAATATGTAATATTTGTCGTTCTTATCAGATCGAGTTTTGGGAACGTTGGTTAACTAATACTAGAATAAGAAATTTAAAAAAAACTCACACATTATACATGATTAGAAAACTAGTAAAATATATTAGTGTTATATAGTTTAGAAATTGTGCAATCTTACATAATTTACAAGTTTAAGCAAGAAAGAGATGCCATAATAAGTGGTATATATGTATCAAAAAACAATTAAGCATATATAGATAATTAGGAGGATACAAGATAATTAAGATATAAGGTAGTAGCAGACAATAAGACAAGTTGCTAAGAAAGTTGTGACATGGCGTTGCAACCATGAGCACAGGAGTATAGAAAGGAGGAAGAACTTAATGTCAAACTTATAGTTAGTACACTAACCCTCTTATCTCGCTAATAGTTTCACACAATGCTAGAACACATCAGGTCCTACACCCATACAAATTTATGTTTTCCATAAAGCATTTATGTTCGCTACGCCTAATTCTACATCAATATCAAGGTTCAGTACTTAGACAAGTCGTTGCTATAGTTTAGCCCTTGTGGATCTCATTAAATAATTTATCAAGGTTCGCAGTATTGGTATCGAAATCGGTATTGGACCCTTCTTATGAGTATCGGGATCAGCGGTATCGGCAATATCGACGGTTTCGGACCGGAGTATCATATTTTTTGGTATCGGAAAACATATAATTATTAATTCATTATTCAAATTTCTAGAAAATAAATTTTATATATTTAGGCATAATTTAAGTATTTCATGTGTTGATTCTTAGTAATTTTGGAATTAAATAAAATAGTAGTACACTATTACCGATTGGTTTACCTGCAATAGATAAGTTTTCTTCTTTTACATGCTTTTACAATCTTGCTATGCTTTTACAACCTTACTTATGGATCATTTTCATTCAATTTTCTTTACCAAATTAACTGAAAAAAAGACCCCGATGTCGGTATTGGTATTGGTATCGGCCAGTATTGAATTGGGACATGCCAAACCATATTGGTATCTTCCGATTCTGTGAACTGTTCAATTTATAAGAATAAGTATTGCACTTTCTCTAAATTTGTACTTTTAGCAAACACCACTTGATCTTCCTCTTTCCCTTATTTTTAGCGAATCCCCATCTCACTCTAGTTTAATTTCTAACTTCCTATATATAAGCTCTCAGTGTCCTAAAGAAGGATATGGTATCTGTTAAGGTTGCAGAAGACATGGACCGTAAGACAGATGAATGGTAGAGAGATCCAAATAGCAGACGTTAAAACTTTGGGATGAAGGCTTCCTTATTGCTCTTACTGTTATACTGTTATACTGTTATAGGATGTTTTCTGTTGCCGCAGATACCATTTAGGCTTCCTCTTCCATTAACATTTAAATTTCAGTCCAGCACCTTTACGTTTTCTAACAATATATTTGTTGTCTAATTATGTATGTAGGCATACTATTCCACATAACACTAGTTTCTTCATTTATCTTTCATCTCTTGATTCTCCAGTGTGTCATCATTCTATATTAGAATATTTACTAATCTCTTCAAGTTCTATCATCTAGTTATTTTGGCTATTCAGGTATTTTACTCCCTATATCTTTATACAATTGTCCAATATCATAACTTAAACTTACAGTTGTAGCTGTACTCTCCCAGTTTTCTTCATAAACTTTGCACACTACCATCAATCTTGTTAGGGAAAAAATATATTAGGTTATTGTTCCTCAATCAAAAGAGTTTACATGGTCATTGAATTCATTCCTCTTGCTCCATAATTGCATTAGCTTCTACACAAACAAAAAGATAGGACTATTTGCTCGCAATTGGCCTTTCAGGTTTTATGGCAAGGCCCTCTCTTGTTCGTACCAGGAATTTGGCACCAACCCAAAGGGTTCATGTACGGGCCAAAAACTCTTGTACCCAGTATTGGAGTTTTCTAAGAGTAGTAACATCATAAATTTTAGCAGTTTCAGTTCTTAAGATGGTGTAGATTTCGGAACTTAAGAAAATTTGGAAGGATATTTATGCACCAACTTGAGGGGGAGTGTCGGATAGTTAGGAGGAGAAACAGAAAATTAGTTTCAGATATTTTTTCTTTTTTTTTGTTACTTTTTTGTTGTAACAAAATTTGTAACTGTTGTAACAGAATCAAAGTTGTTTTCCTCTTACTAGAATTAAGAGATTCAATGACAGATATGTTGTTATGTCTCTCAATATATTCTAGTTTTTCTCTTTGTTCAATAACATACTAAACTTACATTTCTTCTTCTAAACTTTCAAATACTTAAAATTATGTCTAATGTCTAAAATATTTCTTCTAAATTTTTAACAATTTATTAATAATTATTTGTTTTCCGAAAGCAAAAAAAAAAATGATACTCTAGTCCGAAACAGATGATAGTGTCGATACCACTGATCTGGATACTCATAGGACCGATTCTTGTACTGATAGTGCAAACCTTGCTTCTAGGAAGGGCTTGGTAAACATGCAATTTTGCGCTCTTTGGCCATGAGACTTCTAGGAAGGGATCGCATGGGTCTTGTGAAGGAAATTTTAATAAGTATTAGGATTTGGAATGGTAGAAATATGAAAGTAGAAAATAAATGAAACCTAATATAAACCAGGAATAACTCCACAAATTGAATTAAAATTTCCAAACTAGTATCTAGATAAAAATCCCTGCTTATATTTCTTTATATAAGCCCGCAGAAATAGCCTCCAAGAAGTTCAATCCTAATCTTAAACACCAAAATATCCATAAATAATAAAGAGTATGCACTCAAACAAGCACACCCAATATCAAAAGTCTCAAAGTCCGAACCATCAGACCCACGTGATGATCTAGTCCTCCATCAGTATGCCTAATCAAGAAATCACACGAGACATGTTGTCTAGAACTTAATCCAAGTTATAACCAGTAATCAATGCAATAAAGATAGAACTAAAGAACATCATTAAGAATCTCGCATTGAGATCTATCTGAATTAAGCATTTACATAAGATTATAATTTTAATCGTGTATCAATAAAAAAAATGCAATTTCAAAATATTTAAGTTCATGAATTAAGACCAAATCGGAAGAGAACTACAGTAAAATCTATCTGAGTGCATTTCAAATGTTGGAAATACATCTTTATACAAGGCTTTCGCAGCAGAATGCAACAATAATGAGAATAAAATAAGGAAAGAAAGAAAGTGAAGTTCCTAACATGCATGTGAAATTATTTAAACTATATGAAATAAAAGGAGAATATTGTACCTAGTTTTTATGATCTCAGCCAGCAGGCCCAACGTAATACCAAAAAAGAGTGGATGATGCCGAATATTTCCGAGATTCTTATCAACATCCTTCTGTTATAATTGATGCAGTTACTCAGAATTAGGTTGTTCAACTGCATTACAATAAACCATTAGCTTAGGGTACTTCCCCAATTCAGAAGTTATAACTCTAAAAGTCATATAACTGCATCAGGTTAAATTTATCCATAGTATCATGATCTTCCTTGAGTTGAGAGGTCATTGAATAATATATGTGAATGATAGTGTCTTACAGCTTCAGTATCCTATTTTGGAACTGAAACAACTAATTTATGCTTAGAAAAACAATAAGCATGCATACTTCTTCATCAATCCCTCACCAAGAAAAGCATTGTTAACAAGAAGAGTTTCTTGGGCTTGATGGGATTCAGTTAGGCCAAGTTTCTTAAGCTACTGCACTCAGAAGTAGTCATGTCATGCAGTCAATAAGAATACCAACACATGTTCTACTTGTGTTTTATTCTTAAACATGTTAGATAAATATATTCCAACTATAGTGCCATCTGCCAGCATATAGCTTATCGACTTGGGAGAATGAGTTTATAATGGTTCAATGTGATTCCTACATGGTGTTGTGTCCATATTGGAGGTTTTGTTCTTATAGGTGTATTTTTCCTCTAATGTCCATTATAAATAATTATATTAGATGTATATAGTTATATTTGATATGTATATATAGCATTGGTGGTAATTGTGAGATTTGGTATATGAGTTGCTAGTGTATTATAACACTTTAGAGGATATCTTGCCTTTGCCCTCAAGGTGTTTGGTGAATTATCCATTTAGTGTATATATATATATATATATATATATATATATATATATATATATATATATATATATCAACATTGAAATGATACTTGCAAGTAACTTTGTAAGTTCGACCCTTAAATGAGGCCTACAACCATAGGGTGCATTAAATTATCTGCAAATGATGTGTAAACATCTTTCTTTCTATCATGTCTTCAATATTCCTTTTGTCTTGGTAACTACTCTATATAAACATACAACATAGGAAAGTTACCCTAGTTAAAGGAGTTTGAAAATAGTCTTCAATGAAAATTTATTATGCAACTGTAACTTGAGTGATCTACCTTCAATTGCCCAAACCAAAAGCTAAGCTTGAAATGTAATTATGAAACTACAACGTCTGGCACATGTTTATATCACTTAAAATATAGGAACAAGAGCAAAAAATCCTTTATTCCGATTTTTGGGGTTCAGCTGCACGAATCTTTAACTTGGTTGTGGTTGTCATTGTTGTTGTAACTGCATGAATCTTCTACTTCCATTCAGCTAAGGATTCACACATCCGATCCCCAAAAGTTTGATATAAAAGCTTTGTTGCTGGTAGTGTTATTTCTAGATTCTAAAGTGATATAAAGATGTCAAAGTATTATAGTCTCCTAATCACAATTTAGGTACTTGTTGGCTTGGGCAATTGAAGGCAGATCATTTATTATTCACACTAAGGATATAGCTCTCACAGTTCAATTTGACATGCAAGGATAAGTATTTTGAATCCTAGAACATGAGCAAAAAATAGATATTGATAAGACAGAATAAAACGATTGCTGTTTTGTTGCTTAAACAAACATGGATTGAATGGTTGGGGCAATACATAAGGGCCTTCATCATGATAATGAAATGACAGCTTACCATCAACAGCTGAGCTATTGATCAGATTAAAGAGATCGTTCCCTTCATGAGTGAATCCCCAACGATTTGGAGCTGGTCCAGCGATATAAGCACATGCTCTCTCATCCGTGTCCTTGAGGTACACCTGTCAACAAATAATCATCCCATTTTACTTATTTACAACCAAAAAGCTTATTTACTGCAGATATATGTGCATGTGAAGAAGGCGAAATGATGAAGTCAAGGCTTTTGCCAAGATGGCTTTCAAGACAACATAAATAACTAACAACTACTAAGATTAAGAGAAGTTCTAAGATGTGCTCGGGATATAGATAAAGTAAAGAGATCAAAAGATATGAAGGCAACTTCTAAACGATGTTAAGCATTATAAAACTTGTCTACTAATGAGAAAAACTAGTACTTTCTCTTCGACAAAGTTTTAATCTTAAAAGATCTCACCTTCTATCAGCAGCTGGTCACCACACAGTGGAGAAAATATCTCAAGTACACTACGAAGTCCGAGTAAGATCATTGTGTGATAATCAAACAGAAAAGAGAAGGAAAAAGAAACTTTCCTAAACTAGCTTGATATTACATTGTTGGCCCAAAATTGATGAGATCAGCTATTTGGTACAATGGTTATCAACCATGAGTAACCAGGCACAGGTTATTGGGTTCAAATATTGCCACAAGCATGTTAATATCCCAAGTCCCAATTATTTGCCTTTCAATGCATTTGACGTTTTCAGTTGCACATTTAATGCCCATATAGCTTCAATCCATGCCCGAGGGGAAATGTTAAATTTGCTGGATATATGTATTTTCACCCCCCCCCCCCCCCCCCCCGACTTCAGTAGTTACGTCACGAACTTCAACTCAGAGAAAGTATCTATTAATATATAGAATAAATTAAAGCCAGTTCACTTTCGATACTATTGATCTAAATTATACATAATTGTTGGTAACCTTTCTGAATGATATTTTCACTGTATTTCCATAACTGCTGGAAATGCAGATATGATGGGGGCGGTCGGAACACAATTGGGTCAATGGACTGCAAAACCTTAGCAGTTTTCCCGGCTCCAACTGTTCCCAGATAGTCAAGAATACAAGACTTAATATCTTCCTCGATGAAATCACGTTTAGGTCAGTGTAAAATAAGTGAACAAATTTTCAGTATTCAGAACAATGGTTACATATATAAACAATAATATAGAAACTTTGCTAATTAAATATATGCAAGAAAATAACAAAGCCTATATCCCAACTTTTGGGGGACAGTTAAAGGAATTAACATTATAATGAAGTAGAATCAAGGTGTTAAAAACATCATCAGATCAACAACATCTACATTCATCCACGCACCTCCATACTGTCACCAACAAACTGACTCATCACCGCTTCTTTAACTGATTCAAGTGTTAAGTTACTGCAATGATTGGGGTGTTGGCTCAACAAATCTCTCATCTCCATTCAACATTGCCACTATAATTTTGTGAGCAGTTGAATGTTTTAAGCTTTTGGGGATAGATAGATAGATAATATGACAAATAAAGTTGCTTTGCCCTATCAAATGCATCTTCTAGCCATACACTGTGCTGCAAAATGCCAACAATCATAAGTAACCATACGACCTAACCATGCAGCTTACAAAACGTATAAAGAAAAATGGACCTTGTTGTAATGTATCTAATTTAGCATGCATCGGACAATGAAAATTAAATCCTAAGTGTAGTTAACATTCTAACAAAATCAAAAAACAACTTTTATTGATGCAAGAGTAAAATGATAAAATGTGGACCTTTTGCATGCAAATAGCACTGAGCAAACTATGTTTAGAAGTTCGAACTAAAAAGAGAGAATAGGATATCAAGATAACGAGAGTACTTCTAAAAATATATGATGACTAAAATAAGCCATGTACGACAAAGTATTTGTAAGCATTTCATTTGACTGAAACCATATTCCTTTTACGAGGATTTGTTAATAGTTGCGGAAGGGAAAATAATTTGCTGCAAATTCAAACATAGCAGAGTTTAACATAAATAATTCTAGGGGAAAAATACCTCAAGCACCATATGAAGGAGTTCAAAAGCTGCACACAACCCGTTATCCCTTAAAGTAAACCGAAACTCCATGTAGATAAGTTCCTCAGTTGACTCCAAAGGGCAATTTATCAGGTGATTTACGCATAAATGTTCCACCTAAAGGAGGGAAATTAAACATCACCTCTCTAGTCATTAAGAGATCATATTAAAAAAACACCAACAAGCGATATTTCATCTTAAAGGTAACAACCCTATGAAACCTACTTCACTGCTCACCAACATCCAAACATTTTCACACTGGAATAGATTTGGTTGTGGTGCATGATTAAACTGAAATAATAATCCACCTTCACCTCACATCACCATCACACATAATTCTTCCATAAAACAGCAGCAACTTGGGATTACAATGTTGAATGGCATAGTAGTTAAAACTGATTATCAGTACATTTAAACAGTATATTGTATTCTTCAGAAGTTTGTTGAAGGGGACTAACAAACAATGTTAGGCATAGCTAGATATGAGATGTGAAAGAAAAATCAGTCATTTACAGATCTACAAATGCAATCATAAAGACAGGAAGGGAGAAAACTTGGTAACTACTAAGGAATCGGTAGTAACCTAGGTTGCCACAGCCCACCATTAGACAATAATTTAACATAAGACTGATTTAACCTCATTCGTAATACCGATAATAATAGTTATCCATACATTTGAGTGGCCTTTATGAGGTGCTCTTTGCCATTCATTCCCCTGAAATGCTAACTCGTGTAAATAAAGACATTTGTTTTCTTTTACATCATTGTTTATATAATTATAGTCCTACATAATGGACTTTCAATGCAAAATCTAACTGACACTAAATGTTTCTCCTCCATATATTACTGAATGTATGAATTAACATATTATAGGAAGGAAAAAAAAGAGAGCCTATTTTCCTACCCAGTGTGCAACCTTTATTAGCATTGGCAATTCTGATGTGTTGAAACCTTGGTTGATATATTCTGATGTGCTGAAAAAAAAGGAGAAAAAAAACTACAGGCTACACGTACCTACCAATACCAGAAAACAACCTCCGCTAAGAAGATGGAAATTCTGATGTGTTGAAACCTTGGTTGATATATATTGAAGTGTATAAAGTGAATGTTAAGTTCCACAGGCAACCATTTTTGCCTCATTCTCCGAAACGAAGTCGAGCTCTTTATCACTATAGCACATCTCAGCCATTTGTGTATTAGTTTCTTCATCTGATAATATTCTTCCATGCTTGTGCAGTATTTCCCATATTTTGTTTTCTTCCAGAAGAGACAAAAGCAGTTTATATATTCTACGTTGTGGAACACAATTATGTGTGAGCATCTCATCTAACAACTTCAAAGAAAGATCACCAGAATGAGCAAGACAAAAGCATTCTATCAACTTTTCATACAATTTTTTGTCAGGAAGATAGCCTTGCTTTTGCATCATATGAATAAAATATAATGCATAATCTCCTCTTCTAGCTGTACAAAGTCCTTTAACAATTGTTATGTATGTAACCTTGTCTGGTAGAAATCCCTGCCTATTCATCAAGTTGAAGAAGTCAACTGCGAAACCAATTTCTGCAGACCTTATATATCCACCGATGATAATGGTATAGGTCATATGATTAGGAAGAATGTCATCTTTCATGGAAACAAAATGTTCAAGAGCATCATCCATCTTTGTTGTTAAACAAGACAAACTAATCCTCCCATTATAGTAATGTATATCCAGCATCACCCTATTTCGGTTTATATGTCTTAAATCACAAAATGCCTCATCAATCCTCTTCTCCACAGATTTTGAAGAATTCCTTTGAGTAAGCACTCCCCTTGCAGTTTTTTGAGGTAACAAATCCACAAACTTGTTTGCTTCCAGCAATTCTTCCGTTGACAAGCGCGGTGCTTTGAAGCTTCCACAAGTCCCGTTGATCATTGATGTAACAGTGATCAAATTAGGTTCTATCTGATCCCTAATCATCAGATCATATACGTTGAATGCAAACCGGTTTTCCTTTTTCCTAGCGAACTGTTTAACTAGCATTGTATAGAGCACAGTGTCCGGTACATACCCTTTACTCTGCATGTCATTGAGAAACATGTATGCCTTTCTGAACCTATTTCTCCTTATCAAGACATTTATGATTGCACTATAAGTATGTAAACTGGGATGCACCACATCTTTTATCATCATACCAAATAGGGTACAGACATCCAGAGCCCTTTCCATTCTGGAGTAACCACTGAGTAACGTCGTGTAGACAACCTCATCTGGTTTGACACCATCCTCAAACATCATTCTGAACATCACCATAGCTTCGCTCAGTCTTCTATCTCTACACAAACATCCAATGATTGAATCATATATAGCAACTGTAGGCTTCAAATGATCTCTTCTTCTCATATGCTCGTGAATTCTAAGTGCAGAGCTTATGTCCCCTTGCTTGCAGCATGAATCAATGAGAATCAAGTATGTAGATGTGTTCGGAACCAAACCCCACTTATCCAGATAGTCTAAAACAAGTTCGAGGTGGTTCTCCATACCACCAATCTCGCATATACATTTAAATACAGCATTAAAAGTAAACATAGAAGTCTCTAGTCCATGATCAACCAACTTTTCCATGAAGATTATAGCGCTACTGATCTTCCCTGCTAAACAGAAGTAATGTATCCAAATGTTCAAAGCCGAACTTGCAGAAACCGCTTTGCGTCCCACAATCTTTTCAAAAAGAAGCTCAACTTCAGAATCGTCCGAAGGCAAACCGAAACTGTACTTCTTACTCATAACCTCCAAAATCTTGCACACGATGTCCAGCTTTTGGTCCTCCGGGTGTCTCCTGACGAGCATAACAAAAGAATCATAGTCTGGAACGATACCGGCGTCCAACATCCTATCAAACCACCCCATGGCATCTTCAAACCTGCTCTCTCTGCATAGTGCAACGATCAACATCGAGTAGCAGAACTCGTCGTCCCGGACCAGTCCGTGCCCGACCATCATGTCGAGCAGCACGGAAGTGCAGTCCACTTTCCCGTTCATGCAGGGCCACCTGATCATACTGCGGCAGAGGAGCCTGTCGGGCGCCAACCCTCTGGTTCGCACCATCTCGGAGAACAGCCCCACGGCCGTATCAAAGTAGTCGCCGTCCAGCAGCCCTTCGATCAGCCGAGAGTAGAAAGACGCACCGGGCACGTCCGGAGGACGAAGTCCGTGAAGCAGCGGCTTGTAGAGACGGGCAGTGGGTCGGATTCCCGAGCTGAGCATAATATCAAACATGTGGCGGGCGCTCTCCAAATCTCCTTTGTAGCACAAGGCGGGTACGAGTATATTGTAGAGGGGGGGTTCGGGGGACGACGAGGGGGAAGTGCGCATCCAAAGGAAGAGCCAGTAGGCATCGGAGGGCTCGTTGCGGGCGCAGAGGGCGCAGACGAGAGCGGAGAAGGCCTCTCGGGAGGGGAAAGATTGGATCTTGAAAAGCTTTGCGAGCTGGGCCTTGGCGGAGAGGAGCTTGTGGAGCTTGCAGTAGCAGACGATGAGGGAGCTAAGGATTGAAAGGTTGGGAGAAGCGAAGAAGACGGCTTTGCCTACTCTGTGCAGTACTTGGTTCTGCTGGAGGAGGAGGGACTGGCGGCGGTGGCGGTGATGGAGGCCACCTGTGGTGGTGGTGGTGGTGGTGGTGGTGGTGGAGAGAGGGATTAACGTCCGAGCTTGCCGGAGAAAAGGACGGGCGAAGGAGTTGTACATTATATTTAGCAGAGGGAAGTGGAAGAAGTTGCAATATATAAGGGCTTTTGATAAGGGCACTACAAACATTACTAAGGACTAGTCGAGGATTGGAGCTAGTCCATTAATGAACAAAGTTTACTCATAGTAGCCCAATAGTTTACTTATACTAGCCCAAACTCCCATAATCTTCACCGGAGTTCTCCTCCCTCCTCCCTTTCTTGTCGGAGCCCTCCTCCTCCGCCTCCTCCCCCGTCCTCCACTGCAGCCTCCCGTCGTCGCCTCCCGTCGCCGTCGTCGCCTCTGTCTCCTCCCCTGCCTCCCGCCGCCTCCTTCCTCTCTCGTTCCTCCGTCTCGTACCCCCTTTCGGTGCTCAACTACCTCGGCACCCTCGGCGTCCGCCGCTCCTCCCTCCCCTCCTTCCTCCATCGCTACCACCAGGTCCTCCACTCCGCCGCCGGAAGACATGAATAATAACACAATGACAAAAAAAAATAACAGCACACAGGAAACCAAAAAACAAAAAGAAAAAATAGAAGAACTGTCAAAATTTGACATATATTTTGATTTTTAGGACTGTCAAAATTTTGACAGTCCTAAAATTTATTTTCTGTTAATTTATTTTGTTAATTGGTGGGGGACCAATTTATTTTGTTAATTTTCTGTTTTATTTAAGAAAATATATTTTAACGAAATAAAATTAAAATAAATTAACAGTAAATTTACTGTATCAAAATTTTAAAATTAACAAAAAATTAAAATAAATTAACTCAGTTGCCGATATGTATCAAAATTTCAAAATATCCCAAATTTCTATCCTTAAAATTTGTTAAAGTATTCTGTTATTTAAAATAGTAAATTTATTATTGGTACATTAAATATGTTGTAAAAAAAAAAATTTACCAAAAGTAAAATTTGGAGGTAGAAACATCATTTTTTTGCGAATCTAAAAATTTGGGAAGTCCGTCAAACGGTGAAACTATTTATCCTGAAGTACTTTTCCACACGGTCATTTTGGCACAAACTGGACCTTGTTTCGATCTCCCAGTCAAAAGTTATGATACTTTAAAGTTTTATATTTTATATTTTTGCCTGTAATATGTACGTCTTACTTCGGATAAAAATTCTCTCTACACGAATTGTGTTACTCTCATCAAAAACATACAAATCGACCTATTGTGTGACGAAAAACGATTTGAAAATAAATAGTTATGGCCGTTCGAAGTCTGATCGACGGCAGACGTAATATTCGTACGGTAGATTTTTTTTTTTTGGGTTCAATGATAACATATTTTATTTTGGATGTTAAACTAAATAAAAAAATCAAAATCCAAAACTAACTAAAAAGAAAAAAACTAAAAAAAATTCTGACAATTAAAATGAGGACTGTCAAAATTTTGACAGTCCTCATTGTTTGTGGGACTGTCAAAATCCTGACAGTCCTAGTTTTATATAAAATTTTCAGTGGGTTAAAATTAGGACTGTCATAATTTTGACAGTCCACATAGCTTGTGGGATTGTCAAAATTATGACAGTCCTAACAATTTGTAGGACTTTCAAAATTTTGACAGTCCTTCCAAGTGGTAGGACTGTCAAAATTTTGACAGTCCTGATTATAACAGTCCCGAGTGAATTTTGGGAGTGGCAAACTTGCAATTATCAATGATAAAAATTTGGACTAGTCCCAAGTAACTTTTAGGATGGCAAACTTGTAAATTTTGGTAATTTTTCAATGGGCTAGTCCCAAGTAAAATGTGTAGTGCCCTTATCAAAAGCCTATATAAGAAAGACCATTTTTTTAGGGCCACGCTATACACAATCAGTCCTCTATTTAACACATCATATATTAAATTAAATAAAAATAAATATATATTAAAAGACATAATTATTTATTTTTCGGTCGACCACCGACGAATCTGTCACTACCACATTTCTAGAATAGGGACTTTATTATCATTTACCATATTTATTTATTATGTTAATAATTTTATGATATGTAATATATATATTACGAAAAATTTCGTTCAGAGCAACGAAGATAGAAAAAATTTCACTGAAAGCATCAAATTTAGAAAATTTGCAATAATAGCATCAGAACGCCCTTTCTAAGGACGTTTTACGCTTTTCAATACTTTTTCGTCCACCTCCGTTAGTTAAAAAAGTAATATATATATATATATATATATATATATATATATATATATATATATATATATATATATATATGAAAACGCTTCGTAGGGACGTTTTCCTTTTTTAATTTTCAATACTTTTCTCTCTCCTCTCTCTCACTCACACTCTCTCATCTCTCTTCTCCTCTCTCTCACCCACTCACTCTTCTCTCACCCGTCCACTCTCTCTCACTCACTCACCCGTCCACTCTCTCACTCTCTCTATCTTCTCTCACTCACTCTCTCTCTCTCTTCTCTCACTCTCACTCTCTCTCCTCATGTTCCCGCTCGTCCCTCTCCTGTTCTCCTCTCTGTTCTCCTCTCCTATTCTCCTCTCTTCTCTCCTCTTCTCTTCTCTTCTCTTCTCCTCTCATGTTCTCCTCTCTCTCTCTCTCTCTCTCTCTCCTCTCCTCTCCTCTCCTCTCTCTCTAATTCTCTTCTCCTCTCATGTCATCTTCTCTCTCTAATCTGTGACCACTTTCTTCTTTCTTTTTCTATTTTTCCGTGACCACTCTCTTGTCCTCTTCTCTTCCTCTCACTTATCGTGACCACTCTCTTGTCCTCTTCTCTCCCTCTCTCTAATGTTCTAATATTAGCCCGTGACTCTCCCTCTCTCTAATGTTCTAATATTAGCCCGTGACCATTTTTCTGTACTTTTCTATCTCTTGGAATTAATGCATACATTGGAAAATAAATTTTTTTAATTATAATGCATTGGAATGCATCTATAAGAATGAGAAATCCGTTCACAGAAGGAGAAGAAAGAAATAATTTGTGAGAGTTTCTCCAGTGAGAGAACTCAATAGGAGAAGCTGAAGGCTGAAAGAGTTCAAGTGGAAGAAGATACAAAATAAAAAAATAGGTAAAAGAGTTCAAAAGTTTGAAAAGAGTTAAATAGCAATTTAATTACGAATTTTTCATGTAATATCGTAAGCATAAATACAGATGGCTTTTCAAAATGACGGACACATACCCGGTGGTGATACAAGAGTAAAGAGAGAGAGATAGTCTGTTAGGTGTGTTAGGGAGCGAGAAAGCGAACCTGAGTGAGAGCAAATGTTAGGAAAAGAGAGAGAGAGAGAGTGGAAGCGAACCTGAGCGGGAGCAAATGTTAGGAAAATAGAGAGAGTGGGAGTAAAAAATCAGAGCAAATGTTAGGAAAAGAGAGAGAGAGAGAGTGGGAGTAAAAAAATACAACTCTTAAGCAATGGGTCCCAATTTTTTAAGGGATTGTTGCAGGAAGAGCTAGCAATGGTCAGAGAGAGAGAGAGAGAGAGAGCAAGGGTGAGAGAGAGAGAGAGAGAGAGAGAGAGAGAGAGAGTGAGAGTGAGAGTGAGAGGGGAGAAAGAGAGCAAGGGTGAGAGAGAGAGTGAGAGAGAACGAAACGTAAGAGAGAGAGAGAGTATTAGGGAGAGAGAGAGAGAGAGAGAGAGAGAGAGAGAGAGAGAGAAAGAGAGAGCAGAGAGTGAGTTGGAGAGAGCAGGAACGAGAGTGAGAGAGAGCGAGAACGAGAGTGAGAGAGAGAGCGAGAAGGAGAGTGAGAGAGAGAGAGAGTTACCACATAGAGACAAAGAGTAGAGAGAGAGATGAGCAGGGAACGAGAGTGAGAGAGAGAGAGAGCACAACAAGATTAGAGAGAGAGAGAGAGAGAGAAAGAGAAGAGAGTGAGAGAAGAGAGAGAGAGAGAGAGAGTGAGTGAGTGAGTGAGTGAGTGAGTGAGTGAGTGAGTGAACAAAGAGAGAAGAGAGAGTGTGTGAGTGAGAGAAGGAGAGGGAGACTGAGAGACATTAAAATTAAAAAAGGAAAACGCCCCTAGGAAGGGCGTTTTTCCTAGAAAAAAACACCCTTCCAAAGGGCGTTTTCCTATTTATATATTTTTTTTGTTTTTTGGTTTTTATATATATATATATATATATATATATATATATATATATATATATATATATATATATATATATTACTTTTCTAACGGAGCTGTACGAAAAAGTATTGAAAAGCGTAAAACGCCCTTAGAAAGGGCGTTCTGATGCTATTATTGCAAAATTTCTAAATTGGATGCTTTCAGTGGAAATTTTTCTATCTTCATTGCTCTGAACGAAATTTTTCGTATATATTATATTGTATTCATGAATAATATGGATTAATAAACTAGACTTGATGTGACCGAGGACTTTGAAGTAGACTAGACCTAAAATCCACTGGACAAATCCATATTCAATTAATTAGCATCTAGTTAAATTCCTCACTAAAATTCTAAACCCCTCATTAAATGGTTCTTCATGACAAGTCATGGAGGGCAAAATAGACTTTATGTATTAGAAACCCTAATCCTAACCCTAACCCTATGGCCGGCCTATATAACTAGAGGGAGCCTCCCTCAAAGCCCCATCCTTCATGAAGAAACCCTAAAAAAAATAGACTCCAAGAAAAACCATTCTTCCCTCCACAAATTTCAGGATTTCTAGCCCAAAATCTCTCTCCCTTCCCTTATTCAAGGAGACCTAGAAGCTTGGGCACAAGGAGACTTGGAGAAGAGGAAGCTACATTGGGAATCCATCTCCCAATAGATAAAAATCTGAAAAACCCTCATTTAATTCGGTTTTAATTAATTGTTTGGCCATTAGGAGCCCACCCATTGATTTAGGGATGACTATTAAGGGAGAGCATAAGTCTCTTTTGGTTGCATGATGATTCTCCATGGTGTCATAGGTGTATTTAGGGATTTTATGATCCAATAATGCATTTTCCCCTAATTTTCATAACCCTAATTATTATATATATGTATATATGTATATTTATGGAATATACGTAGATGTTTCATTTCAATTTGGGGATTTATGCATGAGTATTCATGGGGTATCATGAGTATCCCAGATTTTGCACACTAGGTGCTTGATGAAATGTTTAATAGGATGTATGCCTACTAATACGATCTAATTTATATGTTTTTGGTGTATATATATATATATATATTGTAATCCCCCTGATTTTCAGAGAATTTTAATTTTTGGATTTTTACATTTTTCTGGAATTTTTCGGGAATTTTCTCTAATTAAATTTAGGTGTTTTAATTATTAAAGGATTTTTAATTATTAATAAATAATACTAAAATAATATGAAAATAATATTTTATGGTGTAAAAAGAAAATGAGACATAGGGTAATTTTCCGGGAATTTATTGGACCCCGGATGGATTTTTAAAGCCCTAATTACTAATTTAATTATTAAACCCAAATAAACCGGGTTTATTTAACTGAACCAAACCAAACCAAATCAAACTGAACCGGACCGGGTTTATTTTTAAACCCAATTCCTTATCGGGTCGGATCCGGGTCCAACCCAGACCCGACCCGTTAATCCGAACCCGACCCGCCTATTGAATTCGGATCGGGTCGGGTCCGTCAGACCCGAACCCGTCCGCCACCCGACCCGCTTCCAATCATCTTCCCCAAACCGTTCCCCGACTCTGTCGCTTCCGCCGCCGCCGGCCGAACCCGCCGCCTGTGTCGCTTCCCCTTCCCGCAACCGCCTGCGCCCGCCGGAATCCCTCCCCCTCACCGGAAAACCCTCTGCCTCCTCCACCTCTCTATAAAACCCTCACCGATCCATTCTCCCCTCCTCCGCCACCGGCTGCCGACCCTGCCGAAACCCTAGAACCGCCACACTCATCCAGACCTTGCCACGACGAGCTCCCGCCCAGCACCGGCCACTGCCCCACGCCGTCCTCCGCCCTCAGCACCCCGGTGCCACCCCGCGTAGCCGCTGTCCAGTCGACCTCCCCCTCGTTGCTCCTCGAGAACCCACCGGTCGACTTCCCCGCCGACCAGAGCCTAGCCGACCTCCGTCCAGCGCCGTGCCGCCTCAGCGCCGCCGCGTGCATCGCCACTCCTCCTCCGGCCGGCCTCCCCGTCAACAGTGCCGCCAAGCCACGGACACAGGAGCCCTAGACGCGACACGGACACAACCCTAACCCTAGAACGGAACTGAGACACAGTGTAACGTGACGGACACGATTCAGACACGAAGGAATACGCTGTTTCAGACCCTGTTCAGGTACCCGTAATTTCTTGTTCGTAGCTCTGATTTCAGTTCTGTCTGTTGCATTGCGAACCCTGCGTGACCCTCTCGGTGCCCGTGCAAACCACTCGGGGCATCGCGTCCTGTGGTGATCGTGAACCACAATCCAAAACAGGAAAAATTAACGACCTATTTCACCTCGGAACTGGGTACGTCCCGCCAAACGGGACGACTTGGTCACGTGCGGTCTTCACCGATACGTGAGCGTCGTTGATACGGACGTGTGGGATTTCGCAGAAGCTGATTCGGATGTGCGTGCACACCGAAATCAGTGCGTATCCGCGGACACAGCCCCGTATCCGTACTTTCTGTTTCTCGCTGTAACTTAGTGTACATACGTCGGATCGAGACGAAACTTGCGCCATCGGACTCGTAGCAATACGCTGGTCCTGTGAGCCAAGTTTGGTTCGATTCTGAGAACGTTGGAAAAATCGTGTGTCGTGGGCCCCACAGGCTCCACCCGACGGGCGATTTTGAGAATGGCTCATCGGAATCCAATTTCGGAAGTTCCGTTGGGTTCGTATCATCGTTCCTGACCTGTTGACACTAAGTTGGACTGTTTTTGAGACCTTTGACCCTGACGCATTTTTCGGTGCAAAGCGGCCCACAATTGGACCCCGCCTTGACCCGAAAATGACGTTTCTGCCCTTGTCTCCAAATTGGACTCAAGGACAGGCGTTCCTAGCTGATTGATGTGTTTTGGACCTGATGGTGATGTTTGTTTCAGCAACCGGAGTAGTGCCTACAATCCCAGCTGAAGCTCAAGCTACAATTGAAACAGAAAATCCAGGCAAGTGTACCTTGCCATAAAATGCAGTTTATTGATTCACTTTGATTCTCTTGCTTTAAATTTCTGTGACTGTTGTACTTGCCCTATCCAGTACTTTATACCCAGGACACCTGACACAAAGTATGATATAGAATCTTTCTGATTTTTAAGGAGTTTCATAATAGGATATAGATTTCATGATTTAAGCTTATTTTCTTAGAACTTAATAAAGGACTGACTGCATTAGTTCTAATCTTGCGTAACATGAACATTGAGAACTGTGACGTGAGATTACATTGGGTGGGGAGAGTATTACCATATCAAGGCTGATTATATTATATATATATGGTTATCTGGAAGTGTCCTAGTCTCTGACACAGAGCTTTGGCACCTGTACTGGCCCTTCGAGAAAACACTGCTATGGTTTCTTGTCACTGATCCTGTAGTAGTCTCAGCCTGAAGTATGATTAATAACTCTCAACTTGCATGATCACTTAGCTAGTTTAATTATTTATCCAGATTTGTTTGATAGCAACACCGGCATGCCACTGTCTTAGACTTATTAATTTCTGATGCTACTCTTGAGTTTAACATCTTGGTTGACTTGCATGTTCATTCACTGTATTATGGCTCGTATTCTTCTGTACCTTGTTACGTCCCTCTGAGGACCTGGTTTTGTTCTCCAGTTATAGCAGACGAGATCTACCCTGAGGTGTACGGAACAGGGGCACTACTCGGAGCAGTACCTGAACCTGAGGACGAGGTGATCGCTGAGGATTTTTCCTGAACAAATGCTTCGCCCTGCTCAGTCTTTTGGCAAATAAACTTTATTTCTGTTTAATTGAACTCTTTATTTCCTGTCTTTGTGAACTTGTGTAAACAGACTTTATATCGGATTGTTCTCCGATTTTATTTACTTTGACTGTGTTGTTTAATATTTCTTTTGGATGTTATTGCTATCTTATATCTGTGGATGAGAATAGTAAAACCCTGACTGATGTAATACAGCTTAAGTATGCCCGATGGATCCATTAAATTGGGTTTGTCCATCGGTGCATGCTGCTGGCCATTGCCACGTGTCCAGTCCCTCGGTATTTTGGGACTGGGGCGTGACATGGTTTTTGTGGTGGCCCATGCAGGTCTACGACTAACTACTTCGGTTTCAACTTAGGGACCGAACAGGCCTGCAATAAAGATAGGATAAGTTTTTTTAGGATCTCATCCACTTGCTTGAAAACGTTCTTGATATATGTATCGTATTCGAACTAATTTTTAACTTGCATCTTGCCTTGATTCCTGTGTGCCTCTTATAGTTTATTTTTGATGCAGAGAAATGGATTCACGAGAAAATGACGGAACTCCAGCAAGAACACCAATAGGTGATGCAGCCACCTACGGAGAAGATGATGTGACGCTATTGAGTGGAGATCCCTCTACTCACCGAAGCAGTCAAGCAGATCCGCAATCTTCCCGATTTCGGCGTGATGACATTCCACCTCCGCCCCAGTTTCCTCCACAGATGCCTGCCTTTCCACCAGGCCAAGCAATGGACGGACAGCAGATGTTCCAGATGTTCTACGCAATGATGCAAGCTCAGCAACAGATCCAAACTGAGGCCCAACGTCGCGAGGCTGAGTACTTGAGGAACAGTCTAGTAAATGCACTGGAGCAGGCCAACCTACCAGCTAGACGACAACCGACGGGCTCTATCACAGACTTCCGCCAGCTGAAGCCCCGTACTTTCTCTGGCAAGGAGGGACCAACAGAAGTGCATGAATGGCTCACCAATATTCGTCATCAATTAGAAGCAGCTGAGCTTCCCCAAAAACGTTGGATGACCGCCGTCAGAATACAATTGACGGACAATGCTCATCACTGGTGGCTATCCGAAGAGACCAGGCTCGGACCAGACCGAGTTACTTGGGAAGAGTTCTCCAGACTCTTCCAAGAGATGTACATACCTGCTATCGCTCGATCAGAACTGAGGGACAAGTTCAATCGCCTCACTCAGGAATCTATGACAGTGGAAGAGTACAACGCCGAGTTCATTCGTCTGAGTCGCTTCGCTCCTACATTGATCCCGACTGAAGTAGAGAAGGCCGAGAAGTTTTTCGACGGACTCAACATCGAACTACAGAAACTGATTGGATCTGTCGTACCAACTTCGTACACGGACGTCCTTGCTGCAGCTAGACGCATGGAGCGCGTCACCAGGAGAGAAACCAGTCTGAAGAGGTCTTCCACCTCAGTACCAGCCAGAGCAAACAATGGAGAAGTTGCCAAGAAACCACATCTGCACCAAGTACCACAGGGATCTGCATCCAAAACCCTGACTCTTCCTACTTGTTATTACTGCGGCAAGATAGGCCATGTTGAGAAGGAGTGTAGACGTAAACACGGATTGTGCTTAGGTTGTGGATCCAGACAGCATGCAGTGAAGGACTGCCCTGAGCGTAGAGAAGCACCAAGAGCGAACCAACAAGCTCTACCAGCACCAGGAGGACATCAACCAAGGCCACCCTTGGCACATCAAGCAGTACCCTACCAGCAAGCCCAGCAAAATCAGCGAGCACCACCTCAAGGACGCGGCCAAGTTTTCGCGATGACTGTGGGAGACGTGCGGAACCATAGAGTTGCTAATGCGAGTAAGTCTTTATAGTTGTTCCGTTTCTAGCATTTCTGTAGTTGTGCCTGCTGGTTCGTGACCCCAGACTTGACCTGATAACTTAACCTAATAATTCTAACTTGTTAATAATTGATAACCTAAGTGTTAACCTAGTAATTTTGAACTTGATGATAACCTAGAATTGTTAACCTAATATGTTTTGAAAGTTAACCTGGTTTTATAAAAACAGTAATTTTCTAAGATTTCCCACATTTGGGAAATTATATAACTTTTAATGCTTAGGAAAATAATTTTTCCTAGGTGCTTCTTGATTTTGATGTGTTTTGAATAATGGTTGCAACCGTGTCATCTCTGTTGACCGGTTAATCTTTGATTGCGAGGACGCAATCTTCTTAAGGGGGGTAGATTGTAATCCCCCTGATTTTCAGAGAATTTTAATTTTTGGATTTTTACATTTTTCTAGAATTTTTCGGGAATTTTCTCTAATTAAATTTAGGTTTTTTAATTATTAAAGGATTTTTAATTATTAATAAATAATACTAAAATAATATAAAAATAATATTTTATGGTGTAAAAAGAAAATGAGACATAGGGTAATTTTTCGGGAATTTATTGGACCCCGGATGGATTTTTAAAGCCCTAATTACTAATTTAATTATTAAACCCAAATAAATCGGGTTTATTTAACTGAACCAAACCAAACCAAATCAAACTGAACCGGACCGGGTTTATTTTTAAACCCAATTCCTTATCGGGTCGGATCCGGGTCCAACCCAGACCCGACCCGTTAACCCGAACCCGACCCGCCTATTGAATTCGGATCGGGTCGGGTCCGTCAGACCCGAACCCGTCCGCCACCCGACCCGCTTCCAATCATCTTCCCCAAACCGTTCCCCGACTCTGTCGCTTCCGCCGCCGCCGGCCGAACCCGCCGCCTGTGTCGCTTCCCCTTCCCGCAACCGCCTGCGCCCGCCGGAATCCCTCTCCCTCACCGGAAAACCCTCCGCCTCCTCCACCTCTCTATAAAACCCTCACCGATCCATTCTTCCCTCCTCCGCCACCGGCTGCCGACCCTGCCGAAACCCTAGAACCGCCACACTCATCCAGACCTTGCCACGACGAGCTCCCGCCCAGCACCGGCCACTGCCCCATGCCGTCCTCCGCCCTCAGCACCCCGGTGCCACCCCGCGTAGCCGCTGTCCAGTCGACCTCCCCCTCGTTGCTCCTCGAGAACCCACCGGTCGACTTCCCCGCCGACCAGAGCCTAGCCGACCTCCGTCCAGCGCTGTGCCGCCTCAGCGCCGCCGCGTGCATCGCCACTCCTCCTCCGGCCGGCCTCCCCGTCAACAGTGCCGCCAAGCCACGGACACAGGAGCCCTAGACGCGACACGGACACAACCCTAACCCTAGAACGGAACTGAGACACAGTGTAACGTGACGGACACGATTCAGACACGAAGGAATACGCTGTTTCAGACCCTGTTCAGGTACCCGTAATTTCTTGCTCGTAGCTCTGATTTCAGTTTTGTCTGTTGCATTGCGAACCCTGCGTGACCCTCTCGGTGCCCGTGCAAACCACTCGGGGCATCGCGTCCTGTGGTGATCGTGAACCGCGATCCAAAACAGGAAAAATTAACGCCCTATTTCACCTCGGAACTGGGTACGTCCCGCCAAACGGGACGACTTGGTCACGTGCGGTCTTCACCGATAGGTGAGCGTCATTGATACGGACGTGTGGGATTTCGCAGAAGCTGATTCGGATGTGCGTGCACACCGGAATCAGTGCGTATCCGCGGACACCGCCCCGTATCCGTACTTTCTATTTCTTGCTGTAACTTAGTGTACACACGTCGGATCGAGACAAAACTTACGCCATCGGACTCGTAGCAATACGCTGGTCCTGTGAGCCAAGTTTGGTTCGATTCTGAGAACGTTGGAAAAATCGTGTGTCGTGGGCCCCACAGGCTCCACCCGACGGGCGATTTTGAGAATGGCTCATCGAAATCCAATTCCGGAAGTTTCGTTGGGTTCGTATCATCGTTCCTGACCTGTTGACACTAAGTTGGACTGTTTTTGAGACCTTTGACCCTGACACGTTTTTCGGTGCAAAGCGGCCCACAATTGGACCCCGCCTTGACCCGAAAATGACGTTTCTGCCCTTGTCTCCAAATTGGACTCAAGGACAGGCGTTCCTAGCTAATTGATGTGTTCTGGACCTGATGGTGATGTTTGTTTCAGCAACCGGAGTAGTGCCTACAATCCCAGCTGAAGCTCAAGCTACAATTGAAACAGGAAATCCAGGCAAGTGTACCTTGCCATAAAATGCAGTTTATTGATTCACTTTGATTCTCTTGCTTTAAATTTATGTGACTGTTGTACTTGCCCTATCCAGTACTTTATACCCAGGACACCTGACACAAAGTATGATATAGAATCTTCCTGATTTTTAAGGAGTTTCATAATAGGATATAGATTTCATGATTTAAGCTTATTTTCTTAGAACTTAATAAAGGACTGACTGCATTAGTTCTAATCTTGCGTAACATGAATATTGAGAACTGTGACGTGAGATTACATTGGGTGGGGAGAGTATTACCATATCAAGGCTGATTATATTATATATATATGGTTATCTGGAAGTGTCCTAGTCTCTAACACAGAGCTTTGGCACCTGTACTGGCCCTTCGAGAAAACACTGCTATGGTTTCTTGTCACTGATCCTGTAGTAGTCTCAGCCTGAAGTATGATTAATAACTCTCAACTTGCATGATCACTTAGCTAGTTTAATTATTTACCCAGATTTGTTTGATAGCAACACCGGCATGCCACTGTCTTAGACTTATTAATTTCTGATGCTACTCTTGAGTTTAACATCTTGGTTGACTTGCATGTTCATTCACTGTATTATGGCTCATATTCTTCTGTACCTTGTTACGTCCCTCTGAGGACCTGGTTTTGTTCTCCAGTTATAGCAGACGAGATCTACCCTGAGGTGTACGGAACAGGGGCACTACTCAGATCAGTACCTGAACCTGAGGACGAGGTGATCGCTGAGGATTTTTCCTGAACAAATGCTTCGCCCTGCTCAGTCTTTTGGCAAATAAACTTTATTTCTGTTTAATTGAACTCTTTATTTCCTGTCTTTGTGAACTTGTGTAAACAGACTTTATATCGGATTATTCTCCGATTTTATTTACTTTGACTGTGTTGTTTAATATTTCTTTTGGATGTTATTGCTATCTTATATCTGTGGATGAGAATAGTAAAACCCTGACTGATGTAATACAGCTTAAGTATGCCCGATGGATCCATTAAATTGGGTTTGTCCATCGGTGCATGCTGCTGGCCATTGCCACGTGTCCAGTCCCTCGGTATTTTGGGACTGGGGCATGACATATATATATATATGTGTGTGTGTGTGTGTGTGTGTGTGTGTGTACGTATACGTATCAATGTCATATATGTATTTGAGGGGTACATGGGAGCCGGGTTTACTGAAATACTATGTCTGTGCACTGTGCAGTCGGGTTCTTCAGTGTGCAACTGTGCAAGGGTGTGTGTGTTAGTAGAGTGTCACTGATACAGTGAACTGTGTATCACTGTGTTGGAGTATCGGGTTTTTCATTGATACACTGAACTGTGTATCACTGTGTGGAGTGTCGGGTTCCTGAGTGTGTGAGAAAACCTGGTGTGAGTATGTGTTGTGCATCAGTAGAGTGTATGTGAGCTTGCTGTGTGCATTAGATATGTGTGGTTGTGTGAGTGATAGGAGTTCACAGTGAGTGAGGGAGTTCAGTGAAGGTGAGATGTTGGCATTGATACCTATGTATCAGTCTAGTAGTGTATCAGTGAATAGCAGTATCCAGTACTGTGGAGTTCGAGAGGTCAGTGAGTTCAGTGTCTGTGCATACAAGGTTGGGTTTCTGAGTATCACTGTGGTGCACAGTGTTGGCACTGTGAGTTAGTGTATCAGTGTTCATTTGTTTGAGTTTCAGTGAGCCAGTAGCTAATGAAGTATCAGTGTAGTATCAGTGTTAGGTGGTGTGCGGTTCAGCTTTGAGGATCGGGCATTCATTGAAGTGAGACTGTGAAGTATCTTACTACACAGTATAAGAGGAGAACCCGGGCTATGCAATGAAGAGGGGTGCAACTGCACTGGGGGGGCAAGTTTGGGTTCCTACAGTGTGTGTGTGTACCATTTAGTGCTTGTGTGTGTAGATATGAGTGTTGTGTTTGAGTAGGATACCAAGTGAGTGTCAGTGGGTGTCTGATACTTAGAAGTGTGTGAGTGGGCTCGGGTAATTAAGTCTAGGAGTATCATTAATGTCTTGGGTAGTGTAAGTGTGAGTATCAGTAGCATTGCAGTGCCTCGAGGCAGTATGATTCAGCAGCAAGTTAGCTTGTGCAGGCAACAGTGCACAGCCATTCAGCAAGTAACAGTCAGTTCAGTGAGTCTTATATGTGTTTGTGTATGTGATGGTGAAACTGCAGTTTAGCAGCAAGGAGTTGACAGCAGCAGCATGCTGAATTCATCCAACAAAGAGCATTCAGCAAGGGGTTCAATACAACTATCATAGTAAGCACAGTATCAGCACTGTGTTTTTTTTTCAAAAACCATGTATCAATGTCTTTTAGTTAGTGAGTTATCATTAGAGCTATAAGTTAGCTAAGAGGTATTAGTCTTTTGTACCTGGGAATTAGTTATGAGTTGGGATATTAGTTGTGTATATCAGTTAAGTATTAGCATAAGGTATGAACCTAGTATTGTATATATGATTGTAGTGCCTACTAAAGTTAATTATAAACTACCTAGACTCTAGTACATAGTTATAATCTAGCGTAATATAGATACTTAATACAAATAGATAGTATAGCTATGTAATGACTAGTAAAACCTACTTTAACCCTGGTATTGACCTAGATTGGACCCATAAGTCTAACATGGAGCTAGTTAAACATGTTTACTACTTCAGGTCACCTTTTAACTTTGATATTTTGATATTTAGGTCTTTGTGATCCCATCTTGTACATCGACCCTTCTTCCTTGCTCAGGACCACATGCCAGTACATTCTCTGACAGTTTTTATTATATTGATTATTTCTATGATTCTGGTTGTAAAGTATACATGATTCTGACACTGTGGATACATGGGTTAGCATCATAGATACCCGTCATAAGGAGCCGTGATTAGAATCCATCGTGCTAGCTGGGGATGGAGAAATATTAGCAGATTATGTGATCATACCCCACTTTACATGCATCATAGCTCACCCCACACATCACATAGGGTATAGCCTGACCATTTATATGCCTCATAGCCTGTTATATATGATTAGCCTGACTATTGCTTGCATCATAGCTGTCACTACCCTATTTCCAGAGCCGGGTATTTTTTATTATTATTTTAATTTGGTTAATTGTGTATTTATTATAAATATTTATATTTATATTTAATTAGTGATTGTATTATTTTTCTATTGATTATTTTAGGATTTTGGCTAGTTTGGACTCATGTCAGACCCTAGTGGACCCATGTCCGACCCAACCAACACCCTTGTGAGGCCTATTTTTGGGTTTAGAATATTTATTATATTTTATTTTAGTTATTTGGAGTGATTAGGAATTAGTTTGAGTGCTTTTGGAACCCCAAATGCGGAGGCCCGCCTGATAATACATAATATATAGTGGTCATCACCACCCGTATCTCTAGCGGAAAATTTGGGCGCACAGGAGAGAAAGTGCAAAGGAGCTCAAATGCGGTACTTGTTGTTCTCCCCACCCCATGCTCTAAGCATGTCACATCCATGACACAATTTGGTTCATAGCCTATTCTTAGTATCCTAGTCCAATCCTGCAACCAAACAAGGACAAGGATGGGACCACCGTACTATAATAGGCTATGTCCATAAACCTCTAATAACTGCTAAGTCTTCTAGCATACAAAGTTTCTATTAGCAGTTATCCCTAACGCACGGTCATAGGTACATGAGGCCAGACCTGTCACGCAGTCCGTAATTTATATGAGACTCACACTCGTGTAACAACTGTATCATGGCCAATGAACCTAATGATGCTACATGATAATGGGGTAGTCTCATAAACAAGGTCAATGCAAATACATAAATAAAATATATCGCGACGACACCGTCGTGCGTATTTTATATAACAGTTAAAATATATGAACTAAAGACAGAACATAAAGATGCATGCAACATATGGAATATAAATAACAGTACAATGGCAAGTTATACTTGCCTGGCAAGAAAGCTGCGATGTACCAATAACCTGCTCCAGAAGTCGCACAGAATAAATCCAACATCCTATGTATATATAATATAATACAATAAAATCATTAGTCATTACACTAGTACACACACAACAATATTCACATTGGACTCAGGGGGTATACTAGGGGTAACACTAGCCATCTAACGCGGTCAATTACGCGTTGAATTATGCAGGTGTCGGGTCTTCAAGTACTGGACACAATTAGTCAGTCAACTAACACGGTCTAGCCAGTACGTCGATATACACAAGGCAGACACCAACATCGTTCTTAGGGTCAACATGGTCAAGGTAAATACAGGACAGTCCACGGTGTCCTAGGGTCGTACAGTCTGAATACACATACTCCTAATTATTATTAGCATATAATTAATTACAATATACATATATATATCCATATAATTATATAATAATATAACTAGTAATTTATTTACATAACTATTGGAATACATATAGTAAATACGTACATAAATATATACACCAACTAATAATATGCTAATGACTAACCAAATATACATATACTAGATACATTTATATATTTCAAACTGAATAATATCTGCGTTCGCGTACGTGCACGAACGCGATTTGGGTTCTCCGACTCAGGGTCTGATGTAAACTAACTGTGGTGACTAAATACTAATGTCCTACTGGAACATACACAAACACATATAACAAGGAGAAGGCGGGACAGGTTCGTACCTCGGGGTACGTGCACGGGTACGACTATGAGGTTGACGACGATGATGACGATGGTGACGACTATAACGACGATGATGGAGATAATTAATGGTGAGGTGACGATGAGGTGATGATGATGATGATGGGATGATGGTGAGATGACGATGAGGTGATGATGATGATTATTTCGACGATGATGAGATAACGATGATGATGATGATGGGATGACGATGAGGTGATGACGACGTTGTTGGCGACAACGTCGACGAGGATGATGATGATTGATGATGGTGAATTGTGGTGATGGGGAAGATGATCGATGATGATGATGTGGAGTTGTGGACTGTCGGAGTCCGGCCAGGGGGAGAGGCGATCCGGCCAGGGGGAGCTGTTCCGACGAGGGTGATGGAGGACAGGAACGTTCAGTCGTGCTCTAGTCTGGTATACTCCGGTCGGCGGGGAGATCAGTCGTTAATGGTGGTGGTGATGATACTGGTGGTGTCGAGTCGAGGCGTCGATGTTCCGGTGGTCGGAAAGAAGAGGAGGTCAGGGAGGAGAACGGTGTGGGTGCTCCGATTTAATGGTAGCGGGTCGTGCTCAGGGTCGGCGAGGCGGCCGGTTCTGGTGGTAGCCGGAGTAGGGGTGAACGTAGGGACGATGGTGGTGCTGGTGCTAGTTCGAAGTCTACGAGAGCGGCGGGCTCTGGTCGAGATGCTACTCCGGTGGGTCGGCTCGCGAGTTCGAGGAGAGGCGGGGGGTCATCGTGTGGAGTCGACGAGGGCGGTGGAGTAGTCGACTGCTCAGTCGGGGATCCGACGGGGAGATCGTCCAGGCATGGTCGGGATCGGGTGCCGAGTCGAGGTTGGTTCTGGAGAGGCGGGATACTCCGGCGAGGTGGCAGTGGGTTGGTCGTGTGGAGGAGATGAGAGTCGTGGGGAGTTGTCTGGGCAGCGGTTTGAGAGTGGCTCCGGCGTTGGTCGGGGAGAGCCGGCTGGGATCGGCGAATGGGGGCTGAAAAAGAACAGGAAGAGGAAGGGGGTCGGCTAGGAGTCCTGGGTTAGATTTAGGTTTTTAGGTAGAAAAGAAATCAAGGTGTATTTATATGTAAAGAGGTAAACTTTTGAGGTTGACCTAGGGTTTAATGTTTGACCTAGGTTTTGGACTTGGTCAACATTCCGTGGGGTGGGCCTTGGGCTTACATAAGGATGTTTGAGGGCCATAATTGCATTGTTTAAAACACAAGGATGGGGTTTAGATGAGGAATCGATGCTGTGCGTTTGCATATTCCGATAAATTACAGAAAAATTCATGTGAAGGGTAAAACTGGGTTTCTTCATGAATTGTCCAATTGTGGGGATACCTCAATACATTTTTGCATAAAAGCCCCCCAACAATTAAAAAAATTGCATAAAGACGGTAATTAGATTTAATTAATCAAACTGAATGCGCACGATGTTCTAGAATTAATTAGAAGTACATGAGAATGAAATTAGATGGGGCACAAGTGTCAGGGACGTAGGGGGTACATTGTAGAATATTAATAAAATTTGGGTTGTATAAAACGGTCAAGATTGTGTCTCCAATTTCGATTGGAACGCACAAGGGTACTGAGTTAGAATTTATTTAGAATTAAGAAATAATGTCTGCGATATTTATTGTGCGACTAAAATGTAGCACAAGAAAGCAATATTATAAGTTATACAAGGGTCAGAATAGTAGCCGGACATGTCTAGAATGAGGTTGTGAAATTTGTACATAGGCAATGGCTAGTGAGGTGCTCTAATTATCGAAGCAACGGTAAGGTACGCTACATGATATAAATTATTGCATAATTAAATAAATAAAATGTTCTATTTCCATTTAGTTCAAACCAGCCCTAATTTTACTATATAAGCAAAGTAGGCCTAATTTTGGGTGAGGGGGTTTACAATCTACCCAACTTAAAATAATTTTGTTCTCGAAATTAAAATAGGGTAGGGTTCTCTCTATCAAATATTACTTGGTTACAGTCTAAAGAATTCTCCTCAAGTTAACATTGCAGTTTCTATCCAACTTAGAATTTACCCATCTATCATCTAAGGCTATACATCTAAGAAAGCTATGCCCTAAATTATTTAATCATGTTATTGAATCCTCAAAGTCTTTAACACCAAGTATATCACATATGATATGCCCTTAATCAATTATAAAAGATAGTCATCTAGTAATATGATTGGCCTATGGGTATATCTAGTACTCTCTGTGTATCAACTCATACCAAGCACAAGATTCGTCTTTCCAAAATAGGGAAAGACGGAAAACAATAATAAAGAGTTCAAGGGGGAGGTAATAGAATACAAGTATGGGGTTCAAGGCGATAGAGAATTCAAAAGAGAATTGTCAAGGCAGTTGTGGATTGAAATCTTATTTTGGTAATTCCTATTCACATACTCGTATCAGTATAGTTATGTAACCGATACGATATGTCATACATGTCTAGGGGCAAGTATATTCGTCTACTAGTCAACTATGTATCTCAATCCACGTAAAGTAGTCATGTGAAGAGCGAACCAAGCGTACTATGGTTGTCCAGACCATAATACACCGATTCTGATTAGACAATTATATTAGTGTGGGCCCCCAATAATACATATGTCATGAACAAGCTCGCTTGCAAATCTAGGCTATAATAGCAGCATAAGTCAAGGTAGTAAAGCAAATATAAATATGCTGGATTATGATGAAAGAAGGTACATAATAATTTAAGTTCACAAAGAAGATAAGACTCTATAATCTCTATAGTTGTCATGCTAACTCCTTGTCTAAGTTGCTAGTCGACCAAATAGGGGTATGGGCCTTTAAGTTCTACAGTCTGGATAAACACTATCGTCTTATGATAGCATACAGTAATGTCATTCGGTTATATTTTATTAATGAGTCAAAAAGGACTACGCGTTACTAGGTTATGAGGCATACTACCCAACTTAAAAGAATTAACTAATACTGTACTACCTTAAAGATAAAGTAGAAACTCCTGTTAGGGTTTACGAGAAAAGGTCTTGGTACTTATTAAGGTATCCTATTGCATTATATTGGTAATGTTCATCTTAAGTCTTAATCATAGGGCTTATAGAACAAGTGTCAATAGCAAGAATGGAAATGTTACTAGCCCTCAAGTGAGAGAGAAAATAACTTATATGGAGATATGGGTTCAATTACGTGATTTAAAACCAAGGTATAACCATAAAATTATAATCTAAATGAACAGCTCAACTATCAAATTCTTGCTACTAAGCACATAATTTCAAAATTCAAGATTACAACTATAATTATAGGAAACTATATATCATATCATAAAAGAATTCATTTGGCCTACAATTATAAGGGTTAGGTGGCACAAATTAAAAGATGAAGAAAAAAAAACATAGTTAGTCGTCGCACAAATAGCAAGCACTAAGGTTTTGGAGGAACAAGATATAAAATTAAAAATTGAGGGACTCTTGATAATATCATGGTTTCTTGAGGGAAGGTGGTTGCTAATCTCTGTGTTCGAGGTATGATCAAGAGAAATATTCTAGTCATTCCTCTTGGCTTCCTAAGATACTGTTCTACTAATATCAAGACAAGAAGCTAAAGTTATAGTTCTCTAGTACTATCTCACCATGAAAAGCTAGGTTAGTCCTAATATTTAACCTTGGATTTCTATTGGTTCCTCAGTACTAGGGTCAAATACTATGGTCAAGTTTTAAACTAATCCTAGTAGTGTTTATACTACTCTCAAGTCTTCATAAATACATCAAGGGGTAATGGTAAACCAATCTATAGATAAGGGACGCTAGGGTTCATTAGGTATTCTAATTTAATGATGTGTCAATACTCTAGTCGTATTCTTAATAGGTGTGTTACCCTAATTATCATCTACAATAAGGATTTCTATATTCTAGGAGAATGCCATACTCAAGGAACTATTAGGAAATACAGGAATCAAGCAGGATACGATTATTTAGATAGAATAGATTGAAAGGAATGAGTCATAGTCAATTGTGGATGAGATCCTATACTCTATTCCTAGGTGCAGGCTTGCTCGGTACAGTAACGTAACCGAGACAATATGCTCTCGACCTGCATGGGCCACCACTAAAACATATCACGCCACAGTCCCAAAAATACGTAGGACTAAGACACGTAAGCATGCCAGCCGCATGGATATGACAACTCCAATATATGGAAATCAAACCCATACGTACGCTGTAATATGAATATCAAATCCACAAGTGGTATAAATCTATCACAAGTCACAGGGTATAATCTAAATCTCATCCACAGAAAATCAAATATAAATAAATAACCAATATTTATGAAACTAGATCTCAATAAGAAGTATCTAAGGATGATAGTTGGATAAAAATAAATCTACTACCAACTCGAATGGAAAAGTACAACACAATAAACACAATATAAGAATACCAGCTAACGACCACGGGCTCGAAGAGAAGACATCCTCGAAACATATGTAACCATCCGAATCTGCGCTCCTGCGAACACTCAAGATCAGCTACACCTGGAAGGGGCCAGGTCCTCAGAGGGACATAATAAGATACATAAAAGCATGTCAATAAAGTAGTGAAATAAATATCTAATTGGTCGCCTAACCGTCTAAGTGAATGCAGTTAAGAAAAACTTTTCCCACAAGTGGGCTATCTGGCTGAAAACTGGGATTTGACATGGTTCTTTATTGGAGATCCAGGGGCCTAAAAGGTACGTCGTCTTTTGAACGGTGGAGGCCCGCCTGATAATACATAATATATAGTGGTCATCACCACCCGTATCTCCAGCGGAAAATCCGGACGCACATGAGAAAAAGTGCAAAGGAGCTCAAATACGGTACTTGTTGTTCTCCCTACCCCATGCTCTAAGCATGTCACATCCATGACACAATTTGGTTCATAGCCTATTCTTAGTATCCTAGCCCAATCCTGCAACCAAACAAGGACAAGGATGGGACCACCGTACTACAATAGGCTATGTCCATAGACCTCTAATAACTGCTAAGTCTTCTAGCATACAAAGTTTTTATTAACAGTTATCCCTAATGCACGGTCATACGTACAGGAGGCCAGACCTGTTACGCAGTCCGTAATCTATATGAGACTCACACTCGTGTAACAACTGTGTCATGGCCAATGAACCTAATGATGCTACATGATAATGGGGTAGTCTCATAAACAAGGTCAATGCAAATACATAAATAAATATATCGCGATGACACCGTCGCGCGCATTTTATATAATAGTTTAAATATATGAACTAAAGACAGAGCATAAAGATGCATGCAACATATGGAATATAAATAACAGTACAATGGCAAGGTATACTTGCCTGGTAAGAAAGCTGCGATGTACCAATAACCTGCTCCAGAAGTCGCGCAGAATAAATCCAACATCCTATGTACATATAATATAATACAATAAAATTATTAGTCATTACACTAGTACACACACAACAATATTTACACTGGACTCAGGGGGTATACTAGGGGTAACACTAGTCATCTAACGCGGTCAATTATGCGTTGAATTACGCGGGTGTCGGGTCTTCAAGTACTGGACACAATTAGTCAGTCAAACTAACACGGTCTCGCCAGTACGTCGGTGTACACAAGGCAGACACCAACATCGTTCTTAGGGTCAATAGGGTCAAGGTAAATACAGGACAGTCCACGGTGTCCTAGGGTCGTACAGTCTGAATACACATACTCCTAATTATTATTAGCATATAATTAATTACAATATATATATATACATCCATATAATTATATAATAATATAACCAGTAATTTATTTACATAACTATTGGAATATATATAGTAAATACGTACATAAATATATACACCAACTAATAATATGCTAATGACTAACCAAATATACATATATTAGATACATTTATATATTTTAAACTGAATAATATCCGCGTATGCGTACGTGCACGAACGTGAGTTGGGTTCTCCGACTCAGGGTCTGATGTAAACTAACTGTGGTGACTAAATACTAATGTCCTACTGGAACACACACAAACACACATAACAAGGAGAAGGCGAAACAGGTTCGTACCTCGGGGTACGTGTACGGGTACGACTGTGAGGTTGACGACGATGATGACGATGGTGACGACTATAACGACGATGATGGAGATAATGAATGGTGAGGTAACGATGAGGTGATGATGATGATGGGATGATGGTGAGATGACGATGAGGTGATGATGATGATTATTTCGACGATGATGACATGACGATGATGATGATGATGGGATGACGATGAGGTGATAATGATGTTGTTGGCGACAACGTCGACGAGGATGATGATGATTGATGATGGTGAATTATGGTGATGGGGAAGATGATCGATGATGATGATGTGGAGTTGTGGACTGTCGGAGTCCGGCCAAGGGGAGAGGTGATCCGGCCAGGGGGAGCTGTACCGGTGAGGGTGACGGGGGACAGGAATGATCAATCGTGCTCCAGTCTGGTATACTCCGGTCGGCGGGGAGATCAGTCGTTAATGGTGGTGGTGATGATACTGGTGGTGTCGAGTCGAGGCATCGATGTTCCGGTGGTCGAGAAGAAGAGGAGGTCAGG
>JAYESA010000010.1:152220594-152223094 GCA_036927795.1 Iris macrosiphon | reverse complement strand
CTACCGAGAGGTCTACTACCTCTCGTCCAGCTCGTATTCAGGCAGCTGCTACCACTCCACTCACCACTCCTGCGGTCGAGAGAGCATATGTTTCTCTCGGGGATCCTCCTCCGCCTATCGATCCGAGGACTACTCCAGTCGTTCCGGTGGTGCCTCTTCCACCACCTCCTGCACCAGTAGACGCCGCGCAGTTGTTTGGGTTCTTTAGAGAGATGATAGACGCACAACACCGTCAGGTGGATGTGATGAGGCTGGGCATTGAGAACGCCCACCAGGTGGCCATGACGGCAGTGGATAGGGTGGCACAGATTCAGCCACAGCCAGACCAGACTCAGCATCCGAGGCCGGGCAGCATCATTGACTTCTAGAGGATACGACCCAAGGAGTTCCGGGGTACAGAAGGGATCCTGTACGCGGATGACTGGATAGAGCAGATCGAGGGGATTTTTTGGCTGGCACAGATTCCAGATAGCATGTAGATAGAGGCAGCGAGCAGTCAGATGTTCGACTTTGCTTTGACGTGGTATCGCACTGATACGAGGATTGCGGCACCAGGGCTTACTTGGGAGGCTTTCAAGAGGCTTTTTAAGGAAAAGTTTTTCCCAGATATGGCGCTCAGTGCTTTAGAGAGCCAATTTGAGGCACTCGTCCAGGGGAGCATGATGGTGGACGAGTACGCAATGGAGTTCTGTCGTCTGGGCAGATTCATGGATGTCTTGAGTGAGGCAGCAAAGGCGAGGAAGTTTCGCAAGGGCTTGGTCATGGCGGTCAAGTCTTTGACTAGGAGCGATAGTAGGAGACGCTCAGAGGGCAGAGGATGACTTGGAGCTCAAGTCCAAAAGAGGCAGGGATAATTCAGGTAGTGCAAGTGGTAGTCCGGGACCGGCTAAGCGTCCCTATGGGCAGAAGGCAGCGTAGCAGGGTCAGGATCAGAGAGTGCCCACTTGTGCCTACTGTTGGAAGGCATGACACACTTGGGATGTTTGTAGGAGGAGGCTGAAGGTATATTTGTTCTGTGGATCCGCTGCTCACTAGATGCGAGATTGCCCCACTGCACCTCCATTTGGTGGAGCACAGTATCGGAGAGTTGGAGCTAGGCCATCTGTGGCACAGCATCATGCCCCGCACCAACAGAGGGATACACCCCAGCAGGGCAGGACTTATGCGTTGACGGTCGAGGAGGCCGATGCTACGGGTGTCGGGTTAGCAGGTTTGTCTCTTTGTTCTTCTTCGTGTCCTTTCCATTCCTTGTGGTGTGCTTTATTTGTACCTGTTAGACTTTTCTTTTGTGTTATGGTAGATAGTGTAGTGACCCTGATTGAGACTGTGATAACACGACCAATAGGACCATGATCTTGCATGTTGTTTAGGTAGAATTTTTTGACTGTGATTGTTGGCGGTTTGACCTAGAAGAAGTGTGATCTACTTTAAATTTCGAGGACAAAATTTTCTAAGGAGGATAGGCTTGTCACTACCCCATTTCCAGAGTCGGGTATTTGTTTATTATTATTTTAATTTGGTTAATTGTGTATTTATTATAAATATAAATATTTATATTTAATTAGTGATTGTATTATTTTTTTATTGATTATTTTAGGGTTTTGGCTAGTTTGGACCCATGTCAGACCCTAGTGGACCTATGTTCAACCCAACCAACACCCTTGTGAGACCTATTTTTGGATTTAGAATATTTATTATATTTTATTTTAGTTAGTTGGAGTGATTAGGAGTTAGTTTGAGTACTTTTGGAACCCCAAACCCAAATCCCAAGTTGCATCCTAAAGGGGAGGGCATTTTGGTCATTTGGACATTATGTAAACCCTTCTTTTATGCACTTGGCCGGCCTCCCCCTCATTCCCAGACCGACCACAGCAGTCCCTTCCCCATTTTTGTTACTTCTTCTTCTTCTTCTTCTTCTCCACTCTTTCCTTCTTCTTTCTTTATTCTTCCCACTTCTAAGCAAGTAAGTACTCTCATTTTCTTTCCTTCCTTCTTCCATTTCTTCTATTTATGTAAACCCTAATCCTACACTTTTTCCTAACCTAGGTGTTTAGAGCCTAGACTTAGTGTGAAGGCTTAATTTGGAGGCTTGGAGCTTGAGGGTGGTGATTTCAAGTGTTTTGGAGACTTTGGCCTTGGAATTCCAACTCCCAAGAGGTAAATCCTAGCTTTTTTCTTACTAATTGCTCTAATATAGTGTAATTAGTGATTTAGAACCTTCCTAGACCCTAAGGCTACACGTGGGAGGAAGTTGAAACAAGTTTGGTTGTGTTTGGAGACTTTGACATTAGGTTTTGTGTCAATTTTGGGTGAAATCCGAGATTGGCCCATTTTTTGGTGTTGCCCTAGGTTAGACGGTCCTAGGTAGATATGCTCGGGTGTCTTGAGGGTTAGTACGTGTCTTCGTTCGGACACGTGAGGTCGTATCACGGAGAAATGGGCGTTTTGGGCGTTTTGGGGGTTTTCGTCGTCGCCCGTTCTATGTGCGTGCGCATTTTTG